>BRXU01000054.1:0-386335 GCA_030267565.1 Pleodorina starrii
CCCTCCCTCCCTCCCTCCCTCCCTCCCTCCCTCCCTCCCTCCTCCCTCCCTCCCTCCCTCCCTCCCTCCCTCCCTCCCTCCCTCCCTCCCTCCCTCCCTCCCTCCCTCCCCTCCTCCCTCCCTCCCTCCCTCCCTCCCTCCCTCCCTCCCTCCCCTCCCTCCCTCCTCCCTCCCTCCCTCCTCCCTCCCTCCCTCCCTCCCTCCCTCCCTCCCTCCCTCCCTCCCTCCCTCCCTCCCTCCCTCCCTCCCTCCCTCCTCCCTCCCTCCCTCCCTCCCTCCCTCCCTCCCTCCCTCCTCCTCCCTCCCTCCCTCCCTCCCTCCCTCCCTCCCTCCCTCCCTCCTCCCTCCCTCCCTCCCTCCTCCCTCCCTCCCTCCCTCCCTCCCTCCCTCCCTCCTCCCTCCCTCCCTCCCTCCCTCCCTCCCTCCCTCCCTCCCTCCCTCCCTCCCTCCCTCCCTCCCTCCTCCTCCCTCCCTCCCTCCTCCCTCCCTCCCTCCCTCCCTCCCTCCTCCCTCCCTCCCTCCCTCCCTCCCCCTCCCTCCCTCCCTCCTCCCTCCCTCCTCCCTCCCTCCCTCCCTCCCTCCCTCCCTCCCTCCCTCCCTCCCTCCCTCCCTCCCTCCTCCCTCCCTCCCTCCCTCCCTCCCTCCCTCCCTCCCTCCCTCCCTCCCTCCCTCCCTCCCTCCCTCCCTCCCTCCCTCCTCCCTCCCTCCCTCCCTCCCTCCCTCCCTCCCTCCCTCCTCCCTCCCTCCCTCCCTCCCTCCCTCCCTCCCTCCCTCCCTCCCTCCCTCCCTCCCTCCCTCCCTCCCTCCCTCCCTCCCTCCCTCCCTCCCTCCCTCCCTCCCTCCCTCCCCTCCCTCCCTCCCTCCCTCCCTCCCTCCCTCCCTCCCTCCCTCCCTCCCTCCCTCCCTCCTCCCTCCCTCCCTCCCTCCCTCCCTCCCTCCCTCCCTCCCTCCCTCCCTCCCTCCCTCCCTCCCTCCCTCCCTCCCTCCCTCCCTCCCTCCCTCCCTCCCTCCCTCCCTCCCTCCCTCCCTCCCTCCTCCCTCCCTCCCTCCCTCCCCTCCCTCCCTCCCTCCCTCCCTCCCTCCCTCCCTCCCTCCCTCCCTCCCTCCCCTCCCTCCCTCCCTCCCTCCCTCCCTCCCTCCCTCCCTCCCTCCCTCCCTCCCTCCCTCCCTCCCTCCCTCCCTCCCTCCCTCCCTCCTCCCTCCCTCCCTCCCTCCCTCCCTCCCTCCCTCCCTCCCTCCCTCCCTCCCTCCCTCCCTCCTCCCTCCCTCCCTCCCTCCCTCCCTCCCTCCCTCCCTCCCTCCCTCCCTCCCTCCCTCCCTCCCTCCCTCCCTCCCTCCCTCCCTCCCTCCCTCCCTCCCTCCCTCCCTCCCTCCCTCCCTCCCTCCCTCCCTCCCTCCCTCCCTCCCTCCCTCCTCCCTCCCTCCCTCCCTCCTCCCTCCCTCCCTCCCTCCCTCCCTCCTCCCTCCCTCCCTCCCAAGCAAGCAGTCCACAGAGGCAGCGCCACTGCCGCGATGCTACGACAGACCCCGCCCCACCCGCCCCACCCGCCTTCCTGCCCACCCCCGCCCCCCACCCCCTCCTGCCACACCTTGGGCTCCATGGCCGCGAACTTGAGGTAGTTGGGCAGGCTCGTGACTCCCGGCCAGGTCTGTTCGGTGGGGGTACCCAGCACCTCGAAAATAATCCGCAGCTGCTCCACATCGGTACTGCCCTGGGGGGGGGGAGAGTGGGGGGGGAGGTGTGTGTGGGGGGGGGGGGCCGGGGGGGGAGTGTGGGAGGTGTGTGTGTGTGTGGTATATGTATGTGTGCGTGTGCGTGTGTGTGTGTGTGGAGGGGGAGGGGTGATAAGTGTACTGCAAGAACGAAACCGGGAATGTCGGTGTATGGGGAGGGAGGGTTATATAAGACAGGGGAGGGACGTAGGCGACGTAGGAACCGTCGCTCGCCGTCCGGAACCACCATCTGCACCACCCATGCACCCCGTGCCCCACACCACACCACACCACGCACACGCACACGCGCGCACGCACCTTGAACCACACGCGCCGCAGCATCATCTCCGCAAACACACAGCCCGCGGCCCACACGTCGACGCAGGTGCCGTACGTACGGCAGCCAAAGAGCAGCTCCGGCGGGCGGTACCAGCGCATGCCCACCTGTGCATTCGACAGTGCGGCAACGGCGGTGGTGCAGCAAAGGCGGTGGCGGTGGCGTGGTGGCAGCAAGTGCCCGGTGCAGCAATGCTCCTAGTAATTCCACTTGGCCGAACCCACTCCTTCAGCATTGCAATAGTTGGGCCCCGTTCCGATGCTGCAAAAGAATGCCGTGTCGTTCACTCTCCCCCCCCAAATGAGACTCCGCAGTGTTTCATCGTCATATCACTCCCTGACACCCCACCCCCCAACCACCACACACACACCTTCCCCCACACCTCAGAACCACCCCACCCCACCCCACCTGGTGCGTCATCGCCGGCCGCGCGTGGCCGTCTCCCAAGGACCGCGCCTCGCGTGATGGCTCCAGACCCACGGGTCGGCCACTGCCCCGTCCGTCACCAGCCCCGGACCCCCGCGCCGCCTCCGCAGCGACCCAAGTCCCCACCGCCGCCCCCCTCCCCCCACACTCGCCACCACCACCACCATCTGCTGCCGCCGCAGCGGCCTGACCCTGACCCTGACCCCACTGCTGCTGCTGCTGCTGTTCCTGCAGCGGCCGCCGCTGCTGCGGCCCGGCCGCCGCCGCCGCCGCCACGCCGGCCCGCTGCTGCCCCCGGCTCTCCTGCTCCTGGGGTTCGAGCCCGGGTTCGACCTCCAGTGGCGGCTCCGCCTCCGGTGGTGGCGGCGGTGGCGGCGGGAGTGTCGGCTCCTCCGCCTCCGCCTCCAGTGGCATGTACCTGGCCAGTCCGAAGTCCGCCAGCAGCAGGCGGCCCTCACCGTCCAGCAGCAGGTTGTTGGGCTTCACGTCGCGGTGGAGCACACCCTGGTCGGGGTCGTTGGGGTCGGGGTCGGGGGGAGGGGTTGGGTTTGGGTTTGGGTTTGGGTTGGGATTGGGGCCGGGGTTGGGATTGGGGCCGGGGTTGGGGTCGGGGGGAGGGGTTGGGGACTTGGGGTCGGGGTTTGGGTTTGGGTTGGGATCGGGGGGAGGGGGAGAGCGCGACGTGACTAGCGGGTCGTGTTGGGGGTGGGCGCGATGTGCAGTGAAGCATGCGGGTGAAGCGTGAAGCGTGAAGCCCAGCTCGCGCCACCCCGGCCCTCCGCACCTCTCGCCTTCCAGCCCTGTTCCCCCCGCGCATCCCTCTCTTCCCCTCCCCCCTTCCCACCACTGTCCGCCGCTGTTCTCCATCATCCCCAGATTCTTGTCCTTCATGCCACCCCCACCCCCCACCCGCACCCCGACCCCCCTTTCTGCTGGCCACATCAGGTAATCATCAGGTATTATCCCAGGTAACTTCGTTGCGTTCCCTCGTCCCGGGCCGATTTCTTTTACCCCCCGGGGCGATTTCTTTTACCCCCCCGGGGCGATTTCTTTTACCCCCCGGGCCGATTTCTTTTACCCCCCACCCCATCCCGCCCGCACCTGCTCATGGCAAAACGCCAGCGCCTCCAGCAGCGCTCTCATGTGCGCCTTCACCACACCCGCCGGCAGCGGCGGCAGGCACGCGCCGCCGCCGCCTCCCTCCTCCTCCCCCTCCCCGCCCCCACCGCCATCCGCCCGTCGTCCTCCGCCTCCGCCGCCGCCTGCCCGGTGGCCGATGCCGCCGCCGCCCCTCCCCGCGCCTCTGGCACCGCCCCCGCCGCCGCCATTCGCCGCGGCGCCCCTGGCACCTCCTCCTCCTCCTTCTCCTCCTCCTCCTCCTCCTCCTCCTCGCGCTCCCGGAGATCCTCCGGCACCACCACCACCACCACCACCACCACCACCGCCCCCAGTAGCAGCGGAAGGCGGGTAGAGTAGTTGCTCCAGGTCTCCCCCCGCCGCGTAGTCAAACACGAGCACCAGTGTGTCCTTGTGGGGAAAGGTCTCACGCAGTCGCGCGATGTGGGGGTGGCGCAGCTCCTGAGGCGGGGCGGGGGCGGGGGGGTCGGGGGGTGGCGGGTGGCGGCGGGGAGGGTGAATAAACGACGACGCGGACCGACTTCGTGGCTACAGCCGGATACGGTGCGCTGTTTGTCCCCAAGCTTCTGTGCAGCACATCACATCACATCACAGCACAGCACCCCAACCAAACCCATCTGAGGGGCCCTCCTTGTTGAGTCGCTATGGCGGCTGGCATAGCGACTCAACAGGGCCGGCCCCTCAGATGGGTTAGCTTGGGGCCGCTTCCTGACTTCGCGCTGCAGCACACGACCCCAACCCCCCAACACGCGACACCGCACCCGCACCGCGTCCGTCTGGGTTGGCCTGGCGGCGACGCGGTCGCAGCGCTTTTCAGCTCGGTAAGGTTACAGGTATGTTCGGTAAGTATTGCTGGGTTCTGGGTCCGTTCGCTGACGCCGTCTCCTTCTCCGCTGCGCAATTCTCGTTATACCCGCACCGCACCTGCAGGACCTTGATCTCCCGCAGAGCCGCCTGCCCGACACCGCCCCGGTCGTCCGCGCCGGCGCCGTCCGCGCCACCCAGCCCCGACGCCGCCGGCCCGCCCGCACCCGCGCCCCCGCCCCCGCCCCCGCCCTCGCCCGCATGGAACACGAACGGCACAGACGCCGGCAGCGGTCCGCCACTCAGCCATGAATGCACCGGCACCGGGTCCGGGTCCGGCACCGGGTTCGCGCCACCACCTCCAAAGCCGACGAAGCCGCCGCCGAGGCCGCGGCTAGGCTGCCTGGCGGTCAAAGCCGCCGGCGGTGCTGCCAACCGACGCAGCTTCTTCAGCGCGACCTGCTGCCCCGTCCGTTTGCATCGCGCGGCGTACACTGTTGCATAGGTGCCGCCGCCCAGGATCGCCCGCTTGTCTCTGTCGTACCGCTCATCGATATGGCCCATCTATGGCCTGCCGTACGACAGTACGGCAGGCAGCTGACGGCGATGGCGGCAGAGGCCTCGAGGAGGCGCGCGGTGCGGTGTAATGCGGTGCGGGGACAAGCTGAGGAAGGGAGGAGGGAAGGGAGGGGGGATGAGGAAGGGAAGTGGTGGCATGGGGAGAGCGCGGGGGGGTTGGGGGCGGGGAAGAGCCTGGTGGAGGGTGCGCAGCGGGCGGGGGGAGTTTGGGCGCGATGAAGCCGTGCATCACCACCCTTAGTTGCCTGCTTGCACGTTGATTGTGCACGACGAGAACTCAAGACATGCGCCACATCCCCGCATAGTCGAGCAGGTTTGTATGACGCCCCCTCAGAGGCATACGCCCCCCAGGAACCTTACTAGCTTGGCTGTGTGTTTGCGCGACGGCAAGCTGAGCAGCAAAGTCCAGTCGCGGAGACGGGGAAGGCAGCAGTCGTCATGGAGCCCCCAGCGCCCTTTTGCACGTGGTTGCGTCAAACAGTTAAAGACCGACCCACCCGAGAAAGCCCCCGGGGTTTCCGCAGCACACGTCGCCTGCTCTTGATCCGTTCCCAGAGCTCAGATCACTGCATCCTCGAGCGTCCTGCAAGGAAAAGATTCAAGGCCAGCACAGGTTTGCTTCAATCGGATGAGGAAACACGGCCCGCGCAGTGCTCGACGCTATCATGCTTCTGCAGCGTGCGGCTTTATTGCAGCAGCTAGAATTTGTGGCCGCCAGAACAAGGGCACATACCGTCACCCTGAGTGTGTAGGCGCCTTTCTCTACCCGTTTCGCAAAAGCATCGCTACCGTTATACGTGCATTTCCAGACCCTGCCATATTATCTTACCGAACACGACTTTGAACCCCGGCATTGCGCTAATCTCCCGCCGAAGATAGGCAGGCCCACCACCAATCGGCTTACAAGAGAGCACGGCTATCTCGTAAGGTGTTGAGCGCTCGTAGCTAAATTTTATTTTTGCAAAAGATAAGTGTCGCGGACGTGCGGTGCAGCGTGCTGTAGACCGGGCGTTCTAGCCGTCCTTGCAACACCACGTGCGTGCCTAACAATCCTCGATACGTCCGATTGCTATCTTCAAGGCGTTCTTTCGCATGAGGACTTGTTGAATACAGGAGTCTGATGCGAGCAACTGCAGCGGGAAGCTTTTTGCCTCGGTAGCTGTGTTGGGTATACTAAACCGTAACTTTGTTTTGAATTTATCGAAGAGTATTCTGCCGAGGCCTTCGAGGCATTTCTCTCACGATGAAAACCATATACAATATGGTTATAATCGCATGCAGGATTTCTATCCAATACACTTTTTCGCACTGCTGGCCTGCCCGTACCGTGCATGCGGACGAGCGGACCGGTGCGGATCACCTGTCGTCCTGTCCACCTCCCAGGGAGGGGAAGACTGACCTCAATGATCCTCCAGAATTACCCCCGAACCCTCCGCTTACTATCGTGTGGATGGAGCCTGATGGAGCGCCGATGCGCCGTGCCTGCCACGCAGTCGAACGAACGTACAGTACCAACGCATGGCAGATTGCCGCCAATGCGCTAACCGCCCAGTGACAACGTGCACATCACAAGTATGTGTCCCGTTTGAATTTGGGTTGATATCGTTTTAGGTTGCCGTCGATGGTGTCGCATCTTTGGTGCCACACTTTCAGGTTTGTCAGTCGGGCCTCGGGCTCTGGTGTCGACCGTGTCGTTGTCCGGGCGTCAAGCCCTCGGGGTCTCGATCAAGTTAGAGAGGAAACTGTGCGGATTCTGTTTAAATTTACAGGTTGTTGACAGTACCGTGCTCTTGGAGACGTTCAGAGACTCGGATGTGCCACCCGGCACCCGCCGTACGCCTGTGATATTTTGGCCATTGTTGTTCGTGTATCCAAAAAGCGCTGGTCTGACCTATTATGCGGAGTAATAATACCTTGTTGAGTGAATGCTCTTCTGCACGGGATTTGCTGGGCGGAGGAGGGGCCATTGGGTCGGGGAGTGCGGGGAGCCATGACGTACGGTTTGAGCCTTCGAGTAGGTTTCATGCTTTCATCTGTCGTCGTTCATTGGGGCTGAGCGTGGGCTGCTGCGTCTCGCAACGGGTGCAGGCACCTGCTCGTAGCTGCAAATCACGTCGGGCTCGTTGTACCGAAAAGCTCCTCTTCTTGTTCGGTATCGCTGCGCCGACACCGAATGCACGCCGCCACGCCCCGCTTGCCACTCTCGCACGTGGCCCCTGATACACCGTGGGACAGATAAGGAAGTATGTGCAGCTGTAGCAGCATACAGCGGTCCCTATGTGTGGCTTGGACGAAAGTCTAGATGTGAAATGCCGCAAGAAGGACCAGCGGTGCGGCAAGTGAGGCATTACATGTGCACGAGCACGTAAATGGCTGGTTTAACATGTGTAACCCCCCCCCCGCGCACACACAACGGTTATGTCCGTCAAGGGACGCACATTGAGAAACCGTAAACCCTATAGTTGGCTGCTGAGCAGCAGCGCGGTCAAACGCTTTCTGTATTTGGAACAGGAGACTGCCCTGCTTGGACGACGAGTCAAAGGACGTCGTCACCAGTCGTCACATCCAGCAGCAAACTGCCGCCCGTGCGGGCGTTTGATGATGGTGGGTTGGTGCCCGGCTGCTGACCGCTTGCGCTCCAATGTCCGCCGCCGCGTGTTCTCTCACCGGGTCACCCCGTTGACTCAGTTTGACCCAGTTTGACCCGTTGACCCAGTTTGACCCAGTTTGACCCCGTTGACCCAATTACGGCAACCCCGCAGTCCCGAGTCTGCAGCCCAGTGTGACGACCACAACCACACAACAACGAACCTGTCTACGGACATTCCAATATTTCCAAACGCGGCCTAGCAAAGCCGTCCATCTCCCTAAGTCCATTGAAGCCTCAGGAGACCCATGGGTCGGTCCACCTCCCTTAGTCCACGCCTCTGGTTATCGGCCCTAGGCATCTTCCAAGTTCCAACGCCTGTTTCGAATTCGGTGGTCGATCTATGGGAGTACCCTCAGGTGCAACACCAGGGAGGCGGCGTGGGTCGAATGCCGCCGTTGGCTGTGGGACTTGGGAACCCTCGCTCGTTGACTGGCAACAAGAGTCCGCCTTGCTTTCAGAAAGCTCGTTTTTAGGGGGTTTTTACCACAAAAGACGCGCAAGAGCTCCGGAACCGGAATCGAAACCGGTCCCGTCACGTGGGCCGGGGCAGTGACCGAGAACTGCGCGCGTACTGGAGCGCAGCACACGCCCGCATCTCGACACAGACTGGCGGGGGCCAGCCGCGCGGTTGTCGGAAGGCGATGTAGCGATACCGGTGCCCGGCAACTGCCCACACGCCCACACGCGTGTCCACGCGTGCCCCACCACCCAACCCCGTAACCCCGTGCGTGCGGTGGCCGCTCCTTCCGGTCTCGGGCTGCGGCTCTCAGAGACGGCGCCTATGGCCTTCAACCCCCTCCGCTTCAGGCCCTGCAAGCGTCCCTGGAGCCTCTTCCTTCTCCACAGCTCGCTATACGGCCAGCCACCCTGCACAACGGCTCCTCCTCGCACCAACAACACACAGAAAGAGAAAGGAAAAGAAACCCTGACGCCAAGTCCAAACTCTCGCTTTCCCGCTCCTCCTCGCTTCCTCTCAGTCACTCTCGAGCTTGTTCCAGCGCACATTCAAAGCAGCATTGGGCGATTCTACAGGATTCGTCCGAACTCCGCAGCGCGTTTCACAGCCGCGCCACAGGTCCCTCTTCGGTCATGATATGCACCCCGAGCGTGGGGCCGAGAGCGCGGGCTGCCGGGATTTTGATTTAGTTCTTGGTCGTCCTTCACGGAAACAGGAAACTGTCGAGAGCGGGAGGCGGGACGCGGGCCGGGGCCGCGCACGCACCAAACATTCTCTGTCGACGACCGCGGTGTTGGATTGCCTTACAATTCGAGCCCGCGCGGCGCGGCCCGGCCGCTTGCCGCCTGCCGGCCGCGGATACAGGACAAAAACCGCGCCAGGCCCCCAGGGGCCTAAAAGGAGGGTGTGGGTATGGGGGCTTCGGAGATCATGCACCCCCGTGCCTCCCCCCCCGCCCCCCGCCTCCAGCGAGACCCTACACCTGCCGCCCTTGCGCACAAGCCCGACTTGTCAACTCGACGGAGTGGCTAGGGGGGCTAGCGGTAGCGGTCATCGTCTGGCCCTGAAAAACTCAAAAACCCCTTTCGAAACCCCTTTCAACCCCTCTTGAAACTCCAGGACACCACCATCCCACCACCACCCGCCCCTCCTCGGTACAAAAACCAACTCCCTCCTGCCCTGCGTGGTTCAGTTCAGAACATCGCGGTGACCTTCTCCGGGTGCAGGTACGCGTCCTTCTTGAAGGTGGCCCCCAGACCGGTCAACAACGTGAAGTAGTCGATGAAGTCAACCTCGTAGTCTGCGAGGAGGAAAAGGAAAAGGAAAAGGAAAAGGGGAGGCAAGGACAAGTGCGGGCGAGGTTTAGGGTTGGGTTTGAGAGCGCAGCGCGAAAAGGGGAGGCAAGCACAAGTGAGAGCGCAGCGCGGAAAGGGGAGACAAGGGTTGGACCTTCATCATTGCGCCGCCTCGGCCATCCCTGGACTTGGAGTCATCTGGAGAGCCCAGGTTGCTGCTACCAGTACGTCTCCTCCCCGTCCCTTTGTGCATGGCACGCAACACCCCCCTTCCCCCTTCCCCGCACCCCGCATTCCCGCAGCCACCCACCCACCCACTGCCACCCACCCACCCACCGCCACCTACAGCCAGCCACAGCTGCAGCCACCCACCCACCCACCGCCACCCACCCACCCACCCGTGCGCGTCACGGTCTTGCGCGAGCGGTCGTAGTTCTGCTTGTAGCCCTTGAACGTGGCCGGGTCAGCCGCCACGAAGCGCTCCTCCTCGGCCGCGGGGTCGGACGCGGCGGCGGTCCACAGGACCAGAGTGGGGCGCTCCCAGAAGGGCGGCTTGGCGGAGAAGAGGCCGGTGCCGACGTTGGAGCCGGGGGCCACACCCAGCCGCTCCATGAAGGCCTGCAGGGTGAGGAAGTGCGGGGGAGGGAGGAAGTGCGAGGTGAGGGAGTGCGGAAGGGGGGCCATTGCGGGTGAGGAAGTGCGGGGGAGGGAGGGAGGAATTGTGTATACGGTATGCGCGTGCACTGCGAAGTTAGTGCTGGTGGCAGCCACCAGGCAACGAGCGGCAAGGAGAAGGATCAGAAAGGACAAGGACAAAGAAAAGGGCAAGGTGGGGACGGAGGACAAGGAGAGGAGGAGGAGAAGAAACGAGGTGCGTACCTTGATCTCCGAGACGGGCGCATCCGCGGACGGAACGCGGCCCCCGGCGGCCACGGGTGAGTCCACTCGACCCAGCCGCACCGGCCAGGCGGCGCCGAAGGCGGGACCCGCAATGACGTCGCCGCCGCTGGCGATCTGCGCGCGCGAGCGCTTGATGCGCGCCCACTCGGCCTGCGTGGTCACCTGCGGGAAAGGCAGGCGGGGCGAGGAGGGAGGGAGGAGAGGAGGGAGGCGGGCGAGGAGGGAGGCGTTGCGGGGCGAGGAGGGAGGCGGGGAGGGAAGCGAGGCGACGAGGGTGGAAGAGGCGAGGAGGGGGGCGAGAAGGGTGTTGCGGGTGCGGAGGGTGGTGGGGCGGCAGGGGGCCATCAGCGGCGGCGCTGGCTTGCCGGGGCCTCTACCTCCTGGCGCACCGGACCCTAACGACTTCCGCAAGGCGTGTAAGGGAAGCCCACACCCACACACCCACACCCGCACACACAGTGTCTCTCTCCCCTCCCCCTTCCCTCCCCTCCCCCCTCCCCTCCCACCTTGGCTGCCAGCACCAGCAGGTCCGCCCAGCTGATGGGGCCGGAGCCATCCTCGGCGCCCGCGGCGTCAATCTTGGCCTTTGCCTGTGAACACACATAGAAACACCCGCCAACAGCAGCACCATTAGTAGCAGCAGCAGAAAAGGTGAGCAAGCGACGTGCCATACAAAGCCAGCCAGCCATAGACGTCGCCATAGAAAGCCAGCGGGTGGGGTGAAGCGGCGACCAAGCGGCAGTCAGAGCGACCCGCGCAAAGAAGGGGGGACAGGAAGTGATATGCTCCCTGCTCCCTGCTTCCCGCAAAGAAGGGGGGACAGGGAGTGATATGCTCCTTCATTCAAAAATGAGTCACTGCGGACCTCCCCCAAAGATGGGGGAGAGAGGGCGATGAGCGAGCTGCCTTTGGCTTGTTGGGTGCTGCAGCAAGGCATGGGCGCATGGCCCGCTGAGCCGGGGGGTGGGGGAAGGATGGGGCAAGGCCGGGAAATCATCAACGGCCCGGGAGCGGCTCGGCAGTGGCGCCCCCACGGGCCCGGAGAGACCCACGGGACACACCCACACACGCACACATACACACACACACACCTGCGCCAGCTTCTCCACGATGACGTCGAGTCCGGCGTTCTCCGGGCGAGAGAGCTCCTCCCTGGAGTTAAGAGTGGAGTAGAGTGGAGAGTGGAGGGGGGGTGAGGAGAGATGAGAGTGGAGTGGAGTGAAGTGGAGCGGAGTGGAGTGGAGTGGAGGAAAGTGGAGTGGAGAGTGGAGAAGCTGGAGAACAGTGGAGTTGAGTGGAGGAGAGGAGAGGGAAGGAGAGCCGCAGGGCAAGGGGGGCCGGGGGGGCCGGGGCGGGGCAAGGTGAGCCAGGGCGGTTAGAATCACTCGTGTCGCTTAGGCTGGACGAAGGGACGAAGGGCAGGACGAGGGAATTGGGCAGGGCAGGGCAGGGCAGGGAGACGAAGGAGGGGAGGAAGGCAGCCGCAATGGAGAGGACGGCGGGGTAAGGAAGAAGCTACCGCCGCGGAGGTACTAAGGGCGACCGAGAACCGGAAGTAGCACATGGAGGGAAGAAGGCACACCCACATCACGCCAAGCCACGGTCAGAAGGGCGGCATCCACATTGGCATCCGCATCCGCATTCAAATTCACATTCACATGTCGCACCACGGCAGGCACGACAAGCACGGCAGCCACGGAGGCCACCCCCACCCCCACCACTCACCACCCCCCACCCCCATCCCCACCCCCCATCCCCACCGCCACCACCCCACCCCACCACCCCCACCCCCTGGGGTGCTGCACTCTGCACTCACGGCAGCACGATGGATCCGTCCAGGCCGCCCGTCTTGGTGGCGGCATCGTACGTGGCGGCGTCGTTCAGCACCAGACGCATGCAGGCGGGGGCATCCGCAGCGCCAACCACCTCCTGCGTGCGTGTATCATACATACACATACACATACCGGCGTGAGTGTGCGTGCGGGAGTGTGGGAGTGGGGAAGCCAGAGAAAGGGGAGCGGGAGTGGCTGACCACCCAGACAGACAGACAGACAGACAGCCGGCGCGCGTGCCTCCTGGTCGTGCGTCGGTTGTCTGTCTGTCCGTCTGTGGTGGTGGTGGTGGTCGTGTTTTGGTGGCCATGCCATCGACATGTGTGCCGTGTAACGCCCACAGCTGTAACGCCGACAGACTGGCAATGCCCCCCCTTGCTGAATGAGGTGTGCCCCGCCGCCTGCTGGTTGCTGCTGCTGCTGCTGCTGTGTCACCTCGCCGTCCGCGTCCGCAGCGAGAATGTATGTGCACGGCACATACGACGTACGGGGCCCCCAGCGCTCCCCAGTGTCGTACAGCAGTGTAATGTCGTACAGCATTGGGGCGCGCGCGCCACCCCGCGCTTCCCGATTATCTCGCAGCGACCCACCGACTGCCCACCCACCCACCCACCCACCCAGCAAATCAGAGGCCTACCAACCCCATTGCTGCGCAATCTCCCACCCCACCCCACGCCACGCCACAGAACGCCGCCGCCGACGCCAGACGGGCGCTCCTGATCACTTGCACTCGGGTCAGAGACCAGGCACCCCCCCCCAGTCCCCGTCCCCCCGCTGTCGATAAGTCCATCGGCAGGGGGGTGGTGCCTGGCCTTTGACCCGAGTGCACTTGACCAGTCCAGTCAAACGGTCAAAGAGCAATGGGCAACCGGTAGGCCACTCGCCAGGTCCCTAGTCTTTGACCCGAGTGCACCCTGATCGGTCCAGGAAGGGCCACCAGCCAGTCAGTCAGGCTGCCACTCGCCACCAGCAGCAGGCCAGGCCAGGCCAGGCCAGGCCAGGCCAGGCGACACGGAGGCAGGTGGGCTGCCTGATCCGCCGATGTGGCCATTGCCTCTAACCCCGTCCGCGGAGGGAGGGCCGGAGGATCGGACGTGACTCGCCCCCCCCCGGCGGTGACTCGCCCCGCGGAGGCGGGGCCACGTATAGGCCGGAGCCCGTGAGCGGTAACGTATCCCGAGGGGGAGGGAGGGGCGGGAATCTGGCTGCATGCAGCCCCTCCCCCCCAAAAACGGAGGCGGCCTGCCCGGTGTGGCCTCCGCCTGGAGTCCTGCCCGACCTTGGGTCGCACGAACCTCCCAAAGGCTCCGAGGCCAAACCGTCCAGTTTCTTCCGTCCGGTCCGAGATCCGAGATCCGAAGTCCGGCTCCATCTGAGGCCGATCTGAGGCCGGTCCGGTCCGTATGGTCCCGGCCCGCGAGCCCCGTCCAGTCTAATCCGACTCGATCTGAGCCGGGTCCGATCTGAGCCAGGCCCCATCTGGGTCGGTCCGAGAACCGATCTGGGTCGGTCCGATCCCCCAGTCAGGTTGATGGCCCTCCGCGCACCTTGATGGCGGCCTCCGCGCGGAGACGAAAGTCCTTGAGCTGCGCCTGCTTCTGAATGAGACCAAGCTGGTCCACCGGCACCAGGGTCTGAGGCAGGGGCCCCGCGGCGGCGGGCTGCGGCACCAGCAGCGGCGCGGCCAGGACGGCGGCGCCGGCTGCGGAGGCGGAGGCCGACCGGTTCGAAAGGTCGGAGGAGGGAGGGGGGAGGGAGGTGGGAGGAGGGGCGAGGGAGGAGGTGAGGTTTTTTTGTTTGAGTGGAAAATAGTCCATGGGAGCAGGCGGGAGGCGACGAGGGGAAAAGTGGGGCGGGGGACGAGCTGGCAGGGGAGGGGGGAGGCGTGCGCGGTGTGTGGGTAAGGGTGTGTGTATGTGTGTGTATGTGGATGGTTGTGTATGGAGGGGAGGGCGAGAGTTGGTTTTCAGGAGCTGGGAGGGATCTTGCTGTGCGGGTTTCGATGCGGTGGGGGCGTTATGTTGGCTGTCACAACTGCGCGTGTGTGTGTGCGGCAGCGTGTGAGTTGCAAAGGCCAGGCTGGCCTTTCCTGAAAAGAGAATTGCGATCGAGGCGCAAGAACGTGCCAGTGCAGCGGAGAATTGAGGCCCCGACCTCAAGGCCTCAACAACGCACAAACGGGATGTGTAATGCTGCGGTGCGTACGGACAGCAAGCATGTGCGTGCATGTGTGTGTGGAGTGGACTGGCGCACCACCCCCAGAATCCACGCCGGCTAGGTCTGAACGATAAAGGGCCTCTAGGTGGTGGACGGTGACACCCGGCAGCTTGACCGCGCGGGCTGACAAGAGCGGCGAGCGACTTGTGCGGTGATCATGGAGTAGTTAAGGATAACGATTCGTGCTAGCGTCGATTCCAAAGGCAGCGATGGCCCAATTGCTGAGTAAAATAGTTGGATGCCCCGAGCCGTGCGCTTGCCGGATTACCTGCGCCCAGAAGCTGACGCCTGCCGACGACAATGTCCTCGCGGGCGAGGCTGCACACGACCACTGGAGCACGGGCGCGGCCACCGCTAGCCTTTGCAGGCGGACCGGATCGGCGAGCCGATCCAGTTGACTTGAAAGCAGCGTGCCGCATGGTGAAAAGTCTGTGCAATGTCGGAGGTGCGAGGACCGTCGAACGCTGAGTGCGCCCTAACCTGTGACGGTAGATAATATGAAGTATGATGGACACGCCAGTTGCCTGCAGACGCTGCATGCCTCATGCATGAGCGACACCACCATGTACGGGCAGATGTGCCGTGAACTGACACCGTCCATTCGCGTTTAAGCGCGCGTTTTCGACAATATTTAAATACAGCGAGGTTCACTTACCGCTACAAGGCACGTTTTCTTCCGAGGCCTATCAGTCGCCTCCTCACTGTCGCTGATCCCTCCCAGTTGCTACTCGGAAGCAAAAATGATGCTCGCTGCCAAGCCCTCTCTGTCCATCTGCAAGGGCACTGCCCGCCGCAGCGTGCCTGCGGGCCCTCGCGCCGTTCGCCCTGCTGTCGGCCGCTGCCAGGTGCGAAGAACTTCTCGATGGACCCTTGTCGCGCGGGAACCTTGACAACGACGATCCATTTCTGCAGAGGCTGGTGGTGCGCGCTGAGGAGACTACCACCACCACGTCGTCTAGCTTCGACTCTGAGAAGGTGCTGAAGGACCTGCAGCAGAAGGTGCGTTCCGAGGAGTTGATGCGACGGTCTCGGGAGGAGCAAGGCGCCCCGTGGACTTCTCTCGACTCAAAATGTTTCCTCTACTTTTTTCACAGTGGGACGCCGTTGAGAACAAGGGCACCGTTGCCGCTTATGCTGCCGGCGCTGTTGTCGCGCTCTGGCTGAGCAGCACCATCGTCAACGCCATCAACTCTGTGCCGCTGGTGAGGATTGTAAAATACTGTGGCAGGGCTTGCGTTACTGTAAGGTGTCGGCCGGTGACGGACGTATATTGCTCTGAGTGACACTCGCAGCTGCCCAAGATGATGGAGCTGGTCGGCCTCGGCTACTCGGCCTGGTTCACCTACCGCTACCTGCTGTTCAAGGTGAGCAAATTGCTTCGCAAAGTTGGGGCTGCGTTCTACATTCGGTGGCTTGGGCACACGGACTGTCGTGCGCGACTAGCGCGACTGGTCCGTAACCTTCCTGTTTCCCCTTCCCCTTGCCGCAACCCTGCAGTCGAGCCGTGAGGAGCTCCTCAAGGACATTGGCGAGCTGAGCAAGAAGATCTCTGGCTCCGAGTAAATGCTCGGCCTCGTTGCAAGTAAATAGCACGCGGGCTTTCGGATATGCTGCCGGCTTGTTGCGTGTACTGTACTCGTTGTATACCATTTTTGCCCGCACGGAGGTGAAACCAGCGAAAATTGCGCCGGAGAGCTCAGCCAGCGGAGCGTAGCACCCCACTAATTTGGGCGGTGACGAGCGGTTAAATGCGCCCCGCGTGGGCTGCAGCATAATTTCATTCTCGTGTGATTGATTTTTCTTCTTTTGCTGGACTGAGCACGCGCTGTGTGCGTCTAGCAGTCACGTATTGCGGGGGAATGTAAGTATGATGGATGGTCACAGCACCATTCGATGTGACCAGGAGGCAATGTGTAAGGATGGCTGGATTTTCGCTGGCGTCTGTGTAAGTTATGGATCTTGAGATATTTGTACGGTAGCTACCTAAATGTCAGAAGAATGATCGTCCCGAAACTATCATCGCGGTGAAACCAAGTCAGTTCAGTCGTCGAACGTTAGTAAGGATTCTCCATGATTGCAGTAATCCCAGCTGCTATGCCAGGTTATATATTGCCGTGCACTCCGAACACTCCGGACCAACAGGCTGTGCAATTCAACTGGATGGTATTTCTTACAAACAACTTCAAGGAGACTTGTGGAATGGGGGAAAACATGTGCTCAGAAACCAGCGGCAGCTCAACATTACAATTGTACACCACGCTCCAAACCTACCCCCCTCCCTACTCATACATGCGCGGCAAGTCTGCAGCCTTCAATCATCCTCCATAACTGAGGACACAACAATATGCGGATTTGTTTTCCTATGGCCAGCCCCCCCTGGCCATACGGAAACATACACGCACGGCGACGCCGCGTCACCCACCCCCTCATCCCAGCCACCTAAGAGCGTCCCTTCCTCTCCATGTCGCTACCCCTTCTGCCCCTCATTATTCGCCTACTCCTCTCCTCCCTCGAGCATCAAACAACTACTCCCTCGTCGTCCTCCTCCTCCTCCCTCCTCCTCCCCATCCTCCTCCTCCTCCTGTCCATCCTCTTCCTCCTCCTCCTCCTCCCTCTACTCCTGCCCATCCTCCACGTCGCTGTCCTCCTCCGCCTCCTTCATGTTGAACAGCTCATCCGCCAGCTCGCCCTCGCCACCGTAAATGTCATCCGCATACCTGCGCACCGCAGCGAGACGGGGAGGGGGAGGGGTTGAAAGATACCGCAGCGAGACGGGACGCAGACGGCGTTAGCAAGGGGGGGGATGTTGAGCGAGGTGGGGGGAGGTGTGTGTGTGTGTATGGTGGTGGGGTGATACGACGATACCGTCAACCAGCCATACGGTATCGGCGCATCGCACACCCTCACCCCCTGTCCCCCCTCCTCCTCCCCCCCGCCCCCCTCCCGACCCACCTCTCCGTCGGGTTGGCCAGGCTGACCCCCGGCAGCACCCCCTCCAGGAAGTTGTCCACACAGTAGCGAGACACGTCCTCAGAGGAGGGGAACTTGGGCTCAGCCTGCTCCGCCTCGGTGGGAGGCAGCAGGGTGGCCTCACCGATGGCCTCCAGACGGTCGCGGAGCTCCTGTGTGCGTGTGTGTGTGTTGGGGTGGGGTGTGAGGGGGGGGTGTTCGGGGGTGGAGGGGCGGGGGATGAGGGGGAGTGTGTGTGTGCGTGTGTGTTTTGGAGGGGGGGAGATCGAAGCGGGTGCAGGACCGCACACGCCGTTATCGTGTGTGTGTGCTGCTTTATCCGCTCGCGCTGCAAACCCCCCTTCATCCTCGCGCCAGCAACTCCCCCTCCCTCTTCTCTCTCTATCTCTTCTCTCGCGCCGCCGCTCCCACCCTCCCCGGCTCCGGCCCCGCTCGCGTCGCCTCCCGAGTCCCGACACGCCCCCCATGATGTTGTCGTACAACCCACCTCCTCCAACGGCTGCCGTACGAGTTTGTCCATGTTGTCCTTGACCGCCTGGTTGAACTGGTCAAAGTCCTGCGCAAAGAGGATCTCGGCCCGCGACCATGACGAAAAGTACGTCTGCTTGTCGCCCATCCGAAAGTCCGCGTTCTCCAGCACGCGCATCATGGCGGCCACTTGGTGCACATTGGCGTAGATGTTGTGGGCCTGAGGGGGGTTGCATTTGGGAGGGAAGGAGGGAGGTTGTGCTTGTGGTTTTTGGGGGGTGGGTGGGTTTGGGGGGGTGGTGGCGGTGTGGGGGGGTTATCCACGTATAGGCCGGAGCCCGGGGGGAGGGTGGGGTGGTTTGATGGCGGGGTGGGGTGGTTTGATGGCGGGGTGGGGTCGGGTGGAGGGGTAAGGGGGTTTCGATCCACGCAATCCAAAGTGATTACGCGATCCAAGGTGATCCAAGATCCACATTATTCAAGATTCATGTTTGTAACTCATGTTTCAGTTGGGATTCACGATCCACGTGATCAATGCCGGAGCCCCAGGGAGGGTCTGTGGGGGTTTTCTGTTGTACTCGTGTGCAATGCAAAGTTGGTGGTGTTGGGACTGAGGGGCGGAGAGGAGAGGGCAGGCGAGGGCAGGAGAGGAGAGGGCAGGGCAGGAGAGGGCAGGAGAGGGCAGGAGAGGAGAGGGCAGGCGAGGAGAGGGCAGGAGAGGAGAGGGCAGGAGAGGAGAGGATTATTGGGGTAAGGAGATGTATTGAGATATTGGCTTGGCAGTTTGGCAGTTTGGACAGCAGCCGTTGCAACATGGGTGGATTTAGAGTTTTGGGTTTTAGGGTTGGAGAAAACAACACAGGCGCCTGTGCGCCCCCAGCAGGCCAACACCGCCAACACCGCTCTCCTCTCTCTCCCCCGGCTCACCCACCCCGACGCCTAGTTGCCACTTGTCCGCGCGTGCATGCCACCCCCCCTTCACCCCCTCCGCCTTCATTACCCAACTCCTCCCTTCCCCATCGCGTTCGCTCAATCCCCCCCTCCCCCGTATGATGCCAGCCAGTCGGCTTTCCGCTTTCCGTATTCCGGGGAATTCCGACTGCTTTCTTCCTTCACCCACAAACTCCGCCCCCGCCCCTTCCCTCTCAACCAGCCAAATCGCATCCCTCCGCAAAACCTTCCCCATACACACACCTCCCCATACAGACATACACCTCCCCATACACACACACACTCACCTTTCCCCGCATTCGCTCCGCCTCGAAGAACGCCAGGTCGTCTACCTCCTCGTGGTTCCAGGTGCGAGCAAAGTAGGCCTCCATTTGCAACTGCGCAGGGGGGGTGGAGGGCGAGGTGGAGGGCGAGGTGGAGGTCACAGGGTTGAGATCACAGGGTTGAGATGGAGGTGGAGGGCGAGGTGGAGGTCACCGGGTCGCGGTCGCGGGGGAGATGGGGCGGAGATGGCGGGGAGGAGGCCAGGAGGGGGTGACACCCTGCTGCCACTGCTCTTGCCCCTGCTCCCCCCATCGCTGCCCCCTCCCCCCCTCCCCGCTTCCGCCCACCCCCGCCGCTGTGCTCCCCCAAAGCCAACCCCCGCGTGTCCTGCAGCCAGCCTGTGCGCCCACCACGCGGCCTCGCCCCCCGGCCGCGATCCCCGTTTGGACGCCCCAACATTCCCCTCTTCGCCCCCTCCCCCTCTCTCTCCCCCTCTCTCTCTCCATCTCTGGCTCCATGTGCTCGCCCATCCGTGCACCGACGCAGACGGAGGGGGGTACAAAGAAGATACCGCAGACGGGGGGGGAGGGATGGGTACGGCGCTGCGGCGGCGCACTTACTGGCCTGCTTCCCTGCCAGTCTCCCCCCTCCCCATTCGGTCACCTCCTCGGTCCCAGGTCCCCACCCGGGTCCTCCACCCCATCGACAAACCGCCCACCGAACCGACCCATGGGTCCGATCGGTGGCTCCTCTCCCACCCCCACCCCCGCCAACATCCGCGACCCGCCCCCGGGCACCGCCACTCGGTCAGCGAGACCTCACCCCCGCACCCCCCCACACACACCCTTCAAGTCGTCACCCACCCACCCACCCACCTGGTCAGACGCACCCACCACGACGACGACGCCCCATCACATCACATCCCACCCTCACGCTCATCTATGCATCCACCCACCCACGCACCCACCCTCACGCACCCACCCCCACCCGCCACACTCACCCAACCCCCACCCGCCACCCAAAGCCACCCCCACCCTACCCCTTGCATTACACTCTTCAATCCCCCACCCGCCACCCAAAGCCGCACCCATCCCTGCCACCCACCCACCGCGGCCTGCAGCCTCCGCTCCTCCTCCTCACTCCGCGGCAGCAACCTCATCGGCAGATCTCTCCAGGTGCTGTCCTGATCGCCGTACACCCGGCTGTAGATGTCCATGTCCATGTGCACCCGCGGGATGGCGGGGCCGCCCCCCTCCTCAGTCCCCTCCGCCTCCTCGTCACCGCCCTCCGCATCGCCACCACCGCTGGCGCCGCCGTGGCCGGGGGGGCTACGCCGGGATAACAGCCGCTGGAGGTCCCCTGCGAGTGCGTGAGGGCGTGCGTGAGTGCGTGTGTGTGTTTGGTTGGGGTGAGTTTGGTTTGGTTGGGGACCCAGGTCACCGAAACGACGCAACCTCCCAACCCTGGAACAACCCTAACTCGCTCCTGGGCCGCAGGGACGCATCTCACTTTACTTAAACCCCCTCCCCTCCCCTTCCCTCCCCGCTTCTCCGTCCCTTCGCCGCGGTATCTTTCATCTTCTTATCCCTCAAGACAGCCGCCCGAACAGCCGCCTTTCCCTTTCCCTTTTCCGCCATCCTGCCCTGCCCCTTGTCTCCTCCATTCTCTCGCTCCCTCCCTCCCTCCTTTCCCTCCCTCCGTCGCTCCCTGCAGTATCCTTTTCAATAACCCTCCCCCTCCCTCCCTCCCTCCCTCCCTCCCTCCCTCCCTCCCTCCCCCCCCCTCCCTCTCTCCCTCCCTCCCTCCCACCCCTCTCAGGCTATGTACCTGGCGGACCCGACTGCAAGACCAGCTCCTCGGGACCCATGTCGTCCTCCTGTACATACAGAGGCGGGGCCAGCGGGAGGGCGGGGGGCGGCTGAGATCTTAAGCGCCCTTGGTACGTGGTACAACCCCCTCCCTGCTACGTTTGACCGTGCTGAGGTGTGCTTGCAGCCCCAAGTACCTAGCACACCTCGGCACGGCCAAACGTAGCAGGGAAGGGGTTGTATCTGTACGATGTGCGATGCGAAGGAGTTGGTGCAGGACGGGGGAGGGAGGTGGGGTAGCGGTTCGTGGGACACGTTTGGGTAAGCGCAAGCGCACAGAAAGGGAAATACGGTGAGGATGCGGGGATGTATGGATGGCGCGTTAACGGGGTGTGCAATCCGGGAAACCACGCAGCTCCAGGGCTATCATGGATTAGGGGGGCATCTCGCACCTGCGGTGGCTCCGGCAGGGGGTTGCGCTTCTTTGCGCACGTCTGAACACGGCTCCCACGTTTTAGGTTTAATGACCAGCATGTGGGCTGGTAAGATGTCGAGCATTCGGGCTGCTGCTGCACTTCCGTGGTGGCAATTCGCAAGCGTGTTGGCGGCGGCCTAACAGGCGAAAAGCAGGGCGTTGCTGCATGTCTAGTGTTATGCGAAAGTATTTGTAGGCAGTTGGCGGCTAATTGGGCCATTTTCCTGAGAGTTTGAGGAAGGGAGAGCGACTTGCTGACGACGTTGGTTGGGGCGGTGGGAAGTGTGCGCGGTCAGGCCCAAGCACCCAGTGCACGAAAATTTCCAGGGTCAGTAAAATGCAGCCTCATTGTGTTGGCGAGCCGGTTTGCGCACAGTGCTGGCAAAAGTGTCCGTTGTACGAGCAGCGGAGCAGCGGACCGCCAAAAGTGGCCGGTACCGCTCGAAGGTACGTAATTACGAGTGCCGGACTACTTGAAGGCGCGTTACGCCTTGCCGTCTTTACGAAGCCCCTCCTACTTCGCAAGACACTATTTAAACGACCATTACACTCCGCTGCTGCTTATTTACTCTGATCACGAGCTGCAATTGAATATATCACCGCCATTTTGTTCCATAGGTGTGGAAGCTGCGATTGAGGAGGGAGGCGAAAGCCCGCCGAGGCGCGGGCTGGAGCGGTACGCCGCAAGCAGGCCGCGAGCGTTAAATAAGTAACGACGCCAAAGCGCCAAGTGTGCATACTCTGGTAGCCGTTCCAAGAGCCTAGTAGTCGTCATCAAAATGGCCAGCGCTGCCCACTGGTCTCCTCTGGCGGAGCTGCTTGCAGACGGCGGCAGTCGCGCGACCATGCTGCGCCTGGCGCCAATTGTCTTGCTGGGAGGAGGGCTCCTCGTGTACGTCCTCATCCGCGCAGCGTTGTTCATGCTAAATTACATGCGCATCCAGCGCGGCCTTGCCAGCATTCCCTCGGCGCCGGGCTCGCTGCCCCTGCTGGGCCACCTCATTCCGATGATCACCTGCGTCCGCCGGAATATCGGCGCCTGGGACCTCATGGAGGAGTGGCTGGATAAAACCGGCCCCATCGTCAAGTTTCGCTTTCTCGGAACGCAAGGCGTCGTGTTCCGCGACCCGGCCGCGCTGAAGCGCGTCTTCCAGACCGGCTACAAGATGTACGAGAAGGACTTGGACGTCTCCTACCGCCCCTTCCTCCCCATCCTCGGCAGCGGCCTCGTGACCGCAGACGGTGCGCTGTGGCAGAAGCAGCGCATGTTGATGGGCCCCGCACTGCGCGTCGATGTGCTGGACGACATCATCCGCATCGCCAAGAAGGCCGTTGACCGGCTGTGCGAGAAGCTCAGCCACCACGCCGGCAACGGCCAGCCGGTTAACATTGAGGAGGAGTTCCGCCTGCTGACGCTGCAGGTGCTTACGGGCTAGCGGGGTGTGCTCGGTTTGGCGTTTGGGGTTTTGGTTCCGGAGGGCGAGTTGCATGTCCCTCCCTCCACCCGCGCCGAACACCCTCTCCCCCGGTGAAACCCTTACTTGACCGTGACCAAACTCGGCGCGACTTACCCGCCCGGGCCATCGTCCAAATTCGTTTCCTGCATGGCCCTTGCGACCACACGCTGACTGCTGCTCCCTTCACGCGCTTCCTGTTTGGGGCACGGGTCCGACACGTTTTCGTTATTGGCAGGATGACATCCGTGCGGCCCAAATCACATTTTCCACCAATCCTGCCGGCAGTGTCCCTCGTCCGCTGTGTACTCCACAAGCCAGCTTCCAGTTGTCGTACCAGCTGTCGTACCGGCGCTCTCGAATTTGACCGCGACCCACATCACATTTCTCCACCACCGCCGGTTTGCAGTGCCTCCAGAGCATACCCTCCCACCACCTTCACCGCCAGCCAACAGCCAACCGCCCATCTCCATCACCCCCTTTCCCGTTGGGGGCCCGCTCCTGCGTCCATTGTTCCCCTCTCTTCCCTGACCCCTCTCTTCCCCCTCGGGCCCGGCGGCCACGTCCTGACAGGTCATCGGAGAGGCCGTACTCAGTCTGTCCCCGGAGGAGTGCGACCGGGTAAGTACCCCTGACGTGACGGGTCCCCTTTGGGAGGGAACGGGTGGCAGAGCGGCATGAGCGTGTGCGTATGTGTGTGTGCGGGGGGGTGTCTCGCGAGGTTGTGTTGTACTTGCGTTGTACCTGGAGGGACGGCGGGGGCTGCGGGCGCACTGGGGGCCGTCAGGATGGGGTAACGGAAGGGCGATGGCTCGGGAGGCCATTTGGGTCGGAAGATCCAGATCCAGATGCAGCTCATAACGCCATAAGTGCAGCTCGCCTCGTTTTCGCAACGACGCACCCATGCACGCACGCAACGCAACGTTTAACGCGGCCGAAAGTAATGCGTGGAGGTGCGTGTGTGTGTTTGTTTGTGTATGTATGTTGACGATTGTGTGCGTGCGTCGGTGAGGGTGATGGGAGGGACAAAAAATCGATCGCGAGACGCATTTTTCCCGAGAGAAGACCGCTGTAAGAGCAGCGCCGTTGGAAGTAGAGGCAACGGAGCAGCGTGTACCCTCTACCCTCCCATGTTTCTCACCCTCACCCTCACCCATCACCCCCACCAGGGATAACCTCCTTCCCTTTCGCACGCTGCACCCTAAATCCCACGACCCCTCACCCACCGGCCACCCACCGCCCTCTCCTCTCCCTCCCCCTCACCCACCGCCCTCTCCTCTCCCCTCTCCTCTCCCCCGCCCCCGCTCCCTCCCTCCCCGCAGGTGTTCCCCCAGCTGTACCTGCCCGTCATGAGCGAGGCCAACCACCGAGTGCTGCGCCCCTACCGCATGTACCTGCCCACCCCCGAGTGGTTCCGCTTCCGGACCCGCATGGCCAAACTCAACCAGTACCTCATCGACCTGTTCAGGTGCGGCGGCGAAGGGGCCGTCGGGGGGGTTATCCACGTATAGGCCGGAGCCCGTGAACGGGCCGTGGGGGGGGCGGTAGCGGGGGGGGGGCGGTAGCGGGGGAGGCGGCAGTGGGGGAGGCGGCAGCGGGGAGCACAGTGCTGCGCTGCGTTGGTGTTTGATGCCTGTGTGCGTGTGTTTGCGTGCGTGTGTCAGGGGCGGGCGGGCGGGTGTACCTGGAGGAGCGGGCGGGTGACGGGGCGGGGGCGGGGGACGGTGAGGGCCGTCACCCTCCGAGGACGCCCCCACTCGGGAGCGCTACCGCTCCCTGCTGCCTCACAATCCGAACTTTCCGTCTCCTCGCTCCCTCCGCCGCGTCATCCGTCCCTCCCTCCCTCCCTCCCTCCGTCCGTTCGTCGTCTGTCCGCAGGCGGCGCTGGGAGGCCCGGCAGATGGTCGGCGCGTCGCGTCAGAAGCCGGTGGACATTTTGGACCGCATCATGGACGCAATCGAGGTGGGTTGTTTGAGGGGCCGGGGGGCTTTTCTTCGGGGGCGGGGGGCAGGGGGGCTTTGGGAGACGTGGGAGGTGGAGGTGTTCGAGGGTTTGGGGCTGGAGATGGAGAGTTTTGGGGGCTTTGGGGCGTTGGGGGCTCGATCGTGGGTCCTGACGGAATGCCAGTACCGCAAAAGCAGCTCCGGCCCCCGTCTATAACGCCCCGTGCTCCTCTCTCCTCCCTCTGCTGTCCCCCACCCGCTGCGATATTTTCTTTTTATCCCGATCCCGTCACCCCGCCCACTGGTCCTTTCCTTTCCTCCGGTACCTCCGTCATTCTCGTCTCTCACCTTCCTCTCCCCTCCCTCTCGCCTCCCTCAGTTTCATTCAACCCAATGTTCACTCCCCCGCTCCCGCTCTTGCTCCCGCCCCTCTTGTCCGCGCCGCTCCCGCTCCCGCTCCCGAGTGCACAGGAGTCCGGCGCCAAGTGGGACGCCGCGCTGGAGACCCAGCTGTGCTACGAGATCAAGACCTTCCTGTTGGCGGGCCACGAGACCAGCGCTGCGATGCTCACCTGGTCCACCTACGAGCTGTCGATTGCGGGGGAGATGGCCGACAAGGTGGGGGGGGGCAGTTGGGGGCGTTGGGTGAAGGGCGGGTGAAGGGGAGAGAGAGGCGTGGAAGAGGCGTGGAAGAGGCGAGGGGGCAGTGCGGAAGGGAGATGGCGAAGAGGGTGGTGGTGTATGGTTTGGGTTGGGGGGCGTGAAGGGGACGCGAAGGGGGCGGAGGAGGGTGCACTTCCTTGTGTATACGATACGGAGGCGGAGGCGGAGGGTACCCCCGCCTTCGGCGTGCTGCTACTCGACACCGCTGGCAGTGACCGGACGGATACCTGCATACCTGCATACATACCAGGTCTGATCTCTGATGGGTGAAGGATGTGCTGCCTGACTGTACTTCACCGGCTGGATTGGCTGCAGGTGGTTTCGGAGGCGGACACTGCGTTTGGCGCGCAGTGCCAGGTGGAGCCCAGCAGGCGCTCCGTTGACGAGATGTTGTACACGTTGTCGGTGCTCAAGGTGGGACTGGGGTCCCGGGTTTTAGGGCACCCGCACTCGCACCCTGGGGTCCAGGGTTCGGGATGCGGCCCCGAGGGATATGACCCGTGGGACGGCTTGAAAGGGGTGGGGGCGGTAGGGAAGCAGGGAGTGAGGGTGGGCGGTAGGGAAGAGGGCAGCAGGGCCGCGCCAGGTCACGGAGGGTTGACAGCCGCGGGCCCCCCGCCGGCCTATACGTGGAGAACCCCCCCGGATGGATAACCCCCCGTGCACCTTTGGCGTCGCCCTCGCCCTGTTGCGGACCTGTTCGCCGGGTTCAGTTGCTGCAGCTGCTGCCGCTGTCTGTCGGGGCTTCGCAGTTCCTCGTTTCTTTCTCAAACCACGTTCCGATCGTTGTGCTCCATTTCGTGTTCGTGTTTTGTTTTCCGCAGGAGGCGCTCCGCAAGTACAGCGTCGTGCCGGTGGTCACGCGCAAGCTGGTGAGGCTGCAGTCTATGAGGTTGACGAGATGGTGGCCCGTGGGTCGGTTGGCCAGCGGGCTTGGCAGCAGCGGTCGCAGCAGTCCCACCCTCGCCCGTCCATTCACTCCCTCCCTGCCCGCTCCCCCCGGGTCTTATGGGTCTCAACAACGTCCGCAGTGTCGCATGTTCTATAAAATATAATGGAGCATATCACTCCCCGCACCCCCTGGGTCTCCCCGCTCCCCGTTCCTCCGCTGCCGTATCTTCTTTTTTTAGCCCCCAGGTTCTCGAGTGTGTTGTCTGTCACTCAACCCCGCCCCACCCCTCTCCCCCCGGGTCCGTCCCCCGCCCCGTTCTAATTGTCCCCCGCCCCGCTCCCAACTCCCCGTCCCTCTCCCCCGCAGGCCCAGGACGACACGTTGGGTCTGCTGGGCCACTCGCTGCCCGCTGGAATCATGGTGGCCTGCCACCTGCAGGTGCGTGTGTATGCGTGTCTGTGTGTGAGACGGAGAGCGAGGCGGGGGGGCTGAGGCAGGGGAGAGGCGAGGAGGTTGGTTTCTGGTTTATACATGATTTAGGACAAGGAAATAGAGGGCGGGGGTTGAAGGTGGGTCTACACAGCGACGTAGCATGTAAGCCGTCCCGGTCGGGTCCGGGCTCCGGGCCCGGACCCTGACCCGACCGGTTGGGACCTGCGCTCTGACCCGGACTGCAGACAGCTGACCCCGTGCGTCTGCGTCTGTGGGGACGACTCGTGTAGCTCGGCTGGATGGCTGCCGCGGGTTTTTTGAGACTACCTATTTCATTATGGCAACCAGCCACAATGTATTGGAACCACCGCTTGTGACCCGATGCGCACAGCGACAAGCACGGGCACAGGCACACCCGGGCATGCACCCGCAGCCGCACCTGCGTGCCCCCGTCTCCCCGGACTGAAGACTGACCGCATGAGAGGCGCGCATGGCCTGGCTCCGGCTCCGGCCTGTTGCGGCTTGTCCATACCTACATACCTACATGCGTGCGTGGGTGCGTGTTGAACACAGACTCCATCCAGCAGCGCACGCATGTTTTAAGCCAAGTACATGTCGGGACTGAACGACTGACCGCATGTCGTGGTCTCTCGCTGTGTGGCCGCGTCGTCATCGCGTGTCGCACCTGCCGCGTGTTGCACCCACGCAGGCCACGCACCGCATGTACGAGGCGCCGGACGAGTTCCGCCCCGACCGCTTCATGCCGGGCGGCGAGTACGACAGCTTTGATGACGCGATCCGCGCCTACATGTTCGTGCCCTTCATCCAGGTGGGGCCGGGCTCCAGGGAGGGGCGGGGGGCGGGACTTGGGACTGGGCTTTTTGAGCTCGGGGTTTGGGCTGGGGTGTTTGCGGTGGTGGCATGGACTGACACGATGGGGGCGATGATGTGGGTGCTCTGGCCAATCGCAAGAGATCGCGGCGCGCCGCGGACTGACCCCACCTTTCTCCTTTCCATTCTTTCACCTGTCCCCTCACCTCCCCTCACCTTGCTTTTATCTTTTACCGGCTCGTCCTTCTCTTCCCTGCCCCGTCCTCCCCCCCACACGCACCTCCCTACATCTCCCCGCTCCAGGGCCCTCGCAACTGCTTGGGTCAGCACCTAGCGCTGCTGGAGGCGCGAGTGGTGCTGGCGCTGCTGCACAAGCGCTTCAAGTTCACGCTGGCGGGCGGCTCCGCGGTCCGCCGCGACCCGTCCGTCATTCCGGTGGGCCCCGTGGGCGGCCTCCATGTGCTGTTGGAGGTACGCAAGTGAGGAGGAGTGCGGGCCGGGGGAGCAGCAGGAGAAGGAGACGAGGAGGAGGAGGAGGAGGAGGCGCAAGTGAGGAGAGGAGCAGCAGGTGGAGGCACACGCAATTACTGTCTGGAGTTACTTAACATGCGCAAGTAGGCGTGGGGCGGCCCTCTGCGGCGTTGGATGGCGGTGTGGTGTCGTGTGGTGGGGTGGTGAGTGGGAGGGAGCCGATAATGGGAGGTGGAGGGCCAGGTGGGTGGCCCCCGCATGCACTGCGCCGCTCCAGCTGGCTGGCGGACTGACAGACGGGCGGGCTGGATGGCGGACTGACGGGCTGGCTGGCTGGATGGCCGGCTGGATTGTTGCGCTCTGCGCATCCATGCCGGTGGAGCCTCCATGGGCGTGTTTGTTGATGTACAGGAGCGGGAGAACAGGCGCCTCGGCGGAGCAGTGGTGGCGCGACGGCTGCTCGTCCGTCAGTCGGTCGTGAGGGAAGCCGGAACGGCGCGGAAGGAGGCGCGTGGTGCGCTGCGGCGCAGCCGCGCTGCGCAGCCTCTTTGAGGGGCTTTCTTTCATTGGGCTGCTCCGAAACTTTGCTGGGACGACCGAAGTGGACCGTAAATGGAAACTGGGAAAAGCCTGTTGTGTGTGCATGTCTGTGTGTGTGTGTGTGTGTTGAGCAAAGGGTGCATATTATTGACGACCGCGGCGGTGGCGGTGGCTCTTCAGACCTACCGTACTTTGCTGTGTTTGTCACATACTCACTTCACATCCAACTTTCTTATTGAGTATTTCTGCCGCCACATGGTTCCTGTTGCCGTCGCTTCTCTTGGTTCGGGCTCCCGAAGCCGAAGCTTGTCAAGGGCTTGTCCGGCTCGCATGCGCACGGGGCCTCCTATTATTAGCAACGCCAAACGGTGATCCCAAACGGTGGTCGCCCGCCGCGACCTGCTAGCAGCATGAGGGAGTGCGAAGAGCGGACATCCATCCATCCATCCGCCCTGTGGCTGCGCTCTTTTCCACTGGCCTTCTTTTGCTTTTGTCGGTTGGTTGGTTCAGGTTGGTTGGTTGGTTGGTTGATCTCCTCGTGGCGGTTTCGTTGCTTTCCCTGGCGGTTGCTTTCCCAGCCGGTTTCGTTGCTGATCGGTTGACTCTTGACGGTCAAGAGTTGAGTCGTGTGTCCGAGCGCCGGCTCTCCATTGTGATGCACATGTAATGTAATGTAATGCATGCCGGGAGCTTCGGGCCCGTAGCTCGGGGTCCTGTTGGGGAGAACCGCAGCGCACCCACCACCCATGGGAGAGTTCAAACGATAGGTCGCACGCGTGCGCCCGATGAGAGCTGAGAGGCCCGGCGCTGCTTCATCACGCATTGACGCTCCCGAGTCCCAGACCGGATTGCACAGCGCCTCTTTCACCTCTTCATCCTGAGGGGGGAACGGGCGCCGAGGGGCCATCCCTCTTCCCCCAGGCGTCCTGGGGCGAACGAAAGGGGGGCAGGTGACAGCCGGGGCTTGGGTGCCTTCTCCTTTCTTTCCTGAGGGTTCGGCCTTCGGCGACACGTCCCGCCTCCCGCGACCTCCGCTCCCGTCACCCTGGTCCCCTCCCCTCCCCTCGGATGTGTTGAACAACTCTCCCCCACAACCCTCAACAGCCCGCCAGATCGTCCATCCCCCATCTCGCGCCAGAGAGGTCAGCGGACCTGGACCCGTGACCGCCAGATGTCCACAAAGCCACAAGCCAGCCAGCCTCCCTGTCTGTCTGTCTGTCTGCCGCCCGGCGTGTCCTACAAAACTTTCAGGGCGCCCTCAGTGCCTGCGGCTAGAGTTGGTTCCTGCGGCGCCGTCATAGGAGCATGCTGCCGCCTTACTACAACTACTGCTGCTAGTGGTCCGCCGCCGCAGCGCTGGCCGCATGGCCGTTGCCGTTGCAATTGCCGCCGCCACCACCGCCGCCCTCAATCATGTAGAACTGGATCATCTCCTGCTCCGTCACGTGGAGATCCCCCGCCAGCACCAGGCAGTGCAGCGGCGCGCCAAAGTCCACCTGCGTGCGACCGACCCGTGGGTCAGTCCGGTCATGAAGATTCGCAGCATCGCAGGTCGGGTCGGTCAAACGGACCCAGAAGAGAGTGACGAAACCCTAAAACAACCCTAAAAACCCTAAAACCCTTGTGCTGCCCACCCTTCAAATCTCTCTCTTCCTCCCTCCCTCCCTTTCCGCTACCTTCATGGAAGGGACGACCTCCCTCCATTCCAGATTCCACCTGCCCCTCCTCCGGAAGCCGGATGGGGATTTTGCAGCCCCACCCACCCCCAGTTCCCCACAAACCCACACCCCCACCTCCAACAACTGCTCCAGCGTCCCGGCAACGATTTGCTGGTCGTCCGCCTGTGTACGGCACCCAGGTACGGCGACAGAAAGGTACGGCAGCAATGCCCTCATTCCGGAGCGATGGCGCCGCCATCCGCCATGTGTCGAAAAGACACCGGCTTACCCTCGCATATGCGTTGTTGGTTTTAAATAGTTTTGGCTTTCTGAATGTGTTTTTTTGGAAAGGGTGTTTGGAGGCGACCACGCCGTTCCTTCCCGCGCTCGCTCGCATCCACATCCCACATCCCACTGCCCCCCACACCGCAGACCGCACGACCGCATCCGGCGGAAACTTTTCGGCTCTGGCTGCTCCTGCGGCTTGCTGCGCAAAGCCGGACCGACCGAGTGATTCGGGATGGATAATTGATGAGTAATGCGGGCGGCCTTGGTGCCTGCCGTACCCGTAACCGTACCCGTACCCGTACACATACGCACACACACCTGCAGGCGGGCTATCCCCACGCCCAGCGTCGAGCCGCTGAACGCGCCCTCCAGCCTCCGCTCCTCCACCTCCAACAACTGCTGGATGGCCTGCGGGGACACACGCACACACACACACACACATACACACACATACACACACACGGGTTGCAGCGTCAAGAAAACGATGAAAACGACGTTGCTGGTTCTGAACGAACCCAAAACCATGTGGATGGAAGAAACGGGCGGCGATGATTCGTTCAGCAAAGCAAGCAAGTGGCAAAAGTGCACTGTGCCCCAGCGCTACTGGCAGGGAGGCGGCCGTGACGCCGCACCGATACATGGTCGCACGCACGTGGGTTTCGATATGGGTTTTAGGGTTTTAGGTTTTAGGGTTTTAGGAGGCTCCAGGTGCACATGGTCCAGTTGGTTGATCAGTTGATCGGCATATTGTGTTTGGTTCGGATGCGATTGAGCGCATTCACATCCACACACAGGAAGGAGTGTTCGGCCGCCTCTCTGGTGTACAGCGCCCAAGGTTTTCAAATTCCAGGCGGGGTTTTATTTCGGGCTTGGAATTAAAACATCCCCCAACACCTATCCGCACAGCATGAGTAAGACAGTGAGGCTGCTCGCTCGGCCGGCTCGCTCGCTCGACGGGGCAGGTCCGGCTCAGGACCCCGGAGACGGACGGCATTACACACCGAGTTCCCGACCCACGGGTCACAGCTACCCCCCCGCTCGCCAACGTCACCTCGGTTCCCTCGCAGCGTTCCGCTTTGTCTTCGTCCCTTCCCGTCCCTCCCGGCCCCCCCCCAAAGGCGCGCTCCTTGTTAACAGGTCATACTCCGACCCACGGGTCACGCTCCGACCCACGGGTCACACACTGACCCACGGGTCACACACCGACCCACGGGTCACAGCTCCCCCGTCCCTTCCCCCATCGTCATGCTCACCGTGTTGACGGTCATGTACCGCGGCGGCTCGTACACCGTACGACCCCGAGCCAGCGCCGCCAGATTGGGCTCCTTGACCTGGAGCACGGCGTAATTACACGGTATTATGACCGAACACGTCAGCTGACCTTGATGTTATCGCAAACACCGTATCTCCGAAACCAGGGACAGGGACATCCCGGACATGACTGCCACCGCCACCGTCGCAGTCGCCGCCACCCGCAGGCACCCTCAGGCACGTCGGGCAGGGTGGTGGTGGTGTAAGCCACAGCCGCAGGCGGAGCGCCGCTCCCAAACCCACCCACCCACCCACCCACGCACGCACCCACCCACCCACCCACCCACCCTGACACCCAGCAGCCAGCCACCCAAACCCGCACGTCCCTCATGTCGCCACTATGCGCCTCCACAGCCCTCCACAGCCCTCCACAGCCCTCCACAGCACCTTAATATCTAGGAGGCAGAGCGTGTGCAGGCCCAGCCTGCGGGGGAAGAGGTCAGAGAGAGCCCTTGTGAGATAGGGGTGGATGGGGTGTGTCTGGTGGGTGTCAAAGGGACCACCCAGGTCGTTTAAAAGTCACTGCAGAAGAGGTGGAGAGGCAGGGGGCAGTTTATCCGCGTATAGGCCGGAGAGGGGCGGGGTTATCCACGTATGGGCCTGAGGGGGTAGATGTGCCTCAGGCCGCACGCAGCTTCTCAAGTACCTATGGGGGTGGACACGTGGAGAACTCCCCCCCCCCGGGGGGAGTTTAACCCGGGGAGGCACCCGGGGGGATGGGCCCTGCGAGCCTCCCCCGATCCTCCCAGCCGCTCCACCCAGCCTTTGGCTGAAACGTCCTAAGGCGGCTAGCGGCAACAGGAAGGACCCCCCGTCCCCGTCGCTAACGCCGCCTCCGTCTCCGCTGCGGTATTTCTTTTTACCCCCCAGACGAATCGAGACCCGCGGGCTGCGGCGTGTCCCCTTCCGGTCCCCATCGCCAGCCAACCAACTCTAACTGCCAACTGTCAGCGGTTGGCAGCCCGCCGTACTTTCGGTTGGCGACGATCTTGTCGTAGAACGAGTCGGGCCGCCATGTTTCGGTGAAGAAGACGATTGAAACGGCCTGCGGGTCGTGGATACGGAGGAGGGTCGAACGCGGGCAATTGGCCAAAGGGGGGAAAGGGGGGGAGGGGCACATACACCGGTACCGTCCAAGTAACGAGGACCATGCAGCACCTCCGCACCCCATCTGCGTAGCCCCCTGCCGCACACTGCTTTACACCGCACCCGCCGCCCCCCGCAGTCTCCCCCCCCTCCAGCCCCGAATCCCACCCATCCCTCTCCAAATCCCACCCACCTCTCCGAACCTGTACAGCGACAGGCCGCACGCCCCCACTGCGTTCATGACTGAGGCGTTGTGCACCACCCGCACCGGGATGCCCCGCTCCCGAGCCCGGAGCTGCAGGTCGGTGTGGGTGGTGGCGCTGCACCGTCACGGGGGCCGGGGTCGGGGTCGGGATCGGGCGCGCGGATGAAGCGAAGAGAGGGAGGGAGGGAGGGAGGGAGGTGAGGAGAGAGGGAGGGAGGGAGGGAAAGAGGTGAGGAGGGAGGGAGGGTGGGAGGAAAGGAGGTACAGAGGCAAGGAGGGGAAGCAGGAGGGAAAGAGAATCAGAATTATTGGAGGGAAAGCGGGAAGGAAAGCGGGAGGGAAGGAAAGAGGGAGGGAAGAAAAAGAGGGAGGAACAAACGGGAGGGAGGGAGGGGACGAGGACGTTGGGAGCGCAGGGGGGTTGCTGCGAGTTGGCCGTTGCTGGCAGTTGGACGAGACAGCACGTGGGGGGAGGTGGGTAACCAACGGGTGTCCGTCCGCACCCACCCACCCCCGCACTCAGCCCCCCCCCCCCGCACCTCCGCACCCACCCAGCCACCCACCCACCTTGGTATCAACTTGGAGAGCCCTGAAGTTAATACCGATTGGGAGGGTCATGAATCATGAATCCCCCACGCCCCACCCGCCCACCCCTACCCGCCCACACTCGCCCCCCCCGCACCCACCCACCCGAACGGGTCGCCCACCACACAAAAGGCCACATCCTGACTGTCCGAGCCCTCCAGGATCTCCTCAGCTCTCTGAGGGCAAGAGCAAGGGGCAAGGGCAAGGGCAATGGGGGAAAAGAAAAAAGGGCAAGGGGGGTAACAACCAAGATACCGCAGGGCAAGGGGGGGAAGGTTCTTCTGTGGCTGAAATGCACCATCACCATCCTCATCCCCATCATCCTCCTCATCCTCTTCCTCATCCAACTCATGGCCACTGCGTCATTTGCGCACCACCACACACCCCTCCGAGAGGCGAGAGCCCTCTGGCCCCTCGCCTCCCCCTTTCTGGGACTCGTTCGTCTGGGTCGGTCTGGCGGCGACGCGGTAATGTGCTGCGTCTCTCGTCCTGGTAAGGTGCGTATCGGTATGTGTCGGGTAAGTACTGGCCCCAGGCCCTCAGGGTCCGCTCGCTAACGCCGTCTCCGTTCCTTGGCTGCGGTATGTACCTTCCCTGTTTCCGTACTCCCCCTTTCGTACTCCCCCTTCTCTCCCCCCCTTCTCTGCCCCTTTCTCTCCCCTTTCTCCCTTCTCTCCCCCTCCCAATCTTTCCCTCTCCCCCCCCGCCCCTCGCGAGCGAGGGAGGGGTGCTGCTCACCGACTCCACCATCTCCCGGTCCGCTACGATGACCTCCTTGCCGTACAACGCCTCCTGTCCGGCAGTACATGTACGACAACAGGGCATGGGGTAGTCGAGAGGGGCCTCATCCATGCAGGTTGCCCGGAGGGTTCGCGGTTGGTCGGTCGGTTCGCTTTGTTTGACACCCTCCACTCCGACCGCGGGGTGACGAGGCCGAGGCCGCGGACGTGGATTCGGACTCTTGACTCACACTTCATATTTCATAGGCTCCAGGGCCTCAGCACGGGGGGCCAGCACCGGGGGGTGTCGGGTGTCGCAGTTTGAGCAGCTAAAGGCCACTGGAGTTGTTTGTGCAGGTGTAACTTAGGCCCTTATAGCCTAGCGCCGCACTGTCGTACTGTCGTACGGCTGCTACAGTGTGTGCGTGTGCCCTCCCCGTGGGCAGGAAGTGAATGACACCGCATGGTGTGGGCGTTTCGTTCCCTCCGAGGTCAGGTCAGGTCGGGACGGGAGACTCTCCAGGGAAGCTCCCTATGAAGGGTTAGGGTCATGACCCCCTCAGATAGACGCCCCGAGGAAGGGAGGGCAGGCAAAGAAGATCCGGAGGGGGGATGGGTGGTGCGGGGGCTGGCACCGGTCCCCGACCCATCAGAACAAATTCGTCGGGAAGGGAAAGGGATGAGAGCGCTGCGCGTCCGCGTCTGCTTGGCGGGCAGTAGCGCGGCGCATGCAAGGCTGGCGCCGGTGGGATGCCGCCGTGGGCGCCCGAGGGGCAGCTCGGGGCGTGTGAAGGTGGGGCCTTACCAGCTTTTCTTTGCCGCAAAGGAGAATCGAGGTGTACGCCTCAAGGTAGACCCTGGAGCAACGGCGAATAGCCTCCAGGCCCCTGGTGCAGTCGGGGGTTTGGGGGAGGGTGTTGCAAAGAGAAAGCAGCGGCAGACAGAAAATGCGGTATCTGTCCTGACGAGAGTTCAAACCGCTCCCACGGGATCGTGCAGCTCGTCACCTCTTGTCCAAAGTTTTTGGCATAAAATTTCTGTGTCGTTCATACAAGGGTATCCCATGGGCTTGCCAAGCATTTGCAAGTCTCACCTCAGCGTGATGTCCTGCTCGTTGAACAGGCCGAGCCCAACCAGATATAACACCATTTTTCTGCCTATTGACTATTACCTATGTCAACTTCTCTATGACTCTTTGAAAGCTCTTGGTTCCCGTTCAGACGGCGGAAAGCGGCGGCGGAGCACCTGTGCGTTCAGACCTAGTCTACTGTTATGTTGCTCAATAAAATAATGCTAAGAAAGAGATTGTGATCAATGGGCAACGACCGAAAACCGACGGTAGTGACCGATGACTACGCAAGTTCGCTGCAAATCGGGTGTAGCGATCAAGCGAGCAGACGCATGGTATATATCACAAGCAGACTAGCATCTGACGAGATGCGGCAAATGCGTTGCCTAAACTTTTTTTCCCGTAGTGGCCGTTTTCGAGCAACCGTCAACGGTTAGAGGCAATTGAGCAATGTTGCAAGACGAGGTATCTTGAGAGTATGAATATTCAATTATTACAATGAACTTTATTGATCTCTTTTGCAGAGCAGGACTAGAATTTTTCAGCCCTAACGCATTGCCTATCGCGCGCCGTCCCATTTTGCGACATGGTCGATCGAAGCGCCCTCATGGTTATGTACGTGCCTGCATGTGTTGTTTTTACAGTCATTCGCTTTCGCGGCACGGCCGGCTTTGCGCCCCTGCCCAACCATATTCGCTACCCCATCCTTGGGGCCTTATTGTTGCGTACCTATCACCCTAAGACCCTATGCGCGCGCATGGTGAGTACCTTTGTGAATGAAATTTGGAATTATCTTAAACATTATTCCAAGGGCGTTGAGCGCCCTAATAAATGTAGTAATGATGTGCGCCCTCCTCCTGAGTTTGACGCCCTGCGGACCAGGCAACTAGCAAATCCTCATCCGTTTTTTTCACTAACAAAAATATTAGAAATGGGTTTTAGCAGCTTGCGCCTGAACACACATGTCTCCTTACTGTGCATTTTTGTGGTGAGTCCGATGCGCACCGCGTCGCTTTCCTGTTATGGAAATCATGATGATTGCAGCACGATGCTGGCTGGTGTTGTTCTTTGGCGTTTTCTGCTGGCCTGCCCCGCGAAAGGGGGCCGGCCAGCAAGGAATATGAACTGTTTGCTGCAACCCGATGCAACTTTATACGCTATGTTCCTGCGTAATTATGTACAGGCATTTTCAATAACGACGAGGGTTGCGGCAGAGCCTTGCACTGCTCATGAGCATTGTTCCTTTGGAAAGTGAGTTCACGGCCTGGGGCACCCCCGCACGGTGTGCAAACCCTTCTCTGTCGCCCTGCGAGTTGGTTACGGACCCTGCCTGGTAGGCCTGGTCGCATCTACATTATTGCGCCCTGCGCTTCCTCACGCTAATGAAGAGCGAACCCACACAGAGATCTTACGGCCTTCTTCGCTTGGTTGTCCGTTGCTCCGGAACCCGGGAACTGCTCCGGAACCCGGACCTACAGACGCTGAGGTCATCGATCCCCACGTCCTCATAGAGCTTCGCGAGCACCAACACACCAACACACAATCTCCTTTATCCCGTCAAACGTAGCATCTTGCCTCGAAGTCGTGAAGCCGTTTGGCATAGAACTCTCCCCCGCTCGCACGCACACACGGACGCACACACGCACACACGCAGGGTCTGGAGCCTCCCCAGTGTAAAAACAACCACAACACGCGCATGCGCGCCCGCTTGGGCTGCGGAATCCTCCATGGGTGGAGAACCGGCAGGCCAATGTCTCACGGGTGACGGCGTGGCTCTTGTGCGACCTAGTTGCGTGCGCGCAGCCATCGCCGTGACTGACCGGCAACTCCATTCCACAGCAGGATATCGACGCCGTTTCCATACTGCCTGCCATCCCGCCGCCATTCCTGCCTGCCTGCCTGCCTGTTCCCCTCCCTTTCTCGCTGTCTGTCTGCCTGCCAAAGGTTCTGCGTATCGCTGGCGGCTGCACTCGGACGGTCGGGAAAGTGCGAGAGCTGCTGGCAGTGCTGCCTGCTACCCCACGTGTACGGCAAAGCTGTGTGCGGCAGGTACGATAGCCGTGCACGGCTGTGCGTCAGTTGTCTGCCGTACACACCCAGCGCACACGGTGTACTAACTAGTCCGTGCCTCCGCCCAAAATGCGCTGCACAGTACTGCACAACTTGAGTCGGGTCACTCCCTCAGCACCCAGCGCCCTTCCCCAACGTAAAGAACATCAAAGTCAACCCGCTCGTACCACTCTATCCATTCTAACCAACTTTTGCATCCGCTGCATCGCACAGCCAGCCAGCCAGCCAGACAGCCAGGCTGCTGTCTTCACCCTCCGAACAACCCTTCGAAAGTTCTCGAGTCCACTTCGCAACCCTAACCACTGACACGACGTGCGCCAAAGGGATGAACGCGCTGCTCTTTCCGCCACTGCCGCGGCCGCCGCCGCGTGCCCCCGGCTGCCTTCCCTCTCCAACCTGCTCCCAACCCGCCCGCCGCCGCGTGCCCCGTGCAGCCGCTGCCGCTGTGCCTCGTCCAGGTCGTGTCGCCAGGACTCGGAGTGCGGCCCCGGGGAGTTCTGCGGTGTGCTGACCTCCCGCAGCGACCCGCCCACCTGCCAGCCCTGCACTGCCTGCCGCAACAACTCCCAGGCCTGGCGAGGCTCCTGCGCCGCCGCCTGCCCCTCGGGGGCGCTGGCCGACAGCGGTGTGTCGGAGGAGGGGCCGCAGGGGCAGTACTTTGTGTTCGCGGCGTTTGGCATCGCGGAACATCCGCAGGCGCGAGGGGGGCTGGTCGCCATCCCAGCGCCAGCGGGGACGCAGGGAGGAGGAAGCGGAGGAGGCGCCGCGGCGGCGGTGGGCGTGACGGAGGTACGCGGGCGCGCGGGAAGCGGCGGGTTGCTGCGAGTCGATGCCGTATCCCGGTGTTGGCGCTTGGTTAGGAATGTCTACGGTAAGGGGGCGGGATACGATCAAGGAGGTCGTTGACCCACGGGTCTGTGGATGCTGTGGGGAGGGGTCCCTGGGTCCGTGGGCGTGGTGAGGGGTGAGGGTGTGTGCTGAGGGTCGAGGGCGAAGCGTGCTGAGGGTCGAGGGTGTGTTCTTGGACTGTACTTTGTGTACCGTTCGAAGGGCGTCCTTCTTACCGGCGTCCTCCTCACCGCTGGCAGGTCTTCCTCGCGTCCCCTTTGTTTCCGTTGGGTCCAGGTTCCGTTGGGTCGCTCAATCGATTTACGGTACCAAGCAGGCAGGCAGCCACACGCCACCAGAGCCAGGCTGCTTTTGTGCGTGCGCGCCTTCTCAATTCCCTCAAGGTCCCGTACACCATCGTATGTCGTACATTCCGCGCATGCCCTGCACGCGACAACCCCATCCAGGATGCGCTGCGGCTGTGGCTGGGCGATGTTCAATCGTACGTGCTGGCTGCGTTGCTGCCTACCGGCGTCGCAGCGAGCGCTCTGGCTGCTGCTGCAGCTGCTGCTGCGGTGCAAGCAGTCAGTCCTGCGGCCAGGATTATCCCCCTGCGGGTGAGCGGGAGTCGAGGGAAACGGCGCTCATGTGATTCGTGTATGTATGAGGGTGCGCACGTCAAAGGGCCCAAAACCGTGTATGTATGAGGATGAACGCGTCAAAGGTCCCGAAAGTCCCAAACACGTCAAAAGTCCCAAACCGCAACGGAAAACCGCAAACGGAAAATCTCCTCACGTGTCCCGTCCACACGCGCAGGACGTCGCGGCGCGCCTCGCGGCGGTGGCCCCCAGCCGGGACTTGTTCTGTCCACAGCTGTCCCCGTCTGCATCGCAGCTGTACCCGGTTGCATCCCAGCTGGTGCAAACTGCGGTGGCGTCGGCAGCGGCACCCACTGGCACGGCGGCGCGCGCCCCAACCGACCCATGGGCCGCCCTGCCTGCTGCCCTTCCGACGACCGTGCTGGCCGGGTGTCCCTGTTCCGCAGCCGCGGCGGCGAGTACGTTCAGGTGGGACGAACTGCACCGGCGAGTTGTCGGGCTAGAAATGTTTAGACCCACTCGAGGACCGGCTAAATTGGCAAGGGGCGCGGGCTGGTTGGTGTGTATGCGCGGCATGATGTATAAGGTTGGCACGTTTGCCAGCGTGGACTGGAAAGGACGGCATCGACATGAGTGCAAGGAGTGATTGCCGTGGGGGCAAGACCGCACAGAGGCGCGTGTTAGGCATAACTGACTTTGGACAGGTTGCAGCGTATGTTGGATTGTCCGGAACTCCGGATCATACGGTAGATTTTTCCTTCCTCGAGGAGACGACCCCAGCACCGCGGCCCGTGCTTACACTGCCCAATGTGCAATGTCCCACCCAGCGCTCCGTCCTCACCCTCCCGCGTCCCGCCGCCGCATGCCCGCCCGCCTTTTTTCCTACTGTACGACACCCAGGTGTCCCGCGGGTCATCGCTGCTCCCGGAAGGCGTGGATGTCGCTGCCCACCGACGTACTCACGCTGGGTGCCACAGTGCTGCTCGGGGTACGCGCCAGCTAGCCCTTCCTTGCTAGCGTTAATTAGCGGCAACACAGTTGGTTGCATCGCCCCCGACGCCTGGCCTGGACGAACGAAACGTTTCTTGCAGTGGATCCAGGGTACCGCCGGTGCATGGCCTGTTGTCTTGATTGTTATTACAGTACAATGAGCTCCAGACTCTTTCAATGGCCTGTTGAGTCAGGCGCTCGGGCCTCGCGATAAGGTGATAAGCCGCTCCGCAACCTGCACTCCCTCCAGGCGCGCTGTGTGGCTTGCGAGCCGGGGAGGTACTGCCCCGAGGGCACCTACGTGGAGGAGGCGGAGGGGGACGGTGGCCAGCAGGACTTGATGGTGGCACTGGACTGCCCCGAGGGATACTTCTGCCCCAACCCCGCGGAGAAGCACGAGTGCCCGGCCGGGCAGTATTGCCCGCCGCGGTCAACGATGTACATCTCGTGCGACTTTACAGAGCAGCTCACATCGCCGCAGGTGGGGTGTCTGCCAGATTTCCTAAAGAAGCCGGCCGCTTGCCTGCCTTAGTCATGCTGTACCAACTGCCAACTTGCAACCGCTGCCGCAACATATTGCCGCCCTGTATTGCAAACATGCATACGGGTCACGCTATCGCACAGTTTCCAGTCCTGCAACATTTGCTTCACTCTTGGACCGCTAAACTTTGGCGGATAAATCAGCGCCACCCTTCCGAAGTGACGCCGATTATCATACAGTGCGAATTGCTTCTTGCACCATTTGTTGTTGACAGGCTTTCCGACAAAATGGCACAGACGCGTCGAAAATTTTATGGCAAGTGCTGGGCAACCAAGCGCCGTTGCGGGGAAACTACTGCCCCCATAAGTCTTCTTCACCCTACAGGCGCTGCAGGTGTGTTAAAGTGCAACCTGACAGAATAATTGAAGCTCGAGCTGACGTGACTGCTGCATGTTAGCGGAGGTCGGCCCAATGAACATTGCGGAATGCTCAGGGTTGACTCAGAATTCTTGGTCAATCCGCAAGCAGGAGCCAGTCGACAGCACATCATCCGGCCAGAGCCAGCATGTTCCAGCTGCAAACCACACGCGCGGCCGTACCTACGGGGCCGGACTCCTCAACTGCAATTGACACAGTTGGACTGCAGCAACGACCTGCCTGGCACTTCGCTCGAATGGCTCAACCACCGCGCGCTGGCATGGCTGTCCGCCGTGTCCTGAGCTCCCTTCGCCCCGCGAATCCTCTCCCACCCCCACCGCAGGGCCGGCCACTACTGCCCCGACCCGTCCCTTGAAGTCCCCTGCCCGCCGGGCCACTACTGCCGTGCTGAGAGCATCGCGCCCACCGCGTGTCCGAAGGCGACGCTCTGCGATGTCGGCGCCGCGGCGCCGACCACGTGGCCGGCGGCTGTGGCCGCATTCTGTGGCCTGGCGCTGGCGGTGCTTACGGCTGCGGTGACCGCGACGTGCCTGGACCACAGCAAGGCGCGCTGCCGGTTCACGAAGGCCGACCAGGAGATGCGCGCCGGTGCATCGCGGATGCTGCGGAGGTTTGTTGGTGAGTGCCGTAGTGTAGTACGACACGCTGGGCCGGGCCTTGCGGAGGCGGTGGTGGTCGTACGGGGCAGCAGGCAGTTGAGCGAACGGTCGCGACTGTACCTTTTGCAAGGTTCAAAGCCCCTGGGTGCCCCTGGGCGACTTGGGTGGACTGGGACTGGGGTACAACCCCTGACCCAGTTGCGGGTGCGACCTGCTCGCAAGGCTAACGTGCGTATCTTGCGGTAGGGTTCTGGGTGCGTACCTCTGATCCTGCCGGCGGCGAGTGCCCCGGTGGCGAGTGCCCCGGTGGCGACTGCCCCGGTGGCGACTGCCCCGGTGGCTGCTCCGATGACTCCCCATAGCTTTGCCCTTTGCAACGTGATCCACACCGGATCCGGCAAGCCCTCCCAAGCGTGCACGCGTGCGACCCACATCGCTCCGAAACCGAGGCCTGTCGAGGTCGAAATTGAGGCCTGTCGAGGCCTGTCCGAAACCGAGGCCTGTCGAGGTAAACCGAATCCGGCGGTCTGCTTGCTGTGCTGCTGGCGACGCCGCCCTCGCGCCTATGTTTCCTTCGCATGACAAAAAACCACAACCAAAACCCGACCAGGAGTCGGCGATACGTGCCCATCCGCCGCTTGCGGCACGCTCCTACACGTTTGCCCATGGATGCGTTTGCCCATGTATGTGTTTGCCGCTGCATGTGTTTGCCGCACGCAGCTTCCTTCCACAACGGCATCGTGACGTCGCCGTTGTCGCACAACGTGTGGGGTGTTGTGGAGCCTCACGTGCTTGAGGTGGATAAGCTGAGGTGGATAGGGCCCGGCAGGCCACCGGAACGACCGGTCATCGCGGAAGTCACTGGTAGGTGTGCGTGATGCCCATGTGTGTGCATGTGTGTGTATGTATGATTGTATGATTTTAACATTGTATGTGTGTGTGCGTGATGCCCGTGTTGTGTGTATGTGTGTGTTATATGATGCCTGTGGGTCACAGGGTGGTGGTCAGAGCAAAGGAAAGGGAGTACCGGTGCCTTGGGAGACAGGGCGAGGGGAGCATCCTGGGCAAAGCGCCGGCAGATGCCCGACCCACCCACCCACCCACCCACCCAAGCAATATTTAAGAGCAAAAGACAGTTGCGACAGTGCGGCTGAGGTGCAGGTGTGCCGTCGATGTGTATGTGGTGCGTTCTTGCGTGTGCGTGCGTGTCTCACGAAGCAGCGACGAAGCAAAGGGTGGCGCGCGCGCTTGTGTTCCGGTGCGGCCTCAACGCCTGTCCGCCCGCCCCCGTCCGCCCTGCGTCCCGCCGCCACGTACGGCTAGCTTCATCTCTTAACCCCCTGTATGCGCCCTGCGTCCCGCCGCCAGGGCTAGCTTACATCTTTTCACCCCCTGTATGTATGCGCCCTGTATCCGGCGCAGGCCGCTTCGAGCCGGGCCAGCTGTCCGCCATCCTGGGGCCCTCTGGCTGCGGCAAGTCCAGCCTGCTGGCGCTGATGGGCGGCCGCGCCTCCCACTGGCCCCTCAGCGGGGGCGAGGTGCGGCTCAACGGCAAGTCGGTGACCCACCCCCGGAAGCTCATGTTCGTGACGGGGTTCGTGCCGCAGGACGACATCCTGTGCAGCGACCTCACCGTGCAGTGAGTGATGGGGTTTTAAGGGGTTGTTGAAGGGGTTGGTTTAAGGGTTTACTAAGGGTTTTAAGGGTTTTCGGAGGATGGTGCCTTTTTGCGCCTGCTGCGCGCCACACCGCGCAGTGGGTGACGAGCCGTCTCACAATGCATCGCAGTGCGCGCGCTGGGCGCGCAGTGCGCCACGCCATGGCCTGCTCGCGGCGATCGGCGAGGGGCTGTCGGGCTGACCCCCTGGTTGGACCGTCCGTTGGGGCAGGGCGCGGCTGTGGCCTGACTGCTGCGTTGCTTGCGGTTCTTGCGGAGATGGGTCGGTGCACAGTAAAAGCATCAAAGCGTGGCCTGCCCTTGTCGGGGTGGGGGGGGATGGAGGGGTGCGTCGTTTGGATGACGGATGTGTCAACGGATCCGGCGGCTTTCCAGCACCAGCTGCATCATTCGGGGTCGGGGTCTTAAAAGAGGGACAAAGGCCGGCAGCGCCCAAGCCCGCTTCGCAGCGAGCTGTGTACCCTGACGAGCAGCAACGCACAGCGCCCCGAGCTGGATCGACGGCCACCGAAGGAATATGCCCCCTTTCCCCGCTGTAGCAGCCCTCGTCTAGCGTCCTGCTGCCTTGCTTCTCGTCCTTGCGGCAAGCCCGTTTTCCGAGCAGAAAAAACGTCGTTTTTCGCATTATGTGCATACACACACATATAAATATACCGGTATAGGTCGTGTGTGGTTTAAACCACAGCCGGCCTGGCGCAGTGGTACATTCTAGGTAGCCCAGCCCTCCCTCAGCCGGTTGCGCGTTGCATGGCCAGCGGATGACCCGTTGGCTCTTATCTTCCGGACGGACGGACCCTGCCGTGGGGCCCACTGTAACGGCATATTTGACCCACCACGCCGTCTCCGTCTCCGCTGCGGTATCATTTTAGTTTCACCCACGCCGCAGGGAGAACCTGGCGTATAGCGCACGGCTGCGGCTGCCGTGGTTGGCTGCCACCCAGAGCGGCGGCGACGAGGGCGGGGGTGCTGGCGGCGATGCGGCTGCGGGCGGTGCCGACGGCATTGCCGGTGCTGGTTGCGGCAAGGACGCGGCTGCGGAGGGCAATGACGGGGCTGCCGGCGGCTCTGGCGATGTTTGCATTGCTGCCGATGCCCGCACGGCCTCCTCCTCTATCCTGACACCCGCGGGCAACTCCCTCGCATCCAGCTCTGCCACACCGCTGTCCTCCACCACCAGTGGCAACGGCAGCGGCATCTGGTCCCATCCGAACGCCAGCGGCTGCTCCCATCTGAAAGGGCAAAGCACCGGTCCAGCAGCGGCTGGTTCCAAGGATGCCGGCGGCGACGGCAGCCCAGGGGCCAACTTCAAGGCTGGCGACGACAGCAGCCCGGGGGCCGACGGGAGGGCTGGCGGTGGCGGCGCTGGGTCCAGACAGATTGGTGGTTCTGGCGGCACCAGCAGCCGCAGCCGCACCAGCACCGGCAGCATCGTGAGGCGCGTGTCCACCTATTTCCAGGACGTCGGCGAGCGGGTTGAGTGCCGCACCAAGGAGCGGCGGCAGCTTGTGGAGGAGGTGCTGGAGATGTTGGACCTCAAGATGCTCCGGAACCAGCGAGTGGGCAGCTTTTCAGGGGGGAGTATCAGCGGCGGCCAGCGCAAGGTGGGTCGACCGGGGGGGAGGGAGGTTAGGGGTGTACACGTGCCGGCCGGCAGGTGTGTGCGTGCGGCAAAGGGGGCGCGGGCACTCGTGTGCGTGCGTTGGGCGCGGGGTGCTTGTATGTGCTCATTGGATGGATCTTCCGGCCCGCGCAGCGCCTCTGCCTCCCTGCCTTTGCGCTTGTGGCTGCACGCAGCGGCCGTTTATTTGGTTGGCCGCACGTGTCAGCTCCCCCCTCCACGAAAGCCAGCTCCCTCCACGAAAGGCAGCGGCACTGCGGTTGGGCGTACGATTCAGCTCCCTCCACGACTCCACGGAAGGCAGCGGCACTGCGGTTGGCCGCACGTGTCAGCTCCCCCCTCCACGACTCCACGAAAGGCATGCAGCGGCACTGCGGACTGGATCTTGTGCGCAGTCCGTCCGCTCTCCGCTGCCTTCCGTGGCGCGGAAGCCAGCAGCCAGTGGCTGATGAGTGGCAGGGCGCGTTGTTTGCAGTTTTCAATCCACCTGCCTCTGCACCACGGCGGCGGCGCGTGACTTTGCCCACCCGTACCCGCCTTGCCCGCTCTGTGCACAAACCCTTGAAGACGAAAGACTCCTGGCCGTAGATGACTTGATTGCCCCGCCTTACTCGCCTTGACTTGATTGCCCCGCCTTGACTGCTGCCGTATGTCGCCTGCTCCGGAAACATGCACAATATCTTCAGCGTGTCAACATCGGCGTGGAGCTTGTGGCTCGGCCCCCGCTGCTGCTGCTGGACGAGCCGACCAGCGGCCTGGTGAGGGAGGGAGTGGGTCGGACACTGGGTGGTGTTCCGAGTAGTGTCCATAGACTAGTAGAGTAGGGGGGGGTCCATAGAGTACGGCAGTGGTGTCCATAGAGGAGTAGTGGGGGGGGATCCACAGAAGAATACCGTAGTGGAAGGGGGGGGGTCCAGACCGTGAGAAGGGGACCGTCACCAGGGCCCGGCTGGTGTGTGCCAAATTGTGTGGTGGTGCAGCTCTGCGGGGCAATGCGATTAGGTCAGGATGGGACGGGTCGACGGGGTGGGATGAATTGCGGCCGAGCATCACACGTGGGGGGTTTAGTCCCAGCATCCGCAGTGCGCCTGTTGATGGTGCGCTGCGTGTCGTGTCGTGTCGTGTCGTGCGTGTGTGTGTATGTGAGGGGAGAGCGGGCCGTTGGAATGCAATGCACGCGCAGTGAGGGAGGGGCACGCACGGCGTAGGCGCATCCCGCTTGATCAGCTGCACAGCCGGCCACACACGCACATACCGCACAGCCTGCCTTGTAGTACGTGCAAGTACGGACGTACGGCTGATGCCATGCGTGTGCCGTACGGTACGGCGCAGGACGCGGCGTGCTGCCAGGACGTGCTTACGGCGCTTTCGGAGCTGGCCCACGAGCGACGGGTCAACGTAATCAGTGTCGTACATCAGCCTCGCAGCTCCATCTTCCGCCTTTTTGACACGGTGGGTGGGGGTGCAACTGGTTGCGGACGGGCCCAAGCCCGAGCCCGAGCATGGGCGGTAGCGGAGCTGAGGGCGTCCGTTGGCCTCTTCGCGAGTCGGGTTCGTTGTGGGCATTGGTGCCGGTGGTGGTGGTGGTGGTGGTGGTGGTGGTGGTGGTGGTGGCCGGAAGCCGGCTCAGCCAATCAGCACTCCAGGGCGTGCGTGTCTCAGGCCTCATGCGCACACTTCATCGCCAGCTGGAAGGCGCATGCATGCAGGTGGTGCAATGCGCGCGCGAGCGTTGCTATCCGTTGGTCTCTTGGTCACCTGCTCGCTTGCCTTGCCTTGCCTTGTCTTGCCTTGTCTTGTCTTGTCTTGCCGTGCCGTGCCGTGCCGGGTGAGGGACCATGGTGTCACCGACGTGCCCTCTCAGTACCTGCCTGGACTCAGTGCCTGCTGCCGCTGCCCCCTGCTGCCCCCTGCTGCCCGCCCCTGCACTTGTTCACCATTCACAGGCTCCGGCCCATCCGTGAAGGAAACCCCCTAAAAAACCCTAAAACCACTCTAAAACCCCTAAAACCTAAAACCCCGGCACCCGCTGCGGTACCGCATCTTTGTTGCCGCCCACCCCTTCCCGATTCAACCCCCCTCCCCTCCCCGCATGGCAGGTAATGCTGTTGGACCGCAATGGCCGCAGCGTCTACCACAACCAGCCCAGCAGCGCAGATGCCTACTTCCAAGGCCTCGAATACCCGCCCATCCCCAAGGACGAAAACGTGCCGGACAAGCTGCTGGACTTGATCATGGGTGCGCATGGGTTGGCAGACATGGCAGGCAGACAAGGGCACTGCCTTGCTGCTGCGGTGCTCCTGCCTTGACGACAAGGGCACTGCCTTGATGCTGACTGCTGACACCTGATTTGGTGCTGAGGCTGGGGCAAGAGCAGATGGCGCCTGCGTATCGCCTGCATGCCGTGCCTCGGTCCCGGCTGTCGTTGTTCCCTGTTGGGTTGCAACAGCTGCAAAAGGGCCCAGCAACGCCGGCCCGCATGGGCCGGTTGGGCTCAGGCACAGGCTCAGGCACAGGCTCAGGCACAGGCTCAGGCTCAGGCTCAGGCACAGGCTCAGGCACAGGCTCAGGCACAGGCTCAGGCTCAGGCTCAGGCACAGGCACAGGCACAGGCACAGGCACAGGCACAGGCACAGGCACAGGCACAGGCACAGGCACAGGCACAGGCACAGGCACAGGCACAGGCACAGGCACAGGCACAGGCACAGGCACAGGCACAGGCACAGGCACAGGCACAGGCACAGGCACAGGCACAGGCACAGGCACAGGCACAGGCACAGGCACAGGCACAGGCACAGGCACAGGCACAGGCACAGGCACAGGCACAGGCTCAGGCTCAGGCTCAGGCTCAGGCTCAGGCTCAGGCTCAGGCTCAGGCACAGGCACAGGCTCAGGCACAGGCTCAGGCACAGGCACAGGCTCAGGCACAGGCTCAGGTACAGGCACAGGCACAGGCTGAGGCACAGGCGCGGTTTGGTTTGGTTTGGGTTGGGTTGGGCTGATGGGCTCAGGGCTTCATCGTCCGCACCCTTCTGACGCTGGCAGTCCTGTGTTGCACTGTTGACTGCGAGGTCAGGGTGCTTGTTGAGAGGACTGATTGCAAATAGACGTCCGCACCCTTCTGGCGCTGGCAGTCCTGTGTACTTTGCACTGCTGCTGGCTGCGAGAGCCCAGGATGGTTGTTGCGAGTGAGAGGACCAATTGCAAGTAGACGGCTGAGCGCCTATGTGGCCGGCAGAACAGCAGCCTGCCCTTCCGCCCTGCCCTTCCGCCCTGCCCGTCCGCCCTGCCCGTCCGATCTGCCCGTCCGACCTGCCCGTCCGACCTGCCCTTCCGACCTGCCCTTCCGCCCTGCCCGTCCGCCCTGCCCGTCCGACCTGCCCTTCCGACCTGCCCTTCCGACCTGCCCGTCCGCCCTGCCCGTCCGACCTGCCCTTCCGACCTGCCCTTCCGACCTGCCCGTCCGCCCTGCCCGTCCGACCTGCCCTTCCGCCCTGCCCTTCCGCCCTGCCCTTCCGACCTGCCCGTCCGACCTGCCCTTCCGACCTGCCCTTCCGCCCTGCCCGTCCGACCTGCCCTTCCGACCTGCCCTTCCGACCTGCCCGTCCGCCCTGCCCGTCCGCCCTGCCCGTCCGACCTGCCCTTCCGACCTGCCCTTCCGACCTGCCCGTCCGCCCTGCCCGTCCGACCTGCCCGTCCGACCTGCCCTTCCGACCTGCCCTTCCGCCCTGCCCTTCCGCCCTGCCCGTCCGCCCTGCCCGTCCGACCTGCCCTTCCGACCTGCCCGTCCGACCTGCCCGTCCGCCCGTCCGCGTCGACCGCTGCAGGCAAATGCTTCACCAAAAACACCAACTCCAGGCACCTGCCAGACACCTCGTCATCTCGCTGCATCGAGTTGGGTGGAAGCACCATCCAGCAACGGCCCGCGGGTTCGGTCCCGAGCGGCTCCTCCGAGGCGAGAACCCAGCCACAGGACAACGCACGAGGGCGCCAGCAGCCCTTGGCCTCGCCCGTAGGGCTGCCAGCAACCAGCAGGGATGGCAGCAGCAGCACCGGAGGCAGCAGCACCGGAGGCAGCAGCATCGGCAGAGCGGCGCCCGGCTTCCAGACAGCGCGCAGCCTCCAACGGCAGCGGGCGCACATTCGGCCGGAGCTTACTGAGGAGTTGGCGGATGTGCTGCGCCACGAGTTCGCCAGCAGACTGTGGAGGCTGCGGTCCTTTCAGGTTCGCGGCAGCGAGGGCGGTGGAGGGAGAGGAGGAGGAGGTGGAGGAGGAGGAGGAGATGCAGAGCCCGGCAGCGGCAGGCCGGCAGCCGCGGGCGGTGTGGCGGCCTGCGTGCGGAGGCTGTTGCTCAGCCTCGGCTGCCTCCGCAGCCCGGCTGCGGGCCGCAGGCTCAGCAGCAGTGGCCGCGTGCAGCCCAGCATTGCCGCAGTCGCCGCACTTTCAGCCTTACCCGCCGCCAAAGCCACAGTTGAGGTCGTGGCCGAAGCCCCCGTTGAGGCCTCAGCCGCAGCCGCAGCCGAAGCCCGCATGCGCAGCATCAGCCTGGCGGCCAGCGGCCGCAGGCAACAAAGCCGCGGCAGGTTGAAATCAATTCGCGCGTACGGGGATTTGCTACCGTGGATTAAATCGTTTGGGCGGCGCGCGCGTCCGGGCGGCTCCGAGGCGGACGACAGGCAAAGGCCTAGCATGAAGGACGACTCCTGGGAGTCTTTTTTGCAGCTCAACGGCGAGGGCCTGCTTGCGTTGTTCCGCGATCTGGGCCAGGAGGGCGCCGAGGTGGAGGTCTTGGTGCAGGGCATTCTCGAACTGACGGCGCAGCAGAGACTCCAGCAACAGCAGCAACAGGAGCAGCAGCAGCTGGAACGGGTTGTTGTGGGACCGCAGCAGCAGCAACAACAACGACAGCAACAGCAACAGCAAGTTTGTCACGAACGTGATCACTCCGCGCCGCCGCCGCCGCTGCAGCCGCTGCAGCCGCACCCCGGCCGTGCAAAGCCGTCGGAATTACCCGTGGACAACCCCGAACGCGCTCTTGTCCCAACGCCTCTTGCGGCAGCAGCAGCAGCGGATGCGATCACCTTCAACGAACTGATACATGCGCTGAAGCGGATCCAGACGGGGGAGCTGAGAGCCAGCTCCCGGCGATTCGAAAGCTTCAGGCACATGTCGAGCGGCCGACGAGTGAGCCGTCATGGCAGCGGTGGCTTTATGGTGAGTGGGTGCTTAATGGGTGAGTGGGTGCTTGATGGGTGAGTGGGTGCTTGAGGGCGGCTCCGAGCCTGAGTGGGTGCTTGAGGGGTGAGTGGGTGAGTGGGTGCTCGACAGCAGAGACGAACGCCCGGTCCTGGTCCGCTTCAGCCCGCCTTGCAACGCTCCTCCCTCCACGACTGTATGGTGGGGTCCCTGGCCTGCGTGACACGTCTCCAGGTGTTGCTTGGGTAAGGTGTGCATGCCCTTGGCGCAGCCGCGGCGCAGCTGTCGCCCTGGCTGCTGCCTGGTATTCATTGGCTGGCGCTGCGTTTGCGGAGGCGCACACCGGTACCCGCAGGACTGGTTATCCGGCGTGTTGTGGGTCTAGTTTCGGCCCAAGTCTTGTTTTTTAAGGGAGGGAGCAGCAGCTATCCGCCGCTGTGCCGCGTGCGGATCAATCCGGCTTCATTCCACTTTTGTTTCCTGGGTGGGTGGGATTGCATCGAGGGAGGTGCATCACAGGTCTCGGGCACCCCGCACCCCCACCCCCGCGGACTACCTCCCGAAGGCATATGAACCAGCATCCATCGCCGCCCAATGCCCAATCTCTTCGTAATCGATCGATCGGTGGGGTTCCTGGCCTCTGGCCTCTGAGCTGATCTGGCCCCTTATCGGACCTGCAGGAGAAAGTCGGCGAGCTCCTCCATGACCTCCACGGCGCCGCGAGCGGGCTGAAGTTGCAGATTAGCCAGCTCCTGGTGGCTCGCGGCTCCGGCTCAGCCCCCGGGTCGCCGCGGGATGCATCGCCGGCTGCTGTGAGGACGAATGCCGCTTACGTACCCGGAGGGAATAATGCTTTTTGGCGCTGGGGTAGCGGTCGTTCAGAGCAGCACGAGGTAAGCTAGCGGGAGGCACACACAGCCAAGCAGCATGCACGCCACGCCACGCCACGCCACGCACGCTCGTGTCGCGCGCGGCAGGCGGGAGGCCTGTACGTGCGCCCCTGTTGCTTTGCCTCCCCCCTGCTACCCCTGCTGGGTCAGTCCGCCCCGTCCTGTTCTTGTGCACGCCAGGAAGTTTGGTCAAGTCGTTGAGGGTGTGTATGGTGCGTGCTTGCGTGCGTGCTTGCGCGCGTGCGTGCATCGCAATGCCTGTCTGTTGTGCCTAACCAGGGAAGAAGAGGCTACGCTGACATATTTCGGCCCTGAAGGCCCAAATGCTCCATACGGTACTTGCGCTCGGCCACTTTGTCCCGGGCTACACCAATCTCTCTTTGCGCCCCACCATCGCACGGCTTTCGGCACCACCACTGCTGGCAGCAGCAGAGCATCAGGACCTACTTTCCTGCGTCGGTTTGAATGCCCCGCCGCACTGGCCCCTCGGCACCGCCATGGCTAGAAACCACACCTGCCTTCTGCCTTTTGCATTTTGCATTTTGCCTTCTGCCTTCTGCCTCCGCCGCCGCCGCCACTGATGCCCGTGCTGCTGCGGTCACTCCAGGTCAAAGTGCACGCGCAGCGGAAGCCCCACCTCAAGGTTGCCACCAGGCTTTCCGGCACCGGCGCACACACGCGACTGCACAGCGACGGCCGCGGCAGCCCTGCAGTGGGATTCCCCAGGGAGCCAGCGACGATGTTACCACCGCCATCCGCAGAGGACGGTGTCGCAGAGGGCGTCAGGAGCGTTCAGAGCGCCCCAGCCCCTAGCGACAGTGCAACACAGATGGACACGGCTCCGAAGGCGCCACACGGAAGCGGAGACGCCACGGACCGGCAGGAGACGGTGAGTGGGTGGGCGGGTGGGTGGCGACTGGAGGCGAGGGAGGCGGGTAGCGTCACCACCAGCGGCGCATGGCACACCAGCCCCGCCACGCATGGTGCGTTTTCCCCGCTGGTCGCTGCCATCCATCCATCCACCCGTCCAAGAGTCAAACTCGGCGTTCCCGCAGCGACAAACAGTAGAACAGTAGATGTGGGCTGAGGGGGCGGCGTGTCCTTGCGTGCCCAAGTACGATACGGCACAGAAATGCGATACAGCACAGACGAGCCGCCCACCTCCGATCGACTATGGGGGGCGCCGTAGTGCCGCCCCCCGTTAGCTGGGGCCTGACCCGGCTGCTGCGGGTCCGCCCTTGTGCGTGTCTGCTGGGGTTTTGACGCTGCTCCACTACATACACTAGCGCGCGCGCGGGGGCGGCACCCCTCCCGCCCCTTCTCTGCAGTATCTTCGTTTTCTTACCTCCCGCCCACCGTTGGGCCGCACCGTTGCTGTGGTACGCTCAACAGTGCGCTGCGCTGCACACCTGCGGATGTGCGGAAGCAAAGGGTAAAGCCAGAGGCCCAGCTAAGGCCCGCCCACCCATCATTCACATCCCAGCCTCCAACATTCCCTTCCTTTCAACTTTGGCTGACAGTCCACTTCATCTCGGGCTCTGATGTTTCGCCGCATCCGTTGCCTCGTTCGCGCAACGCCCTTGCTTCTTGCGCCGCGCAGGCGCCAGCGGCGAGCAACGGCCGATCACCGGCGGCCACGATGCCGTTCTCGGTTCCAGCTGGACCCGGAGGCGGTGCCGCACCCTATGTGCCGCCGATCAGGGACCCGGAGTGGCGGCCCCACGCGACCCCGTTTGCGCAGGCATCGGCCTGCCCTTACATCCCTACCGGGGATGCAAACTCGCTGATAACCCCCAACGTCAGCGCGCAGCAGGACGTTCGCCAGCAGCAGCATCAGCAGCAGCAGCAGCAGCTGCAGCAGCTGCAGCAGCTTGAGAGCGGCGAGACCCGGACTCCCGGCTTCGTTGCTTGTGAGGTGAGTCAAGGCGAGGACATCGTTGGTGCTGCCGCCCACGGTGGCGACCGAGAGGAGCCCCGCAGGCACAAGGCAGCCTCCCATGAGGGCAGGTGGGGCCGCCGCAAGGAGGCGGCGGCGGCCTCCAGCACTGCTGCTCCTGCCCCTCGTTCCTATCGCAAGCCGCGGCCGGAGCAGCTGAGCTGGAGTATGCAGCTGCTCACCTTCAGTCGAAGGGCCATGATACAGGTAAGGGTAATAGCCATGGTGATGGCGATGGTGCGGGAGACGGGCTACCGTATCCTGGTAAATGGGAATGTGAAGTATCTGAACGTTCAAAAGCATGATGCGCTTTTGAACGTTCAGATACCGCTCATCCCCCATCATCACGACGCCCGGTGCGGCCGCGGGGTGCCGTATCGGCGCATTGCTAATTGCTGCGGTGTAGAGGTAACCGGGCAGAGTGTGCCGCCGACAGTGCGCCCGCACACGTGTGTGTGTGCCGTACTAGTGTGCCGCAGAATAAGCTCTGCAGGAAGATTAGCCGGAAGACACCGGATGTCGCCTCTTCTCCATCCGTGAGGCAGAAGCCGGCGGAGTTGGGCAGCCGAGGAACGGAAGGAGCGCGTGCATGGGTCTTGCGGGGGAGTCGTCGGGAGTCGTTGGGAGTCGTTGGGAGTCGTCGGGAGTCGTCGGGAGTCGGGAGTCAGAGGCGGTGCCGGATGGAAGGAGCGGGCGAGCGGAGCTACGGATAGATCGGACCGCAAACATTCCCGCGACTTTGCGTGCTGAGGAGTCGCTCGCTGCATGTGTCCAAACGTCCGTCCGTCGACGAAGGAGAGTCCCTTGTGCCTGTCGCCGCGCAGCCTGCCTTCGCGCGTTGCTGTCCCTCCACGCCACGCCACACTATACTGGCACCTGCGATCCACACGCACGCGCCCTTTGCTGCTGTTCAAGCCATCCACATGACGCACGCCCTTTCCAAGCCACCGCCCTCACGGCCCCGCACGCCCTTACCGCTGCTAGGCTGCTCCCGCTGTCGCCATCCCTGTATGTCTGCAGTCCACCCGCGGGTTCTGCTCGTCCAGTATGCTGGAGGTGTCACTGCTGCTGGCGGCCGCGGCGGCGGTGGGCGCCAACCAGGGCTCGCAGTGGGGCCCCACCGACGTGCCCGGCAACGCGCTCATGGCCATGCTCTGCCTTGCCGTACTGGCTGTCGTACAGCACCTCCGCAGCTTCAGCTCCAACCGCCTGGTCCTGCTGCGCGAGCGCGGCGTGGGGCTGTCCCCGACCGCCTACTTCGTCGCGAGGTGCCTGGTAGACATCCCCTGGATCCTCATCGCGCCCATCTTCTTCTCCCTGCCGTACTACGTGATCACGGTCCCTCGGGCGTCGTACCTGCAGTACTACCTCGTCGGCGTCGGTGTGTGGTGGTGGGCGTCCGGCCTGGCTTACATTGTGACCGTGACGCCGCTGGTGCCCCACGCCGCCGTGCCCACCACCGCCGTTCTCCTCACGCTCATCTCGGGCGCGCTGCTGAACGGAATCCACTCTCCCACGATCGCCGAGGCGCGGGGGTCGGTGATGGCGGAGGCGGTGCTGTTCGTGTCGTACAACCGTTGGGCGTTGGAGGCGCTGTCCATAGCCGAACTGGACCAGTACCTGGACTCCCACGGGAACGTCATCGTGGCCCTTTATCAAATCAAGGGCATCTGCGGCGTCGACGTCGTCCTCAAGGGAGGTCTGCAGCAGCAGGCGGGCGGCGGCGGCATCGGCATCCCCTGGGACGTCGCGCTGCCGCTCATCGGCAGCAGCAGCAGCACCAGCCCCTTCAAACGCGGCTACTGCCAGGGCCCTCAGCGCAACGCGCTCGTTATTCTCTTCTGCCTGGGCTTGGCGTTGCGAGTGGCCGCCTGTCTGACGCTCAAATACGACGCCGCAATCCTTTCCTTCGCTTTCGCGGTCTGGGACTGGCTGGGCGCCAAGTACGACGCGGCGCGGCATTGCTGCTTGGCATGCTTCCGGGGCGGCGGCGGCAAGCAATGGGAGGATGACTGCGGCGGCGGCGTGGACGAGTGCGCCAAAGGCGGCGATGACGGCGAAAGGTTTGCTTACCCGAAGGGCTACCCGACTATGTTCCGTCGGGGCAGGCGCGCGGCGTCCATGTTGCGCATCGATGAAGATGGACCCGCGGGTCTCTGAGACTACCGTACTTGCTTACTTACTGGCGCGCGTATGGGTAGGTAGGTGGGAGGGGCCGCGTGCGTGTCGAGGCAAGCTGTTCGGGCGTTTCCGTCGGCGGGCCTTACGTAGCTAGCTACCTAGCCAGCCACCAAATAAACAAACAAGCCCCAAACTGCTTTGAACGAAGGACTTTAAAAACCGGGTTTATTCAGCTAGGTTTATGAGCGAATTTGTTTGTCGGCAGGCAGGGTCGGTGTGTATGGCTTTTGCTCGTCAGACGTACGGATGGATGGACAGCAGCCTCCAGGGTCAGATAGATGGGAAGCGCGACGGCGGAGCCTGCGGCGCTTGTGCGTGTGTGTGTGTGTATGTGCGTGTGTGTGTCCTTAAGTATTACACACCTGCTGGGTTTTGGGTTTCGTTCGTGCTGTGTGTGTTTCAGGGCGAAGATCGGGCCCGAGGATTCCCTCCCGAATGAAGAGTACCAATAATGCTGAAGCATAAAGTCCTTCATGTTGCAACGGATTTGCGTCACAGAAGATATTTATTTGACAGACGTACGCGTACTGAACATTGGAGAAGGCTACTCCGCACGCGGGTTGCTGTCGCTCTGTGCTGCGTAGTACGTATGTCATCAGGGGCCAGGGATATGAATGGAATGTCGTACTTGCTGTTGGGGTTGTCGGTTGTCGGTTAGTACAGCGGGTTGGTGGGCTCCAGAGTCCAGACCCACAATAATTGAATGTGTGTCCCATGCCGCCACCAGCTCCCCTGGACGACACGACCGATCGCCGGTCAGTGCTTCACTCCATTGGCCCGCCGCCTGCCCCGCCGGCGAGCGAGCGAGCGAGACGCCTTGCTCGACGGTGTTGCGTCCCCCCGTTCCAGCGAGCAGCCTTGACAGCAGATGGTTGCGCTACACCAAACATGGACCTATTCGTATCTGCGGCACATACACGTAACCGTCATCAGACGTGCATGCATCGATGCAAAAAAAGCTATGGTACGGTTGTACGGAGCCGCGCCGCGCGGAGAATAGAAGGCGGGCGGTCTTCGATAGCACGACTCGGTACCCTACCGGGACTGCTGCGCGCGCTATTTCGCTGACGGGTGCGTGGGTTTCAGACCTACCTGCCTTGAGTGTTCTGTGTAGAGTGAGTCGCGGTGCGGTGCTTACGTCAGTGTGACAGCGTAGCACGACGGCGGCCGTGGAACTTTTCGGGTTCTTCATCGATCGATCGAGACGCTCGCTGACCCGTTTGATGTGCACGACGTGCGTGGTGGACGACGACGCTAGAGCGCGTAAGCACGAGACTCCCCTCGCGGCGGGTGGCGAGCGTGCGTGTTTCCACATTGTTGTACACGGATGACGTGTTCTTAGCTAGGTTGTTCGCTACCTGCCTCGCTCCCCGGAGCGTATGGCGGGGCTCCTTACCCTTGCTTGTTGATCTGTTCTACGTACGTATCTGTGCAGCTTTTGGTATGCGCCCCAATATTGTCTCATGTGTGAGAGGCTCGTTTCTTTATTGCGATGACAACTTAAGGGCGCGCGTTCCCAAATTCGTGCGGGCATGCGGCATGTGGTGACGCGCAGCTGGGGCTAGAAGGCCAGGCCATCCGGCCGGCCAAGAACACGGTAGCGCGCGGCACCTACATAGGTCTATCTGGTGTACGGACCCCAGCGACGGTCTTGCGCTTGCCGTCAACTGCTGTAGCAAGGCTCGGACCGCCGACCTGCCTTGCTTTCATTCCTTGCGCGCGTGTGAAGCTTGATAAGCTGAAGTAGTTGTTCGCCGCAGATTTGCGGATGCGGCCTTTCCGTCACAGCACGAGTACGGCCATTCATTCTGTTGTACGGTTGTCATCAGGCATGGGGTCCTTCGTTTTGCGATAGCAGAGGCGCTCGAAAGGGCTGCCTCCGGAATCGAAGGCGCCGGGTTCGATGATAACAACCTTGCTGAAGTAAGGCTTGTCGTTTGGGGGGCGATTCATCATTAGTACAGCTGAAAAATCGCCTGTTGGTTGTTCGCCGAGATGGCGCAGCTTCCATTGCAGTATGTATGGTACGACATGGTCAAGCAGGTCGTTAGTTGTTGGTTTCTGGGATCGTCTCCGAAAGCGGACTGCTGGGTCCCTCGCTCGCTTTGGGCGGTTTTACGTACTTACTTCAGGAATTGCAAGACGTTCCTTCCAGACCCAGTAGGGCGGGGTTGGTTGGATGGGGCGCCTAGCTAGGTGTTGCAACTGCCAACTGCCAGCCCTCCGCTTGACATTGATGTTCGGAGTGCGTGGGACGCCGCACGCATTCAGGACGACGACGTCGCTGGGGTAACCGCCCTTCGGATGGAAAGCATCTATCCCGGAATGGAATCAAAAGGCGATTGAAATACAAATACTGGATGGGTCTGCCCTATCTTCGCGCGGGGGACGGCATGGCAAGCATGTGTGGCCGCACCGCATGCGTGGAGGCAACATGTTGGCGTTTTCCATTCCGCGCTCGGCCCAATGCGATCGATCGAGCTTACCGGTATGCGCTTTCGATTGTGCTATTGATGATGTTGGGTGCGCGGTTGCGGCCAATCAACAGGTCGCGCGCGTGTGCGCGCGCGCGGGCAGAGTACATGTTCGTCCAGCTGAACAGAGATGCCCCTGCTGCAGCTGCTGCTGCTGCGATAGATTCGAACATTCTGATAGAATACGAGAAGCATGTGTGTGGTTGATGGAGTGCCCTGCTTAAGGATGCGTGCGTGGGACATCCGCGCGGAGGAAGGGTTCACCCCAGGTTGGCGATTTGGATCAGGTATGGATGGGAATGAAGAAAAAACGATCGATGAAATGCCAGTGGGCGTCCGTCGTCTAGTCTGCTGGCGCGGTTGCCAGGACGGATGCATTTGCGACCACCGCAATGCGATTGCCCTGCCTTTTTGCTTCGTTGGGCGCTAGTTTCCTTTTCTCCTGCTGTGCGGGATTATTTGAGTACCGCGTTCGCTTTTCGGCCTAACACGCAGTCCCCTTGTTTTGGGTATAGTTCATCGATGTACGGCGGGGCACGCACCCCCACCCATGTAATAACGAGCACACACATACACATACACATAAAAGTAAAGCCTCGAACCAACCAACCATGTTAGTTGCTGGGCGCTGGCTTCTAATGACACCATGGCCAAGCAATGGCATATGCGGATAGATGGGACGCATCGCATACGATGCACCTTTTCGTGAGGCCTGCGGTGGATGATGATGTAGGGGCGGGAACGCGGGATGTGTGCACGCAGGCACGCACGTGGTCCTCAGTGCGTGGCCCTGCTTGCCGCGTCGTCAGGCCATGTACGTTTATTATTCATTTGTGTCATCAGGGAACCGGTGTTCAGACGGGCAGGCCCCATCCGTTGCATGGATGGACAGTTGCCTGCAAGCAATGCAACGCAATCATGGCGCCAGGCCGCCAGCAGCGCAGCAGCAGCGAGCGATCGAGTCCTGCCTGGTCGGCATCAGGTAGGTCCTGCCTGCGGCCCACCACATACAGCGACATGCTACCATACATGATATCTATCGTTAACGTAATTATTGTGCCGATATCTCGCAGCAAGCGAGCGGCTGAAACCAACCAATAAGCAACTAACAACAACTCAAAATTGTTCCACAAGCGAGTGATCAACAACTCGCTCAACATTATTTCACAGATGACCAAGATTTTTATTACAAAACGAACCGCACCTTGATTGCGGAACGCAGCGCCGTATGCCGGTACGTAGACATCCTATCGTTCGTTCCTTCAGCAGTAGCAGGCGGGGACCAACCCCTCCCTTGCATGCCTAGCTAGCTTTTCAGGCACGCAGCAACGTCCGTTTTTAGCTGACCGACAAACGCAACGCCATAAAAAATACCTCGTTTGGATTCATTTCTTCCAGCATTGCATTCCCTAGCTACTGCGGGGGCTCGACGTTCATGAGGTACTCCTCATCTCCCCGTGTGTTGCCTGGGGGCCAGTAGCGGCACGCGACCACGTAGCAGGTTCCGCCGTTTCCCGCAGCCGCGCCGCACCCCACCTCGCTGGTGCTCTTCCACACCAGCTGAGTGAAGTGACCGGTGGCTTGAAGGGAGTTGTCGCTCCAGGGGGTGTACGAATACATGTAGTTGCTCTCCTCGCTGTACCAAGACTGTACGGCGTTTTCGCAGTTCAGACTCACGCCCCCGCTGTACGACCACATGTAAAGGCTCTCGCCCGGGCTGCCCGAGTGCTGCAAGTAGCAGCCGCTGTTGGCAAGACTCTGCGCCAAGTTCTGCGTGCGTGCAGCGCAGGTAGGGTAGGGTAGGCAGGCGGGAGTAGAAAGATCGGCGGTATTTCCCACGTGCGGAAGGACACAATGGAAGCTGGATGGATGCAAGGAGTTCGTTATTATGTATAGGATAGTACGCGATGCGTTTCTACGATTTGCGACGGAAGGTAAAACGAATGTCAGGAGCTGTGCAGCAGCCTGGGCAGCCTGCTGGGCCGCCTGGGCCGCCTGGTCTGCCTGTTGGGGAACGAACGTACGCTTGCTTGCACCTTTCACTGAGCCGTACAAGGATGCTCTTGATAACGGACACGCATCATGACCGGTATCATTGCTTGTTACGACCAATCAATTCCTTGATTGATTTTTACCCTACCTGGTGGGGTACGGTATTGCTTCCGCATCCACCTTCGTTCCGAGCGACTCTTTCGATCAGGAGCGATGAGTCATCAGCTAGCTCACCGCACGCGACGCTGCTAGCAAACCTGCCACCGCATAGCCAACCGGCGAGAACGGCTCCTGTCCCCTTGGGTGTTCGTCGTTCTGTATGTCGTCAATCGATTTATTTCTTCATCACTGAATCCCATCCCCATCCCCCGCATTCCCCCGCCCAGCCACTCACCACACACACGCACATACACATACCTGCGCCTCGCTCGCCAGCCCATCGCTCCAGGACAGGGCCGGGGCGCCGTGGATAGCCCGGTATTGGTTGGTGGTGGACAGAGCCGCATCGGGGTCCTCGCAGCCGCCATAGCCGCCGGCCCCACCGCCTGCGTGCGTGTGCGTGTGCACGCGTGCGAGCAGCAGCGAGGCTTCCTTACTTGTCATCAGGGGTCGTTACGTAGTTTACATATGCGGTCGAAGCTGCTGCATGCCGCTCTACCTCATTTGATCATTTTTCGGATGCCGAGCAGTTAGTTATCGACGATCATCTCCTGCGTGCGTGGGGTTCTGTCCGAGCGCGCGATCGATGGACCACTAGCTACTGCGTGTATGTATGTAGCTTCCAGAGCAGATGATTGATCACAAGCAATGCATGTATGCAATCAAGCGGCGTGCGTGGTTGGGATGATGATGATGAGCTATGCGTACTCCATCCAGCGCAACAATCCCGGCGGGCAGCTGTATGTGCCGCTGCCGCCGGGACGGCGCGTGCAGCATGCAGCCGCTCGTGCGAGGCATACATGCACATGCACACATACACCTTGCATGCATCGCGAGCGCATGTATGTTCGGCAAACACGCGTGCGTGCGTGCGTGCGCCCCCGCCCCCGCCTGCCTCCCTACCGTAGTCACCACCGGCAAAGCTGGGACCGGGCGCGGGTGCGGGGGTGTTGAAGGCGTAGTCACCGCCGCCGCGATAATCACCGTAGTCGCCGCCGGCGCCATAATCACCGAAGTAGCTTGTGTAAGGGGTATAGGCGCCGCCGTAGTACACGTAGTCGTCTGACCGCAGCTGCAGCTTCCTGTTTCCTGTCTTCGCCTTGGCCGCTGCGTACAGTGCAGTACAGTGTAGTACAGTGTAGTACATCGATACAGTGCAAGTGAAGTAAGTCGCTCGAGCGCGACGAGCAAAAAAAGGCAGCAGCAGGGGACGGTGCACGGTGGTGCGTGGTCCCTCGTCGAATGAATGGGGGAGGTGTATGTCGTACGTAGGGGCAATCAATCGAGTGACTCTATTTTAAGGGCGGCCGCTGTACATCGATACGTAGATGCTGGTAGGTGGTGGCGGATGGCCGCCGGACGGATGGACGGAGGCCATCCAGCGAGCGAGCGAGCGATCGACACGCACGCAGCGCAGATTGTTTGCCAACGAAGTGCGCATGAACTCCCGGCGCCGTATGTATATATGTATCGTCTCCTCTATCTCTGTAATGCGTGATATTATTGTTGAACCAAATTTGACGACGACACGACATGGATGGCGCGAGGGCGGCTTCATTCCGAGTGCGGCAACCGAGGCCCGAGCGAGAATTTTGCTCGCATATATATAATTCTCACATAAGCCGAGTTTTCTCGGTTTGCGTGCATTGCTGCTGGATTTGCGAATCTTATCTGCTGCTGATTGGACGATGATAATAATAATAATAATAATGATACGCCCGGCCGGGAGCCGAGGCGTGGGTTATGGGAGCAGAGGGGGTGGGGTGACGGGTTTCCCCGGTCCCAGTCCCCCCCCACCACCGCGAGGAACTTTAGACTGGTCTGTCGTTGGTTATGTGCCCGCCGGTTGCGGTTCCGCGTGGGGGTTACGTTCCATTTGCCTGCGGGTTATAACGATAGTGTTGAGTGTTCTAACTGCATGGTCGTGGAGGTCGTTGCAGCAGGTTCGGGCTTCCTTGCTGCCCGTGCCTAGGGTGTGGAGTAGAGGGCGTAGGTCCTTTCTTATGGTACCCGCGAAGCCGAGGCTGATGGCTTCCTGTGTTGTGTAGCGGACCTTCCATCCGGCTTCCGTGAGGCGTTTGGCCAGTTCTGCATGCTGTGCGGCCTTGTCGTGCTGTTTCTGTGTGTGGTTTGTGTCAGCGGTGTAACCGACCTCAATAATGTGTACTGTGTGTTGACTGGGGTCTGGGGGTCCCATGTACCCTGGCGCTCGCGCTTCGTGGAGGGGGATGTCGGGTATAAGGAGTATATCGGGCCGCATCTTGAGGCGTTCCTCATCCGCAATTTCCGGGAGCAGCCATTTGGGCAGGCGTGTGCCAGCCACGTAGTCTGGTCGGGTGTCCGCTGGGCCGGCGTCCATTATAATGTAGCAGCCTCCGTGGGACCCCCGGGCTAGCGTACTGGTAATTGTCTGGACCGCCTTGTTGTGCCGCTGTATGTACAGGGCTCGCATTCGGGGGTGAAGGCATCCTCCGAGGATGTGCGCCCCGGAGTCGAGATGGTTGCACAGGGGGCAGTGTCCTAACGACGCGGGGCATCCAGGTGCCAATGGTTTCTTAAATCGGTTCGCCAGCTTGGCGCTCCATAGCTGGCCATACAGGTAGTCGAAGCATCGTTTGACATGCTTGTGTCGACCCGCCTTGCGCTGTAAAGTTCGAGTGCTGGTGCTTATGTCAAGGTCGGGCAGGGTGTTGGCGACGTATTTAATGTAATCTGTTTCGTTCGTGTATCCCGAGAGAGTCTCCGGGTTGACCAAGGACTCGATACCGCGGTTAAGGTCGTTAGCATAGTGCCCAGCATTCTTCTCAGGCCCAGCCATTTTCCGCAGCCACCAGTGTTGGCTTCGTGGATTATTGTCTGAGGTTTCGGTTGCGCTCAGCGCTTCGGGGTCCAGCTTGGAGAGTCCCCGCGCGGCTTGTACGGCTGCTTTGTCCGCTTTCTCGTTGTACGTTACCCCAGTGTGGGCTTTCACTTTAAGCAAAGAAGTCTTCAGGTTACAGGCCGCTCGTCGTTTAAGTATTAATACGATTTGCTCAAGCAGCGCCTTATGCTTACTAAGCTGAAGCTTATGTGGATTGTTTATCATCTTTTTAATGAGATGTAGAGACGCGGCAGAATCCGTCCAGATAGTTAGGTGAGCTTCGTCGTGCAGCGTGCCTCTGCGCATCTGGAGACCCTGATGGATGGCACTCAGTTCGCACCGTGTGATAGTTTGGCAGCCCTGGTGTCCTGCATTCACATCTATGTGGAGTGTTGTGTTGGTAAGTGCGTCAACCGCCGCGGCTCCCAGGAGATGTCTTTCCTCTTCGCCATCTTTAATCTTTTGCACTGACCCATCTGTGTATATGGCGTCTTGGGCGTTGTATCGCAGCGCATATTTGGCAGAAAATGCCAGGAACGTGGCGCTTCCCTCTTCCGTGGGGATGTTGTCGCACGTACGGGAGGGCACCGCCGCGGCGGGTGGCTTCTCGGTCATACTGCGCACCCGCTTGCGCACCCATTGGGGGGGTGTCCAGGAGAGGGCGGGGCCAGTGGCGACGTGGCGGGCTGCCGTCATAGCAAGCGCTCGGCGGAGGCTGGTACCGTAAGCGCGGCCGGATTCATTGCTAACCAGGAGTAGGGTGAGTCCGTTTGGGTAGGGTTTTGGAGCGTCTACGCTCACTTCGCTGTAGAGGTCCCCCGTTCCTGAAAATGCGTCTATTGTACCGATCATAGTGACCAGCGGGTGGGTGAGGTAGCGGGTGTAGGGCGCCGTTTGGGACGTGGGCAGCAGGAGTAGGGTAGCGGTGGGGTTATCTGTGTTCCGTGTCGCGTCGGCCCAGCCTAGCGCCCATCGCAGTGCATGATGCCCCTCGTCCGGCTTAGGTTCAGGGTGCGCAACGGATATGCCCGTGCACGGTTGCGAATACGCGTCGTGGTTGGCTCCGAAGAGCTGATCTTCTGGGTACCGCGAGTAGTAGATGGCGGTGCTGTCTGCTACGTTGAGGGGGGATGCAAAGCGCTCTGTTGCGGCGCCCAGCGCGGTCATGAGGCGTTTCATCAGCCGTTCAGATATCCTCCGCTCATGGGCCTCTCGAATGGGGTGTGCTTTGGTGCCCCCTCCGTCCCGATACCGCAGGAGGAGGCGTGCGACATCCTCCGCGAAGCCACCCGCGGCCGCGATCTGTGCGTGCTCTTCCGGGCGTTTCTGTTGGGCGTCGCTGTACCGGAGCCACAGGCTGCGGAGGCGGCTTGCCGACAGCTGGCCGACGCAGCGCCCTTGGGGATCGTATACGAATGCCATCCCAATGGCTTGCAGTCCATCGGGTATGTCCCCACTGCCGTCCCATGGTACATGCCTGTGTGTGCCGTTACGATTGCCAATTTGGACCGTGTATCGCCCGGGCGGGTGGATGTCCCGGTCCGGGTTACCCGGTTGCACGTTGATTTCAACAAACTGCCTTAGGAGACGTTGGCCTCGGGTCGCGTTGAGGCATTCAGTCTCCCATCTGCCTTGCTGTTGCCATTCCGTCAGGTGGCGGTCACGTGCATTTTCCATTCGATCGGGGTCCTGTTCGGCCTCCATGGCGCGCCGATGCCGGAATGCATTCCGCAGCTCTGTCCAGTTGTCTTGCGAGGCCAGTCGCAATTCTTCATCTTCGGTGGGAGCCCATTCTACCTCGACTATCGTTTCGGGGTGGGTGGGGTCGGTGGGGGATTCGTACCGGTGCACCGCCTTGGGGTGGTAACCATTCTCGGTGTACAGTGCTATTGCCCCTTTAGTGATGACAGTACGTTCCCATTCAACCCGGTAGTATGTTCGGTGTGTGTCTCGGGTAGCCGAGTCGGTTGTGCGTTGTCGCTTGGGTTTCGGAGTGCTGACGGCGACCCGCTTGCGGATTTCCGCTTTGATACAGGCCACCCTCTCTTGGTCCCCGAAGAGAAGCTGTGTGATGCTTAGGCCATATTGGACAGGTGTCCCCGCAGGCCACGCCGTCTCCCCATGGAGCATCTGGAGGAGCCGTTCGGCGGAGCCCACTTTGGACGTGAGGCCCCGGTGGAGCGGGTGGCGCAGGATTCGTGGATTGGACGATGATATATGGATTGATGGCCCATGGGTCGGTCAGCGTGAGGAGCGATGGCGGGACGCCGAACGCAGCAGCTAGCTGCTGGCTACCTATCTACGCGCGGCACATATATACATCACTTACATGCAGCGGACGCACCAGATATCAGAATAAGAAGAAGAACTGCCAAACAAGCCGAAAAGGAGACGACTCGGAGACGGCGGACGGCGGCGACTCCGAGATGGAGGGCGATTGAGCGTCCGTCGCGGCGACGGAAAGCCATGGCGCGCGCGGCGAATGCTACGCGGAAGTCGGGCGAGCGATCGATCCGCGCGATTTACTAGGATATGCTGGCGTGTGCTTCGACTCGTAGCCGGTAGGTTTTGCCGATCGAGAGGGCCGATTCACGTCGTCGCGTCGCTGCTGTTCGTAGGAGCCGGAGCAGCCTGCTGCTTTATTTGGTGCAGCCCCGAGTGATGTCGGTTAGTTGGACCCGAGCGAGTAAGTATGTGCCCACTGCTGCCTTTACTTTGAAGGCTGCGTGCTGCGTGCTGGGCTGATGAAGTGAGTTCGTTGTTTGTAATCTCGCTCGGGCGGTGATTCGTATCGTCCGTACCTCGCTAGGTGTGTGAGTCACAACATCCTTTATTTCATTCGTCGCGCGGGCCATCCCCGTCCGTACCGCAGGGTTGGGCGTGCTCGCTGCTGACCGGTCAAGGTAATAAGGTGACGAGGTTGGTTGGCGATCATCGGCGACAGGATTTGGTGTCGGAATGAAGGCGGCGGCGGTTGAGGGAGGACGCAGGGTGTATGTCACCGACGTACGTCGTCAATGCATGTGGGATTGATGATAAGGGCATGAGGCGCCTGCATTCAGCGCCCTCTATCTGTGCATATGTGCTTGATAAATTGGACTGAACCGCAATCCCCAAAGGTTGAACGCTGAGCAAGCAAGTGCACCCTCCAACGAAAGCGAATGACGAATGCACAACAGGCCGCCCGCAACCGCAAGTAAGGTTCCCGCTGACGGACGGACACTGCAGATAGAAGCCGTCGGTAACATGTATGTTTGACCTTGTCTATTGATCTACGGCAACATACAGCAAATGATGAGCGAGTGCTCAATACATCCAAAATAAAGGCATCAAAGCTTTTAACCTATCCGTCGAGCGACGCGGCGGGCTTACAGACCTTATTACGAGTGAGCGAGGAACCCGTGCGTGCTCGCTCTCCATCCGTCCGTCCTCGTCCTCCGACACGCTCCAAGGCCGCCGGCGGCGGCGGTCGTCAACCTTGCCATCTAGTCTAGATAGTTTCGCAAGACCTACCGGCACTGCGGTACCACGTACAAGCTGTAACAGCGACATGCAATCGGGACACATACAAATGCCCGTCACGCATAAGCCTGCTGCCTATTTACATACATCCAGACTAAAACTCAGCACGCGTAATCAAAAGCGACTTTGGATAGATTTTCCAAACTGCGTGTATCATTTGCACATACATCTAATAATTTTCAACCTCGATCGCTGCACAGAAGCAGCAAGCCAGACGTAACGAATAGCGGCAGACGACGACGCCGCGCAGCACCTCGCTCGTGCTCGCTTGCTTGCTTGCCTCCGCACATACACGAGTTTTTGTGCCTCGATCGGCCGGTAGGTGCTGGACCTTCGTCTAATCTAATCTCCCCGCTGATTATTTGGCTCTTCGCCGATATCAAGTAATAAATAAAGCGGCTTTATTTCGTTATTCGCCCATATCCATCCGCTAGCTTCCACTTTATAACATTCGCCCGCCGCAGATAGAGCCATGGCTTTCCGCCGCCGCTCTGCCGCTGCTGGCTCAACAATATTCGGCGTCGTCGTTCCTCTCGGGATCGCCACCGCCGCTCCTTCTACGGCCTTTGCTGCTGGTTTGGCGATCCTTCTGCTGCTGGCATCTACGGCCGCGCGTGAGTCATGATGATGCATGTACATATATACTGCTGCGCGTAGATATATAGATACCTGCGATAGAGCGACGGCGATGCTCGCGCGCGGCGATGCTCCTCACGTTGACCACTGACCCGTGGGTCGGTCATCAACCTTACGTACTTTTCAGCAGGTACGTAATAAGATTCGCACAGGCAACCTAACACGCAGCCAGCAATCTAGCTACGTAGCCGCACAAAGCGGTGCGAGAGCCTCCATGCATGCATGCATTCGGCGGCAGCTTCGCTCGCTCGCTCGCTCGCTCGGGGTCCCAATGCAAAGTGCCGCGCCAAACACAAACATTACCGGTATTGTCATCATCAACACACCGGTCTGTTCAGGAGAGCGAATCCCATGCACATATGCATGCACCCTCGGTCGGCTATATATTACACGCACTTTGTTAATGGTTCCTTGATATCTATGACGTGCGCACTCGCTCCCTTGCTTACTCCTTCCAGTCTATCTCCCACGCATCCGCCCACGTACACCGCGCGCCAACGCCGCCCTACCTTCCTTGTTTCGCTCCGCTCCTGCCCTGCCTGCTGCGACTGCGCGTCCTCGCTCCGCTCGCAGCGGCGGCGGCCAAGGCCAGCAGCAGCAATAGGAAGCTGATGCTGCAGGGAAGCGACGACTACTACTCCTATTACAGCGCTGGGGCCGGATATGGCCCTGCCGGCACCTACTACACCCCTACTACTCCAACCACTGACTACACCTTTCCGCAAACCGAGCCCGGTACGTACGTAAGGTCGACGTATGTACTTGGCCGTACGTGCAGGCGTTACGCGGGCGGCGTGCGGCGGTACACGTTACAACGAATAAACGAATCTTTCGCACGAGTGTGTGTATGTATGTGGAGCATCCGCAAGGGCGGGGAAACCCTGCTGCTGCTGCCAGCAGCAGCAGGCTGCTTGGAGTACGTTAGCCGCCCCAGCTGGAAACCATAATCGTCCTGCCCCGATCGATTGAGCTGACAGGAATTCTGTCAGGGCGATCCATCTACCTACATGCATGTGGATCCGAGTGCTAAGAACATACATGCGTTTATTTTTCACCGGGCACGAAGCTCGCTGCTCCATACGTACGATACCCGTACCGACCGGAAGTTGCCCTTTAGTAGATAGCTAGGTAGTGCAAGAAGCGACAACGCGCCTGCTGGCTGGCTGGCTGACTGGATGACTGTCTGGCTGCACGCACGCGCACACCCACGCACGCAGGCGGTGGGGCTGGCGGCTATGGCGGCTGCGAGGACCCCGATGCGGCTCTGTCCACCACCAACCAATACCGGGCTATCCACGGCGCCCCGGCCCTGTCCTGGAGCGATGGGCTGGCGAGCGAGGCGCAGGTAAATAAATACACATCGATGTACTGCGTGCTTACCTGGCGGACGCGCGCCTGTATGCATACTTGCATGGGGTTTAACGAATTCGTAGATAGAAATTTATTCGTAGTAGTGTGCGTGCGTGGTTCGTGGTGCGTGGTGGTAAGGAGAAACCGATTGATTATGAGGGCAGAAGGGGTCTTATATCTAGCTACTCGCGCATACATACGTACAAGTAATAAACCACGCAGTCAACCGCAGGCGGTCTATCGATTCCCGCCTGTCTGCCTACATACCCTACCCTACCTACCCTACCTACCCTACCCTACCCTACCCTACCTGCGCTGCACTGCCTGTAGAACTTGGCGCAGAGTCTTGCCAACAGCGGCTGCTACTTGCAGCACTCGGGCAGCCCAGGCGAGAGCCTTTACATGTACTCTTACAGCGGGGGCGTGAGTCTGAACTGTGAAAACGCCGTACAGACTTGGTACAGCGAGGAGAGCAACTACATGTATTCGTACACCCCCTGGAGCGACAACTCACTTCAAGCCACCGGTCACTTCACTCAGCTGGTGTGGAAGAGCACCAGCGAGGTGGGGTGCGGCGCGGCTGCGGGAAACGGCGGAACCTGCTACGTGGTCGCGTGCCGCTACTGGCCCCCAGGCAACACAAGGGGAGATGAGGAGTACCTCATGAACGTCGAGCCACCGCAGTAGCTATGGATGAATGCACCAGCAGCCGTGCGTGGGATAAATCCGCAGTAGGGAAATGCACTAGGTCATCGTCAGATAATGGACAACCGCCTGTCGGTCAGCTATCTATTGATAAAGGAGGGCGCCGCTGCTGTCTATCTATCTGCGCGTGGCCGCCTGCTAGGAGCTAGCGAGGGCCTGCTGCTGCTGAAGCAAGGATGGCTGGAATGATAATAATAAATAATAGTGATGGGACGAAGCCTGGCCGTGTTGCTGCTGCTGCCTGCGCGTGCAGCAGCATGCAGCAGTGCACGTAATACCGGTACAATAATCCGATCGATCAAAGCATTTATCACGTATGTACGTATGTCATCGATCATGTATACATTGCCAATTGGATCGATGGATCGATGGATCGATGTATGTACAATTATTCCGAGTCTCGGTCGATCGATAATAACAAGGTGGGCTCGTGTGTACTGTATTGTTGGTTGTTTTTTGCGTTATAATAACGGAATTCTCTGATATGAATCGTCGCGCTGCTCGCTCGTTGCAAGTTCGTTATCTATCAATACAAAATAACTACTGTTGTACATATTCGTAGTATAAAGGTATGCACAAATAACGCTGGGAGAAACCCCAGCAGCTTCGTTTTTATAAGGAGGCAGGCGCGGCGGCATACATGGCGGGAAGTAAGCTGCGGCAGCGAGGGCTCATATATACAATACCGCGCACGTGCCCGCTCATGCGCGTGCGTGTGCCCATGCGCCGAGTAGTTGGTTGTTGCATGTACAAATAAACTGCCTTCGGGCGGCGGCGGGGTAGGTATAGCTCCTGGATGGGTGGGTGGATGCAACATCTATCCGCCGCACGACAGGCGCAGAGCTGGGTTGCTGCTGCACGTTTTAACCGCGCATAACCTGTGGGAAGCGAATTACCCGTCCGTGAGCGGCAAGTTCGGTCGTTGGTGGGGCATCGAGGGGAGCTGCTTGGCTGACCAAAATGCAACCAATAACGGTAGTGAGGTTCCCGTGTCTCGACCATCCCTTACGTGTACTTGGGAAACAGATAGCCGCTAATGTGATTCCTATCTAAGCTTTCGAGTACCCAAACCCCTGTTTCAGTAAACCGGTAGGCGGTGACGTTTCTCCGGTACCCAGTCGCGAGAATCCTAGCGCCGGCCGGATGGAGGAATCCTGAACACGGTCGGAGGAATCCTAGCCCCCGGTCGGGGGAATCCGTTGGAAGCCAGGAGGTACCCGTTTCAAGATTAGAGGATTTTTATACTCAAAAACATTAAATGATTAAGCGAGTACGGGTAACCCGTGACACCACACTCCGGGAATCCTACCCGGTGAGTACCCTCAGGCACGACTGTGTGCGTGCCCGGCACGCACACACCACGGCAGGGCCTGCCGTGGTTGTCGTACGTCCGTCGGCACGCACGCACTTGCTGCGCTGGCTACCCCCTGCGATGCTGCCTCATGGGCCAGCTATCGCTAGCAGCAGCAGAGCGAGGACGAGCGATGGCGGCGTTGCGTGTACGTATGACCCCGCGCGGCAGTCAAGGTGGCTAGCTGGGTCGCACGCACGCACGTGGCTCAATGCTGCATGCATACCCGGCACCTGGGCGGGTACTACATAGTATGTACATACGTACGTACGTACGAAACGACGGATGGCAGGAGCGAGTCCGGTCATGTACATACTGCAGCCACGCAGCCAGCTGGCTGCGTGGCTGGTGCTTGGCTGGTTGTACAGCGTACATACAAACGTGGCGGGTGCGGCTTTCATGTTTGTAACATACAGCTTTATTCCTTGTTGAGCGCTGGCTTACTTCAGGATAGGCCGCGTCAACAGCAGCTTCCTCGCACGGATTAGGACGAAGCCGGCGGTATAAAGCGGTGGAGTGGTCGAGCCCGCTGCAACGAGAGTAATACGGGCCCGCCGGGATATCAGGGTACTTCAGGGCTTATAGGAAATTGTCCTGGCCTCCCAGCAGGCCTCCCCCTGTTTTCACATGCAGTCCGTCGCGGCCGTTTTGACGGACGACGCTGCTGGACGTCCGTACGTACTCGTAGGGTTGGCAAAAATACTATTTTCCCGAGGACGTATAGTAATATGTAGTACTACATAGTACTATATATAGTAAATAGTACTAGATTACTATTTACTATCTGGGGAACATTCTCTTGGGTAGGGGACCCGTACACCCACCCGTTTTGGCTGAAAATAACACCATTGGAATCCTCTTTATGAATACTTCCTAGATTTAATTTTACTTTCTGAAAGGGAGCCCTCTGGGGTACCTTACAGCCCGTTTAGAGTCGGACGCCCCGGGAGTCCCCCGTCCAGTCCGCGTGGAAGTGCCAGACACACCTCAGACTGACCCCAGATAGTCACGGGCAGTTTATGCCAAACACGAAGCACCTCTGGTCGATCGCTAAAGAACCAAAATCTGCAATAACCCGAACGTCCCCGCCAGAACTCCACCAAAACCCCACCAAATCTACGGCAAACCCCACCAAATCTTCGGCAAACCCCACCCAATCCACGGCAAACCCCACCCAATCCACGCCAAACCCCACCCAATCCACGGCAAACCCCACCCAATCCACGGCAAAACCCACCCAATCCACGGCAAACCCCACCCAATCCACGACAACCCCCACCCAATCCACGGCAAACCCCACCAAATCTACGGCAAACCCCACCAAATCTTCGGCAAACCCCACCCAATCCACGGCAAACCCCACCCAATCCACGGCAAACCCCACCCAATCCACGGCAAACCCCACCCAATCCACGGCAAACTCCACCAAATCCACGGGGAACTTCGTCGAACCCCAACCGGCGTCAAAGCGTGCACACTCGATGTGCTGCCTGCCGTTACACACTTCGAATTCTAAATATAAGACGGCGGCGGCCGTCCTGCCGGTTGCCACATATAGTAAAACGTACTATGTCGGGGTCCCGATAGTACTACATATTACTATATTATAGTATACTATAATACTCTGTACGGCTGTCGTAAATAGTACCATTTTTTGGGCGGGGCCCCAGCGCGAAGCGCCCAGGGGGGCCCCGCCCTGTAGGATTGCCCATGTCCGTGTGTGGGACGTGGGATCTGGGATCTGGCTGGGAAGTAATTGGACAAGTGTAGACTTTCGGCCAACGGAAAGGCTGCAGAAGTAAAACATTACATTCTTTATTGCACGGTAAATTTATTATTGGAACCCAACATCGAACGAGTACAAACCAGTTTGGCAGTCTCCATGGACCGAGGCCGAGGTCAAACCAACACCTCTCGGCCTATAATTAGTTCCAGAAGATCCATCGTTTCTCGAACTGGAATTATGACATGAAGGCGTGAAATGAATCTTCGTTTCGGAAACAAACTATGTTTGCATTGCGAACATTCTTCCCGCGACCACACCACAGCAGCTCTGCTTGCCGGTCCGACCGACTTGAAGCACATTTCTATTATAAAGGTTGCAAGGAGCAAACCATGAGGGGCAAACTGCTGGTTGTTGGACGCCAAGCCGCAAATGCACGCATGATGCAGCGGTCTTCTGCGGGCCGCCCAACAAGTCCAGTCGGCAACCTAGGGGATGGACTTCTACATTCCCTGTCCTAATGTTAAAGCAGTCAAGCCTCCTCTACGGCGAATACCTCAGTAGCGAAGCCTGTGCACTCTCGTCGGCAACTGCACGTCGTCGCAACCCTCGCAAACAGTCCCGCTGTCCTTCTATTGGCAAGTCAGCCTGCGTGATGTGCAAATGATACACTCCATGTCTACTGTCAAGTAACTTCAGCCAATGCACTGGCCGGAAGAGTTGCACAGTGCCGAGACGGCGCGCGATGCTCAACATGGGTAGGATTGCTGAAGCCGCAGGCATTTCAGATATAAAGCTCTGGCTGCCTATCAGCAGGAATGTCGACACTCTCACAGTTGACGCCCTCGCCGCTCGCTTTGGAAATGCCGTATTTCGGTCGATGCGCACATGCGCTCATGCACCCGACGGGATGACGCGCTTCGCGCGGCGCCGGCAGGCCTTGCTAACGACTCGGCTAGCAGGCATTTCGGGAAAAAGCTCTGGCTGTCTATCAGCAGGAATGTCGGCACTCTCACACTTCACGCCCTCGCCGCCCTAGCACTCAACTTAACCCGTACGGATTTAGTGGGGCCCCGCCCTTTTTCCGGCTTCAAGGAAGCCGACACCAACCCCTTGTCGGCCTCCAACTAGTAAATAGTACTATAATAGTACTATACTATACTAATACTCTTTTCTAGTATAGTATCCCGGCCAACCCTACGTACTCGACGTGCGTCAGTCACCAATGCAACACGGCCGTCCTATCTACCTTGCCACGCCCTACCTAATGACATTGCCTCTACCTCCCGCCCGCGCGCCCTCCGTCCATCCAAGAACGAGCGAATGGAGCGAAGTAAGGCGCTGGCGGCCTTTCTAGCCATCCAGCAAGCTCTTTCCTAGCTATACGCCCGTGCCTGTGCCTGTGCCCGTGCCTGTGCCCGTGCCGCCCGGCCCTGGGCAGAGTGATGAGGCCTCTTTACATACACGGCTCCCACCTGCCTTCCATCAAGGCCTTAGGGCCGTCCCTTTTACGGCTCATCATGACCACCGACGTGCCAGGCACACGATCACGCACAAGCTTTTGTTTCTAGCACACGCTCGCTCGACCGCTCGCCTACGTGTGTACACGCACAGCACACACACACACACACACACACACACACACACAGACACACGCTCGCTCGCTCGCTCAGTCGCTGCCCTGGTCGCTTTCCAACACGCACGTGCATGCATGCCTACCTGGCCCTGGTCTGCACGCGCGGCGTCGGTGGGTCCCAACCGCCTACTGTAGGTGGTTGACGCGTGTTGAGCAACTTGGCATCCATACACGCCACCGCTCGATAGCTGCCTGCCTGCCTAACCTAACCTAATGCGTATTGATTTTGCATGTATGTGCCTCTCCGGCCTTACTTGTCTTACCCGCAGGCCGTGGCCCGGGTTGTCAACGACACAAACAAGTAGGGTAAGGGCATATTTATCCGCCCTCTAATAAACCGCCCTACGTGCCCGCCCAAGGCTCGGAATGTCACCGGTGGTGCTGGCTTGGGATACCGTATTTGGCCATATGACTGAGTTGATGCCATCAGGCGGGCGCGATAGATCCGCGATGCCACCAACTCGACCACCAACTCAGCACTGCGATGCGATTTCCAGCGCCCCCCGCCGCGCTGCCCCGCACCTCGACAGTCCCGCGCAGTAAGAAACCCTAAAACCCAACCCGCATCCCAAGCAAAGCTCACAAACGCCGCCGACGTCCCCGCCGCCCCCACGGCACAGCTGTGGCCAACCAAATCAAGCCAAGCGACGCACTGCCTCGCGGGGCGCCGTAGCTTCGCTTCTCTTCACTTCACTGCCAGGGACGGGGGCACTGCGCAACGTTCGGCGCGCCCTCGCAGATCGCGCCGCCAGGAATGCCGTACTTCATGTACGGTCGCCAGTCGCAGTACGGCGTGGGCGCGTAGGCCTCCAGCCCGGGATCCAGGCCGTAGGTGCACAGGTGGAACTTCTGGGGCGGCTCATTGTCTGCGGGGACAAACACACACACATCACATCAGGTTGGTTGATTGGTTGATTTGGGGGAGGGAAGGGAAGGGGAAGGGAAGGGAATGGCGGCAGCACAGCGCAGCGCAGCCGAGCGGATAACTACACAAGAAAACCCTCTCTGCCGGGGGGGAGGCGGGGTGCGGTGCACTCTCTGCAGGCGGGGGTGCTGTGCTGGCGCCATTCACTACCGTACGCAGATACAGACCCCCCCCCGCCCCCTCCGACTGGCCGCGTAGAGGAGGGCACACAGCCCTCCGCCGTAAAGTGGTTTGCTTCCGCAAGCATCCGCAGCTCGTCGCAGTTCTCATCGAAGCAACCCTGCAGCGCAGCCCCCGTCCGTCGACGCCCTCCTCACCCATCTCGCAGTTGGCGAAGCGCCGGAAGCGCTCGTCCAGTGAGCGGTACTCGTGCGGCTGGGCGTGCGGGTACAGCGACCGCACCCGCAGGATCTGTGCCCCACCACCGCCGCCCCGCACACACATGAACATGACCAAGAGGCGGGGGCGGGGAAGGAGGAGGAGGCGGGGGCGGGGGCGGGGGCGGGGAGGGGGAGGCAGAGACCAGGGAGGGCAACACAGATAGGTGGGGGCAGTTGGTCGCGGCGGGGAGGTGTTGATTTTGGGGTGGATGTCACGGTTTGGCACTTTGGTGGTGGTGGGTTAGCGCGCATGAGCCGCGGCATCTCTTGTCCCGCGCCCGGGTGCAATCCCCCGCCCCCCCAGGATGCGCCCTGCCAAGTCCGCCTCGGTCACGTCCACGTCCTCCCGTTCGCTGCATTGCAGGCGGGACTGGGGCAAAGGGTTGGAGCCCGGTTCGGCGCGACAACACCCGGCAGCCCCCGACTTCGGTAACTTGACGACGGATTTACCTAGGCTCGGATTTGACGGCGGCAGGCACGACCGGACACGACCCGCCCGATCAGGCAGGGCGGCGAGCAGTTTCTGTTTCCGTCCAGTGCCGCGTGTCCCTAGGGTTACGGGGGAGGGTGTGTCACACGCGCCGCGGCCCACCACCACCACCACCACCGCACGCCAGCACTGCCCATCTTTGCAACACCACTCCACTTGCGAGTTGCGACCCGCCCGCCGGACGATCCGCCGCGCGGGGCCCCCACCCGACTCCTGCGCCGCGCCGCGCCGCGCCCACACCTTGCCAAGTACGGTATCTTCCCCTCACATTGCCCAACTCCGCACATGCCGCCGCCGCCCCGTGTCCCGTGCTCCCGTGTTTCCCCGCGCACCCTTACCTCTCCCCCCGCCCCATGCCCCACCCCCATCCCTCCTGCCCCGCCACAAGGACAGCACCCCACGCCTCCCGCCGCCCCACCCCCCGCCCCGCCCCGCCTCCCGCCCCGCCCCGCCCCCTCACGACCACCACCACCCACCTCCATGAGCGTGGCGAATGCGTCGTAGCGGCTGTCCTCCCCGAATATGGCCCCCCACATGGAGCTGTACCACATGTGCTTGGCCGCACACGCCAGAGCCTTCTGCGACCCACTCCAGCAAAGCCCACACACAAGATGGATGGATTGATTGATTGATTGGCCAACGGGTCGATGATTCGGTCGATCGGTCCACCGCAACAGAAGGGCGGACACACGTGCGGTCGATTCACGCATGGGGATTGGGAGCGCACGTGCCGCAGTACAGCAGCACAGCAGTACCGGCGGCATGGAGGTTTGAAAGGGAGGGAAGGAGGAGGAGGGGAGGGGCAGGGGAGGGGTAAGGGAGGGGCATGTTGGCGGCGGCGCGTGGAAAGGGGGTCGGGCAGTCGCGGCGGAGGAGGCTCACCAGGCGCAGCCGACCGACGCCCACAGCTCGTCCCAAACACAGCCGACCCCAACCGCGGCCGACCCCTTTTACCCACGCCGCCCCCCCACCTGCATCTCCTGCAGCTTCGTGTCGTTGATCGCGGCCAGGATGGTGTGCAGGTTGGGTACGTCAGCCTCCTGAAACAGGAAGGGGAGGTGACGGGGGTTGGGGTTGGGGTGGGGTGGGGTGGTTGTGGGGTGGGGTGGTTGCGGGCGCTGATGTGAGCCGCAGTGAGCCGCTGAAGGCGCGCCTCTCTCCCTCAAGGTGCTGTGCTGTGATGGGAAGAGTGCGGTTATGCTGTGGAAGGGGATGGCAGTGGCCGCGCAAACCTTGCGAAACTCATTACAGGGTGCGGGTGCTGGTGGGGTTGGGGTTGGAGAAATGCAGGCAATTATACCGCAGCGGAGGGACGTAGGCGACGTAGGGTCGGGTGTTGGGGGGTGGGGGGTGCGGGTGGTGCCGTATGCAGGCGGGGAAGCGGTAGAGCGAGCGGCTACTGTTGGGTTCAAGGGAGGCCAGGACGGGTGCGGGTGTGGGTGCGGAATGTGCTGCACAGTGCGGCGCGTGGGAGGCAAACGAGTGACCCTGCAACTCGAGCCCGGGGGGTTATCCACGGGGGTGTAGGCCGGAGCCCGTGAACGGTCAAGTATCAGAAGAGGGTGGGGGCGTGGGAGGGGGAGGGGGTGTATGGGGGCGGCGTGTGGGCGTTGAGGTGCCCGCACGGCACGAGTAAGGAGTAACGGTACCGGTACACGTCAGTACCCGCAGCGCCGCCCACCTGTACCGTGACGCTGAAGGCCGACCAGTCCAGTTCCGGCTCGAAGGGCTGCAGCACAAAGTCGGTGATGGGCACCGGAATGCAGCCGTAACGACCCACCAGCACCTGGTGGGGGCGCCGCGGCGCGGCGCGTAGTGTGGTGTAGTGAAGTGTCAGCTTGGCGCGGGTGAGGGGTGTTGAGGGGGCTTGAGGGGGGACAGAAACGGGGGCTTGAGGGGGCCCGGCAGCGGCGTGACAGCGGCAGCGCAATCGCACGCCGTGCCGTGCCGTCGACCCGTACCTGGCGCTTGCCGTGGCCGCCGCCCGTGGGCGCCAGGCAGAACTTGGAAGTGGACATGTCCCGCACGTAGGAGGAGCTGCGCGGCCGGACCACGAAGCCGTCGCGCTTGGAGTGGTGGAAGTACACCTGCTGCCGCACACCTGAGGCACGGGCCAAGGGCCACGGGCCAAGGCCAAGGCGGCGGCTGTGAGACGGGTGGGTGGGTGGGTGGGGTGGTGGGGGAGGCCGCAGGCCGGGTCGGGTCGGGGAGGCTGCGAGGGGGGATTCCGGCACCGGTCACAGGCTCCGCCTGTGCAGTTGGTGGACTCCAACCCCCTCGTGTAGGTATCATTTCTTACACCCCGTGTTGGCAAAACGGCAACGGCAGCTGGGTGGGGATTGGAGCACTCAGGAGGGTGGGGGTTAGCGCACTCGGCAGTCGTTCCGCAAGCAGGCAGGCAGGCAGGCAGCCGCGGGCCCCGGTCTAGAAGGACGGCTACGCTTATACCCCGGCTGCGTCAGGGGCGTCCACGTCTATGTGGGAGCGTGTGACTCTTGAGCTGGTGATCTGGAGCTGCAGCGAGCTCCGCGGTGCGGTGCGGTGCGATGCGGGGTAAGAAGAAGATACCGCAGCGGAGACGGAGACGGCGTTAGCAAACGGACCCGGAACCCAGCAACACGGCGGGGGAGCGCCTGTCCCACGCGGGTTCGAGCCGCAGGCGACGACCAAGCGCTGCAACGGCGCAGGCGAGCGCGCCCGCAGGCAGACCACAGCGCAGCGCAGCGCCAGCATCACCCCGGCTCGCTCCCAGACCCCAACCAGGCGCAGCTGGTACCGGTGCCGGGGGTACCGGGGTGTAGAGTACCGGTAAGCGTGTGTGTGTGTGCTCCCGCTCCCCCCGCTCCCCCCGCTCCCCCCCCTCCCCCCGCTCCCACCGACCTGCGCTGTAGAGCGGGTTGGTGGGTGTCTGGCAGATGGGCCAGCTGGATGTGTCCTCCTTGGGGTCCTTGTTGTCACCGCAGATCTTGCCTGCGGGGTAGGACGAAGATACCGCAACGGAGGCGGGGTGGGGGTGGGGGTGGGGCGGAAGGGTGGGGGGACAGGAGAGGTGGCAGCGGGAAGCGGGGTGGGTAGGACAGCCGTGGAGGCCAGGGGCCCGCCGGGGAGGCCAGGGGCGCAGCGCACCAAGCGCTGTGCGACGGCGACCATGCCAGGTGTGTGTTCGCACTTCTCAGTCGTTCGGGGCTCAGCCGTGGCGGTGCAGCCATGTCGCGAAAACATCGGCACCGTGGAACAAGCGCCGGCCTCTTGTGTTGTGCGTCTCTCTAGCCATGCATGCCTTACCAGGCAACACCCTCTCCAGGGTGTTCCAGGGTGACAACTGGGTAGTGCTTCTTACCCGCAAAGTAGAATGTCGTATTCCGCGGCAGGGGCTTCACCTACGTGGGTGCGCAAAAATGCATGGAGAAAAAACAGCGGCAACAGCGGCGGTAAGGAAGGCGGAAGGGAGGGGGAGGGGAGGGGGAGGGGAGGGACAGGGCTCCTGTCCCCCTGCCCTGCTCCTCCCCTTCAGCTTCAGCGACCTGCCCTGTTGGCCCGCCCCTGCCCTGCCCCCCTGCCCTGCCCTGCCCTGATCTCCCGCTCCTGCCTTTGGGTTCAGCGGTGTCATGATCATGTTGTTAGCCTGCGCCAGCACTGGGATGACAATGTCGTGGCCGGGCCGGTGGCAGCCGGGCCACCACACGCGCGGGTGCTTGCGGGTGAGGCCCCAGGGGGTCATCCAGATGGCCTTGGACGTCAGGTTGCGCAGCAGCATCAGCTGCTTGCCCTCGCAGCCGCCCAGGTCGCCTGCGGGGGATGACGGGACGGGACGGGACGGGACGGGGCGTGACGGGACGGGACGGAATGGAAGAATCCAGGGGAGGGAGGGATGAGGGGGGTGCGGTGGCAAGTGGATGTGGAGGAGGAGGAGGTGGTGGGGTTCAGCACACGGGGCGGGGGCGGGGGCGGGGACGCGGGGTGAGGCGAGGTGGTGTGGAGTGTGGGTGCTCCCGCGGGACCTTGGAGCGCGCGAGGGACAGGCGACGCTGCCCCTCCAGTAGGTCATGGAGAGTGGTTGGTGGGGCTGGGAGGGGGGGATTGAAGAGTGATTTTGCAAGAAAGAAACAAGAAGCCCCGGGAGGGGGGTCGTTGCGGGGGTCAGGGAGTGATATGTTGCTTTATATAACAATTGCGGGGGAAAGCGCGGAAAGAACACGCTCCTAGTGAGGCCGGCTCCTAGGGCCCTGGCGGTGCCCAGGGGCAGCTCGGCTCGGACTGGCATTTGGCAGTTGGCTGGGAGCGACCCCACGGCCATGCAAAGCTGTGCTTGGGGAGTCGGACCCCGTCCCTTGAACCTTGCGCTGCTGTTGTCGGCCTGCGACCGCATGCCCCGCCCCGCCCTGCTCCCTGCCCCCTGCCCCCTGGACCCGGTCCTCTCTCTCTCTGGGTGGTGCACTGGGGGAATACCCGAGCACGCTCTGCAGCCCCCCAGCTGTCCTCCTCTTTTCCCCCTTCCCGCCTCCCGCCCCGTCCCCTTCACCGTCCCAACACCCCAGCCACACCCTCCGAAACCTCTCTTATCAGCTCCGAACCCGGCAGAACCGCACCCTCACCCTCCAACACCAAACCCCAACGGAAATGCCCCCCCAGCCCCCCGCCTCCTCACTTGTGCTTAGCATGAGGTGCTTCGCGCCGCCCGTCTGGTTCCAGTACGGCCACGTTTGCTGCACGTACTCGACTACCTTCATGGCCTGTGAGAACATGTGCCTGCGCCCCCATCGGAAGGGGGGATGGAGGAGGAGCACGGGAGGAGACGTTAAGCCGACCGGCCGGCCGGCCGGGCGGGCGGGGAAAGGCGTGGGTGGGGGGAAGGCATGCGGAAGGCAAGCGGAGGCGCAAACCGGGGCCCCGAGGGGGGCCCAGGGGGGTGCATGCATAGTGCGTTGTCAGGGAGGTGTCCCCTGCGCACGTGCGTGCGTGCGTGCTCGTGCCTCTCGTGTTGGCGGGTCACGGATAGCCCTCTCCCAGCCTGTGCCTCTCGTTGTTCGGTAAGCATTGCTGGGTTCAGGCTCCGTTCGCTGACGCCGTCTCCGTCCCTTCGCTGCGGTATCTTCTTTTTTAATCTCCCAGTGCGGGTCATGCAACGATGCAAGAAGGCACGTGCAGCAGCTCATAGCGCCCTGGAACGCTGGGACGCTGGAAGGCTGCAACGCTGGACTCCTGGACCGCCCACCTGAAGTCGACCGGGATGTAGTAGTAGTCTGCCTCGCTGGCATCGAGCGTCCGGTGGCCGGAGCTGATGATGCGCTTCCAGATGTGCGCGTACAGGGGCCGGTCGAACTTCTCCAGGTTCTTGCTGTGGGTGGGCGGGTTTGCGGGTTTAGGGCGTGCGGGGAATAACGGACAAGTGTGTGATATATGGGGGAAAAGGGGGGTAATGGGGCGAGGGGGGAGGGGGGAGGGGGGAGAGGTTCGGTGCGTGTGTCTGTGTGTGCGGGCAGGGGGACGAAACGGACGATGAGGACGGCGGGAAATGCAGGGCGGCAGCGCAGGGGCAGGGCAGGTCAAGGGTGGAGGGGTACCAGCCAGCCGGAACCGGCGTGGGTACGGGAGCAGCCGCCGCCGGGTAACTGCCGCCGGGTTGGCCTGTAGGGTTGGGCTGCAGCGCTGCGCTGAGGAGGGGGGCCAAAGCGACGGGCACGTGCGTACATGCGCGTGTGCAGGGACTCGTCATGGGCTGGGGCGCGTCACAAACCACCACCTACGGAGCTCCCCCTCCTTCCTCCCACCCACCCACCCACCCACCCACCAGAGAGAGAGAGAGAGAGACAGCACTAACGCGAGAGCGTGCCGCCCCAACCCAAACCTCCCGAGTTGCACGGAATGAAAGAAGTACCGGCAATAAGGACTGTGGACCCTGGGCGTGCCCCAGAAAGAAGAAACAACGCACGGTGTCGTTTCCCGCTGGGGCACCGTGGCCCAGCCACGGCCCTGGGGCAGTGCACGGCCCCCAACCTCCGAACGATCCTCCAAACCAAAAGGCCCGGGGCCCGCTTGGAGCCCTCTGTAACACCCCCCGCCCCCCCCCACCACCAACACCCCCCCCGCCACCCCCACCACCCCCCATCACCACGCACCACCCGCACCACCCCCACCACCACAAGCAACAACGACGACTCACTGAGTGGTGAACCGCGGTGGCAGCTCATAAATGTAGATCTTGGGGCCGCCGGGTGCGGGCACGAAGCCCATCCCCGCCAGCTGCTCCGGCCTGTGGGGGTGTGATCAACGGCCACACAAACCCGTTGAGAATGCGGGTCAGCAAAGAAAGCACCGGGACCACGACAGGCCGTCGGTCTAGTGCCAGCCCTGTCCTTCGCTGCCGGGATGGAGCAGGGGTGGAGCAGGAGTGGAGCAGGGGTGGAGCAGGGGGGTTCGGTCGGCCCGTAGCTTGCGTGCTGTCCCGCAGCTCACGGCGCCACCACAGCGGAAATCAAGGGTACGCAAAATTAGCCAATGGCCCTGGCCGGACGGCGCTGTGCCGGGACAGCACCGGGACTGAAAGCCTGGACGCCCGGACTGAACGCCTGGGCGGCGCGGTGCCGGGACAGCGTGCGACAGGCACGGCACGGCACGGCAAGGCGCGGCGGTGCCCCGCTATTCAGGCCCAGCCCGTCTCCCTGCTAAAGGAGGCGCGACAGGGCTTCACCCTTCCTTCGTGAGGCCACTGCAGGCGCAGCCGCCATCCAATAGGGGGGAAGGGGCCCCGGGCTGGGCGTGAGCCTGGCGTGACTCACGCCCACGCACCTGCCGTTGCCGTCCAGAGACAGCGAGCAATCGGCCCCGTAGTACCCTGCGGTTGGCAGAGCGACATGGACGGGGGGACGGCAGAGTGGCATGGACGATGCGCGGCAGAGCGGCTGCAGAGCGACATGGACGGCAGCCAAAGGGACGATGCGCGGCAGGCACGTGGGGAGCCAATGCCGAGAGAATAGGGCCTGGCGGGTTTGTGGGTGGTGGAATGGCGTTTGCAGAGGGCTGTCTGGTGTGCCGGCCTCGTCACTCCGCCAGCTGGCAGCTGCGGGACGGCGGGGGGGTGGGCATTCGCGGATGGCGCGGGGCCGCATCGGCGCACCTTGTCTGCAATGACACCATCCGTTGATGCACCTGCCCCGGAAGTTGCAGGCGTTCATGCAGCGCAGCGGGTACTCCGCCAGGCAGTCATCGGCGGTGAAGAAACCCAAGTACGAGCATTTCCGGGCGATGTTCCTCACGGGGTTCTCACAGATGGGCCCCGTCAAGTTGCGAGGGCAGTCGCACCTGCCGAACGCCGAGGAAAGGCCCCCCGCGCGTCTCAGGTTTTGTCCCCTTGCGCACGTGTCACACGGCGCCGGGGGGAGGGGGGCGCACCACGCAGCGCATGCACCAAACGCGCGCCGCATAAAATAACGTACCTGCCAAGCTCTAAGTTACAAGTCCCGTATCGAGTGCAACCTTCCGCACACGGCACCGCCAGCCCAGTCCGCAGCGTCAACAGTGCGATGCTGATGGTGATGAAAAGCCGAAGCCTCCACGTTATGTCTAGCCGTCCCAATATGAACGTCATCCTGTCGCGATCAGTATAAACATCCTAGAAAAGCTAGCATCGCAGACAACAAATTTGTCGTTCTCTCCTGGTTCTCTGCCATAAAGTCATCAGCTTAAATGATTAGTTTATGTTCGCATATACAATTATAATATACATGTTCAGGCTAGAAGGCTGGGAAATTGTGTGCGCTGTAGCAATGCCTTTGATCCAGGTTCACTCTGTTATTGCAGCGCCATTGCTTTCAAAATATGGTGCTCCACAGTGCAACTTATCATCCTGGGGGCATGATAAATTGCACAGTTGACTTGTAGGCTATGATATGCGTGCTGCGGTTGGTTGGAGTACGGCAGACTTCGAAATCGAAACCTCGACTCAGATGCGCCGTTGCCAATAACGGGACGCAGGACATGCACTTCTTAGCTTATTGTTACCATGACGTGCCATTAGCAACTGTTTCTCAGCTGTCACCGGCAGAGGTCTGCGCCTAACGATTGACGCGGAAGTTGTGCAAGTTGAAAGTAATGACTGCACGCCAGGTAATGTGTGCCATTATTTTTTGTATTGGTCGTGTTCAGCACAGGATCAGGTGGTTATGGCCGTGACAGGGTCCGACGGTGGTGCATGTGGAGTTGTGGACCGATGGGATTTGAGGGTCAGAATATCTCAAACTTACAGGCAACCCCTGCGTGGACCAGAAGGCATAAGGAACCCTAACGAAAAAAGAGACGAAGCCATGCTTACGCATGGTGCCTAGACCTGGGAAATCGAAGTGCCTGCTTGTCGACGATCCTGCGCTAATGCGCTAGCGTCGGATTCCACGTGATGCTGCCCAGCTGGCCTCCGATCGCAACATCCTTGACTTCAAAGTTTCGGCAACGATCGCAGTGATGTGAAGCGCTTACCGAAAGCCCGCATTAGGTTCTAACTCCCTAGCCTAGAGTCAACGTATAAAGTCAATGTTCACGGCCGGCAGCGCGTCGCAGTACCGCACACTACAGCTACAATACGCAACGACCTTGGCCGTGTTGTCACGGTGAACGGCCTCGACTTGCGTAAGTACATCGCTATGCAGCCTAAGCTGGCTACTTTCACCTGCTCACCCGGAGGCGCGCGTCATACTCACGGAAGCCGAGCGACGCCTACGTATAGCGGGCAAAGGTCACGATTATGCATTTTGCCTTCTTGGGTTCCAAAACAGGCACAATCAATCAGCAAGAACAGTCAATAAACCAAACCAGGCACGCTTTCTGAGACCATGACTCCTCCGCCGCCGTATTGCGCGCGGCGTGTTGCACACAGCCCATCACCCACGCCACACAAATCCAGCGTAGACATGCCGCCACCCGACTGCCAATACGAGGCCTGTCCACGCCCGCCCGAGGGCCAGTGTGGTTAAAACGAAGATTGTGGTTACGAAGGCTCGTAGCGCCCGCCACCGCATTCCACGCATTTACCACCGCCGTGCCAAAGGGTGCAGAACACGGTGTGGCCACGCCCAGCTTGGCACGGCGTGGAGCAAGGCCTCCATAGGGAATCCCCACAATGCGGCAGCCTATCCCGCTACATAATGGGACCACGTGCGCAGGCGCCGGAGGCTCTGCGTGCCTGGCCGACTGGCATGGAAACATAATGTCCTATCGAAACCCGCGCGGACGTGCAGCATGCACTTCTATACACCCACACGAGTATGGCTCCCAATCGTTGCATCACGCCACCCGTCATTTCCAGCCGCTCGAGGGGCGGCTCGAGAGCGGCGGCTTCGTTACGGCCCGGGTCCCCGGCGATTCTACCAGCATGACCGACGACGAGAAGGCGGAGATGCCCGTCAGGCTGTTGGCGCTGCCATACACGCTGCCTGCGCGGCTGGTCGCAGGCCTGTTTGCCGTGTTCGCCTTTGCGGCCGGCGCCGTGGTTCGCCGGGAAGGCGCAACGGCTGGAGCGCCGCCGGCGCTGATGCTGCTACCGCTACCGCTACCGCTGTGCCGGCCGCTTGGGCGGGCCGTTAGGCTTCCGGAGGCCGAGGCCGAGAGAACTTTCGTAGCCGTAGTGTCCAGCCTGTCGCTTCGAGGAGTGTTGCATGTGGGACAGGCGGCCGGGACAACCAGGGTGCGTCAGCCTTCCGTGCATGTCAAGACGCATGTGCATGGGTGAAACGCCGCAAACGTCCCAGGGGACGCTATCAGAACTTTAAATTGTCCGCATACGACAGACCCGGCGACGCGTACTCACTTAGGAATGGCCGGCGGCAAGGTGCGCCCTGACGTCGCCGTGCCTGGCTTCGCGGCCGGGACGCTTGTCGAAGATGCTCCAAAATGCTGCTGCCCCCGGTTCCCGCGTGCGGAGTTGAGGGGCCGGTCCGGCTGATCCACCGACCGGCCTGACACCGTTGCCACCGGCTCTGCGGGCTGTTGCGAGGATGACGCCTGCTGCGCGATGCCGCGAGGCGTCCCCGCAGCCGCGCCTCGCGAAACGCCCGTAAGGGCTAGCGGCACAGGGGACCGCAGCGATTGAGAGCGCGGCGTCTGAGACGGCAGCAGGAGATCCGTCTGCTGCCGGGGGGCAAAGGGGACACGGGCGGGGTACAGAGGCGCCTGAAGAGGCTGTGAGGTGCATGTTCAGGACGGGTTAGAACGTGGTTGTGCAACCGGCATCACGTCTGTGTCAGCACATGCTATTAAATCATTTCAAATCAGGATGACGAACTGTCCACCTCGAGCCTCCTATCTATTCATCGTGGTGGATAGCTGGTTCTCGCGCGGCAAACCGCTGCCGTTGGGCAATTTGTCGCAACGCACCTGCATCGCAACGCCCTGGCGCGGCGTGACGTTCGACCGGCTGGGCCGGCTTTGGCTAACGGGTGTCGATGCTGTCGAGTCCGCCGGGTGGGGGTTTGATGACCGGCACGGGTCCCCCCGCGATGTGAGCTGCGGCGCAGTCGCCTCCACTCCCAGCATCGCAAGCCGCATCTGCAGTGAAGCCCAACACGACAACGGCCGGCCGTCATACTTGCGCAGCGATTACGAGCCGTATACAGCCAACCTGGTGCGCTTTGCGGCATGACCAGTGCATGCGGAAATAGGGACGACCATGATCCCGGAGCCCAACCGGCCCAATGAACGAATGGAACTACTCAGACAGGCGACAGGAAAAGAGGACCCGAGTGTGACGATCCGCACACAAGCACATGCAGCAGAAGTATGCAGCCGTGAGACCCTCGAGAACCAGAACTGCTAGTATATAACGACAGGATTCGAGGTCCTGTCGAGTCCGTACGTACCCGGAAGCTCTGCGCTGCCGCCGCCTCCTCGTTCGCCTGCCGTTGCAGCACCTGCTCACGCTCTCGTGCGGTCTGCAGCTGCTCCTTGAGCTCCGAGATCGCCTTCTCCTTCTTGGCAAGCGCCTCGTGCGCCTCAAACACCTTGCCGCTCTCCACGTTGCACTTGGCCTGCAGGCACAAGCAGCACCATAACGAGCGGCGCGCCGGCTAGCCATCGGCTTGGTCTGGCAACGCACTCCAGATACACGTAAGGGCCTGCACTGCTTTGATGCCAAAATGCGGGGGCACACTACAAAAGCATCTGACAGCTCTCTTACAGCGGCGCGCTTCCAATGCAACGACCGACACCGACAGCTTCAGACCCGCCAGGACACGGCTTGACATGTGGCCAACTAAGTGGATCGCCCACCAACCTCAGCCCGCCAGCATCACGCCCGCTTACCTGGCCCAGCGTCACGGACGCCACTCGGTTACCGAAGTTGAGCGTGGAGATGGTCTCGCCGTGGCTGGTGCTCTCGGGCGCGACGTGCATCAGCATGCACACCTTGGCCTGCCCCGACAGGCTGTCCGCAAGCAGCTCTGTGAGCTTGCTGTTGCGGAAGGGGATGTGTTTCGACCTGGACGCCAGGCTGTGCATCACCGTGCCAAGCGCGGAAAGGCTGGTGTTGATGGAGTTGGCCTCGCGCATCCGGTCGCCTGCGTGGGATGAGAACACACGGAGCCCGCCCCCCGGCAAGTGCGGCACGGAACGCAAGTGAATGCACTGCAACACCAAAGCAGCGTTCCAACCGGGCGCCGCCGGAGCGGGTGAGCAAGGCGAAGGCATCTGCCCCCTGCAGCCTTGCCATCCACCGTGCAGCAAGTAAGCAAGTAAACAGCAATCCTTACAGTAGGCGACCGCAAAAGGATATCCACACATCCAAACCCTGGATTCGCCCTTTGTTCGTCCGCTCCCATGGACTCGGGGGACTGCGGTCGCGTCGGCACTGCGCTTACCCTCCACGCCGGACTTGTCCGTGCGCTCGCTGCCGGCAAGGTCGACCAGGTGCAGGCATGCGTGGGTCCGCGCCCCGGTGGCCTGGTTGGCCCCGTCCACGATGATGGTCAGCACCTGGTGGCTGCGACTGCTGCGCTCGTTCATCTTGGTCTCGGCGCTATGGCGGTTGCTGGCGCCCACGCGCATCATGGTCACCACATCGGACGTGTTGGTGACCGTGATCTGGGTCGCTCCCGGCACATTGAGGCCCGAGGGCTGCGTGGAGAGGATGTCCAGCTTGTTGATGGCGCTCTGGTCTTCCGTCAGCAGGTCGCGGATGGACTCGTTGTAGATCTCAAGCATCTGCGCCGTGATCACGTACGAGGTCTGCGGGTGTGCAGCACACGGCACGGCACGGCACGCGGAAGGAGGTCAGGCGGGGGCAGGCACCGGTGTTACGTAAAAGCTAGGATTGACTCGTAACGTGAGTAGACCGAAAGCTGGTGCCAATCTAGCTGCGCTGATTTAGACGGCTGGAGATGCAATAAGGCGTGGCCATGCGAACACGACAAGACCGACTTCGGCAAGTCGCCCGCCCTGGCCCGCCCCTCTTTGGCAGCACCGCCTCACTCACCTCGCCCTCCCGCTGGGCCTGCAGTGCGAAGAGGTCGTCCAAGGCGCGGTAGTTGATCCCGCGGTTGCGCACGTCGTCCACCTGGCTGCCCGTCATCGTGTGCGTTTTGCCACTGCCGGTCTGCCCATACGCGAAGATGCAGACATTGTAGCCTGGCGGTATCGAGGGAAGAGGGCAACACGGGCATTCAGTCGTGAATTTGGCGCCCGAATCGGGCAGGACCGGTTGTCGCTCTGGCGCGGACAGGAGCCATTTCACAGTGCCCATATGCTTCCACCAGCAAGTGTTTTTCCGGTTTAGAGCGGTCGGGCGCGCGCAGAGCCAGCGAGCCCACATTTGGTTCACCCCGCTCCTGGTGGATATCTCTTTTAACGAACCCAGTCCATTTGGGGGCTGAGCTCATCCCCGGCGGTCAGGTTCCGCAGTGTCCACGGGACGCACCGTCCATAACGCTGCGGATCAGCGTCTGCACGTCCTCGTACACATCCTCCTGCGTACTCTCGCCGCCGAACACACGGTCGAACCTGAAACAGCGCAACGAGGGCAACATCAGGCCCATCAAACTTGTCTGCGAGAACGGGGCTCTCAGGCCATGGAGACGAAGAGCTCTCATGAGCCCTTGCCACATGCAGGCGAGGTGGACACAGCAAGAAAGCGGCCCGCATCAGACTGAGCCCCGCGCGGTAGGCATGCAACCCATGTCGTGTGGTAGTGACTCACAAGGCGTGGGCATTCTGCCGCTTTAGCTAGGTAACGAATACATCTGCGGAGGACCCGACGCGAGCAGGCGCGATGGTTGGAGAACTCACTGCAGACAGTGCAGTGCGCACTCACCGGTACACCTTCCGCTCGCCTGCCTTGTCGTACACTGCCAGCTCCCCGTCCGTACCCAGGTTGAGGCAGCTGGCCGCCGAGTCACCAGTCGTTCCGGCGGGGCGGACCCGGCAGAACACGCGGATACTGCCCTTCAAATCCTGCGCAGACACAACCACGCACGGTTTCGACTGCTTTCCCCGCGTGATCCGAACATCCGATGGATTGTGTCCCTCCGCATAAAGCTGCCCTAAACCCAGTCACCCGCGCGGACCAACACATTAAGGTATTCACGTTTCCTTGCTACCCAGCCAAGACTCAAGCCCAGCGTTTGGTGGCCCCTGCTCGGGTTTGTCGCGACCTAGACCCAGGCCCCATATCCTCGGGGGGCGAGCCGACCTGGATGGTGTTGTACAGCTTTCTGTTCTCCTCGCGGATCTCGATGAAGCGCTGCTTAAGCAGCTCGAAATCCTGCATCCGCTCCATCGCCGCCTCCAGGTCTGCCTGCAGCGCCGCCTCCCGCTGGCTGCGCTCGCCGTCCTGGGTGCCCAGCGCTGCCTCTGCGTTCGCCAGCGCCGCCGCGTGCTGCGAGATGAGTAGCCGCGCGTCCGCCAGCTCGCCTTCAAGCCTGCGAATGCGCTGCTGCGCCTCTTGCGCCAGCATCTCCATCTCGTGCTGCTTCTGCTCGTCCAGCCGGCCGGCGATGCTGTCAAGCTGCATTTGCAGCCCCTCCACCTGCTTCTGGAACTGGCGCAGAGACTCCTTGCTGGCGTTCAGCTCCTGGTCTTTGGCCAGCAGCCGGCGCTCGTACTCCACGCTCAGGCCATTGAGGAACTGGGTCGTGGAAAATCGTCGAGAGGGTAACGAAGGGCATTCAAGTTTGCACCGCACGCGTGAGCAGAAAGCAGGCGCCTTCGACCCTTCGACCCGAGGAAGGCATGAATGCCATGGGAAGCTCCGAATAACCCACTCTTACTTTTATCGGGTAGCGTGTGCCAGTAGGGTCAGCTGGACCACCCCGCCCCGCCCCGCACTCGGACCCGGCACCCGTACCCCGCACCCGTACTACCATTCTGACCCTTCTATATATTTGATTGCTTTGTCCTGTTGTCCACGGCTGCCAGCGCTGCCCCTGCCCTGCTGGATGTTACGCCAACATCCAGCAGTGCAGGCGAGAACCACGAGACCCCCCCACTTCCCGCACCTGCTCCATGACGTTGGTCAGGATCGCGTCGTACTTTGGGGACGGCATGCCCGGCGTCATGCGAGACATCAGGCTCTCAGAAATGCCGCTGCACAGCGCTGAAATGTTTGCGTTTGGGTGTGTTGAAGCGAGGGTGCGGGGCCCCGTGGGCAGCACCAGGCCCATCGCCGCCTGCTGCTGCTTTTGGTGCTGCTGGGAGAACGCAGCCACGAGGTCGACGGACGCCTGCCCCTTCCGCGGGCTGTCGCGCATGGCGCGGATGTCGCTGGACTCACGGAGCATGAAGGAGAAGGGTGCTGGAATCGGGTCGCCCCCGCTGTGAACTTTCCGGAGCCACAACAGGCAATCCACAATGCGTGTCCGGTCATCGTAGTCCTCACTGAGGAGGTCCTGGACCGAAAACTTCGCCTCGCTGGGACACTGCAGCTTGTCGATGTAGGCAAGGAAGGCCTGCACGTTTGCGAGCCCTGCCTCTGCCCCAACCTCAATCTGCATGACACCGGTTACGCATGTAAGGAAAGCTCGAAGCGTGATGAAGGCGCAGCAGAGGTGGTTTCTTACCTCGACAGCATGGGGTCGGACCTTGTTGAGCGTCTCGCAGAGAACGACACCGTCCCTCAACGCTTGCCGGAAATTTAGGTCGTTGCTGTATGGCACGTCCAGGCCAGTGCACTGTTTGATGAAGTCCGCTGCAGCTCTGCGTTTGTTGACCTCCAAGTTCGGGGTCTGTGCGCCGCTGCTGAAAGATTTCCGAAGAGCCGAGGTAGCATCCGGAGACTTCCGCTGTCCATCCTGCATTGCCGTCGGCCGCACGGAAGTCAACTTGCTGGGGCGCTACATTGCTTTTAAGATGCCACAGCATCGCACCCTATTCCAGACGCCGCCCATCCGTGGGCTGCCGCCATGAGCCTGTGAAGATGTCGATTCAGCTAAGGCTAAGGAAAGGTCCATGTTGAGCGGGCCTGGCTTCGATAAATCAAGGACCGACAGACGTCAAAAAGGCTTCGTGCTGCCGACCACGCAGCAAGGTTGGTTCATTCATGTGAACATTGCGTGCGACGCTGGACGGTGCGGTGGCAGTGTTCGGACTTGGTGCAGTGGCTGTGGAGTCACATTCTCAATCCGGTCTCGTTCAAAAAGTACGACACCGCGAGTAGTAGTCTGCAAGTCTCCTCCTCTGCACTTCGCCCTAATCACTTTCAATGCACTAAGGAGGGTAAAGTCGTGTGCTGTGGGATTTTATAATTCACTCAGCTCACAGTGTAACTCCTTGTGGCTGTTGCCCATATTTCTACAGCGCCTGTTTCGCCCGTTTCTTAATATTGCAAGGCTACTTTAGCGTAAAGCATTGAAGTAAACCAGCTTAACGCATTGAAGTAAACGTTGGATGTTTTGTTGACGACGATGGCAGCCGGAGTATGCAGTGATGGCTACCGCGGAGCGTGCTTGGGACCAGTAAATTATGCCGGCGGCTAGCGTGATACAGTGGCGATAAAGGGAGTGCTGGTGCTAGGCGGAGCGGACGGTGTCGGTATTCGTGCAGCCACGGGGTGAACAGTTGAAGGGGGACCCTGACTCGCACAGAAGCGTAAGGCCATGTCCCCGTTGCCATGGGCAAGCGAGACCGCGCCGCCGTCAATGAGGGCAGAGCTGGGACCCGGGCGTCTTTTCTGATACCCTCGACAAAGGGGCCCTTATCGTTTCGGGATTTTGCAGCTTACAGTATCCCAGTCGCATCCATTAACCGCAAGGGCAGCCCCCGCCTCAACCCGAAGGTACCATATCAGGCGAGCACAACATGACGAGTGTATGCACCGTCCACGCACTCCTGCTGGGCCGGGCTTGAGGACCCAGATTACCCTTGCGGGCGTGAAACCTGCCGGGGCTTGGCGTGGGACGGCGTGGGCAGGGTGTACTCCCGCATTAACTCGCGAAAATGCTTGCGCCGCTTGCGCCTGCCCGCTCCGTCTTCCAGGTCTCGAGGCCTGCAACTGCTGCGTAAGATCCCCATCTCACCATGGCGACCTGATACCGCATACCTGCGAGCACTGCTTGCTGCGGACATTGCCGCCGGGGGTTCCCTGCACCGGCGCGTGGCATGGGGGCTTTGGAGAAGCCACGTGTGCTGGCAGAAGAGGCAGGCCCATCCATGGGCTCGGTGGAAGGGCAAGGGGTTCCGGATTTCGCGCTTCGGCCACAAATGGGGCGGCAGGGGGACAAGGGGAGGGCAAGGGCCGATAGACCGAACCTTTGGATGCCCCTTTCGGAGCTGCCGCCAGACCGCCGGGGGTTCCCTGCACCGGCGCGTGGCATGGGGGCTTTGGAGAAGCCACGTATGGAGTGCGGCCGGGTTGCGGTTGGTAGGCGCCGAGATGGTGACACCAAAGCTGGCACCTATGCTGGCTTCACCACCGCCTTCAGCCGGGCTGATTCCATCACCGCCGCCCCACCTCGCATCACAACGCCCGCCCCTGTGCCACTTTACCAACGCCGGCGGGCGCAGCACTGTCCGCAACACCGCTGTCACCAAACCCTGGGTGGAATCGCCAGCAATTGCATCCGGCAGCAGGCGGTACCAGCTGGCGTCAGCAGGCGGACAGGCTGCGATGGGTGTAGATGCATCAGATTTCCAGTGGGCGAAGCGCCCACGGCTGTGCCCCTTTGTGGATGATGAAGCTGAGGTAGCAGGGGCCAGGGGGCCCAGACTGGGAGGAAGCCGTGTCAGAGTCGGAGGGCGGTGATGGGGGGTTCCCAGTTCCAGGGAGGAAGCATGGAAGGGAGGCAGGCATGCGATTCTGAAGATGGGGGCTTCGTGGTCAACAGCAAGGGGTTTCAGGCGTATGAATGGTTTACGGTGGGGCCCAATGGAAGGATGGGCGGCGAAGAGGAGTCGGAGTACAGCAGTGAGAGAGAGGCTGAGAGCCCAGGCAAGGAGGTGTGAGGCCTGCAGAAGATCGGGGGGTTTCAGCACCACACGAGGGGCCCTACCATGGGGGCACATCGAATGAGGCCCCTGCGGTCTATGACGAGGACGACATGTGGTTTGATTGAGGACTGAGGATCCCGTGCTGTGGCCGCGGCCGCCACCAGCTGATATGGGCGTTGGCCCATATGCACCGGGAGCCCTGACCGGGCCGAGACACAGCGCAGGGACGGGCGCGCGGCTACCTCCGTTTGTGTTCCACCGTGTACACCTCACTCCCTGCGGAGGTTTGCCAAAACTTTAACAATAATGGAGATGCACGAATTCCGGTCCCACCTTGCCCACCCGCCCCCCCTCCCACCCACGAACAGACACAAACATATACACCCTGGGGTCATGGGGCCGTAACCCCTTGGCGTTGCGGCCGCAACACAGATCCATCTAGGAATTCGGTTGGCAATAGGGCCCACAGTCCCAAGCCTGTGATGGATCAGGTTTCCCTTTTCGGAACGGCCAGGGGCAACGTGTGGGAACCAGCAACCCACCCTCCCGCCCACCCAAACACACGCTTTTTTTCCACCGCTGAGGTTGGCCTCATTACGTAATCAGGTACCGGTAGTCAATCAGTCAGTCAGTCAGTTCTTTGCGTGTTGTGCTTTTGGGGTGTCGCCAAGCGCCGGGTTATAATAACCGCGTTTGAAGCGCCCTCGGATGCGCGTGCCAAGCTTGCCACTTCCCGTCCCCGCTGCGGTGCAAGGCATGTACGCATTGTACTAATCCATTTCGCAATATATCCGGGATGGACCTGTCCTTCCTTCCAGGTATTGTTGTTGGCGGGGACAAGGGCGCCGCGGCACGGAGCGGCTACGTTCTGGTTTTCCTACAGAGGCCACGACGCGTCTCGACGTGACCCCTTTCTGCCAGGAAGCGCGAGCCATGGACACAAAGAATGATGGGTAGGTATGCCATTGTTCGGGCCGGCGGGCTTTCGCTAGCTGCGAGTATGACAGGGCCTCCCGCGCGGATCCGTACATACTTTTAGGTCCATCTTAAAAAGTTGGCGTTCGCAGCCATTCAGCACGCACCAAGAAGAATTGATGAGCTGCAGTTGCTTGCCTTCAACGTTGCGAATTAGCCTTTTTGTTCGAGTGTGCTGTCGCCTCTATCTGGTGTCGCACGCCGAGGAAGCCGCAAGCTTGAGATATCGCAGATGCCCCCATTCCCAGCCGCCGCGGACTCGAAAAACATAAAGCCTACCAAGGATCTAACCGAGCTGCACTCGCTTTTGTCCGCCTTGGAGGTAACGCAGCCGGCCAGCCGGCCCTTTTGCCTCCCACAGTTTCACTTTTTCTTGTCGTTTTAGATCGTTAAGTTCCATCCTATTTTGTTCTGATAATACGCTGCGCTTGCAGACGAATGTAGGCGGCGGGGGCACCAAAGGTTTCAATGGCACCCTAACATGTTCGTCTATGCAAAGGTAGGCAAGACCACACGAACGATTCGCCACAGCTCGGCATAAAGGGTGATAAAACTCCCGTTATTGGGTGCAGGTTGCCGATTGGGGTGCGTTAGTTGGGCACAGGGTTGGGCACCTTTCTGTCCGGCCAGGAGAGAGGGCTTCCTGAGGCATAAGGCATGAGGCATTACATGTGTACGAGCCAAAAATGGCTGGTAAAATGAGCCCCCCCACAACGGTTATCCGTCAAGGGGCGGACATCGAGACAGCATAAGCCTTATGATTAGCAAGCAGCTTGGTACGCGCTTTCTGAATCTGGAGCAAGAGACTGCTCAGTTTCGCCGAGTCGCCGGGCCAAAGTCTCGTCCCGCCCGCCCGCCCGCCCGCCCGCCCGCCGACCGCAAACGACCAACACTGACGAACTGTTTGTTTGATTGGATTGCAGGTGCATGTTCGCCATGGTCAAGATCGCGGGACTGCGCCGCACGTCGGTCTTCGTCGATATCGGGTCCGGGAATTCCAGGTTAGCTATGCAATCCGTGTGTGTGTGTGTAGGGAGGGGAGGGAGACCGGGCGGGGGGGCGATGCACAGTTTCGCTGCGTTCCCACTGTATTGTTTGTCGCCGGAACCGGGAAGGGGGGGCGCTGCGGGGGTTACTCGTGACTGGTCTGCGTTATTAGCATGGTCCTCATCATCAGTAGCATTGGCAGGCACGTATCCCCGCCCCACCCTTCTTCCCCCTGCCCATCCCGCTGCCTCCTTTCGCCCCTGATCTACACGCGGATCTCCCCGCCCCCTGATCTACGCTCCTAATCTTTGCGGCCCCCTGAACTATGCGCGTCTCTTATTACATCAGGGTTCTCTTCCATGCCCTTCTGTACCCTGGGGTCGGGTCGGCGGTCGGAATCGAGTCCGATTCTCACAAGGCGCAGATGGCTGGGGCCGCGTTCGAGCACCTTATGGACAAGATGCCGGCGTTTCAGGCGGCCATGAAACACAAGAGCGCACCCCAGGCGAAGTGTGCAAGCATTTCGGAGGTGAGGGGCAGCCTGTGCTGCTGTGAGGCCAGCCCGTCCTGTGGGGTGTTTCACGGGGTGGTATGGGGGGTGGGGGTCGGCGGGTATGATGATGATCGTGTGTGGTGGGGTTTGGTTTGGCCCGGGCTTTATTTGGGTGATCTGTGCCTGATGAGGCACAGGGGCACATGTCGCGCGCGCGGCGTCATGAAGGGTCCTGGCAGGGCGGGGCTTGACAAAGGGCGGCAGGGCGCGGCGGCAGCATAGGTGTGGATCCATCGGACCAACTGTGGCCTGCTGGCGTGATCATATTAGTGATGAAGTCCCAGGAATAGTAATGGACCTTTTCTCCGTGCCGGCTGCAGGTAGGAACCCTTTCCCCGGCCACTCACGCTTTCACGTGTTGGGTCGGAATGGGCCCAGCGGACAAATTCGCCCTTGGGCGGCTTTGGAACACCTGCCCTTCCCTCAAGGTCAGTTCGCGCGTGTGTGTGTGTGTGTGTGTTCGTGGGGCGGGGGAGCGGTGAGGGCCGGGGAGGGCACGGCTGGGGAGTAGATTGTTTCGAGAGAGAGGGCACGAAGGGTGGCCGTGGCCGCGCCGCCGTGGCTGCGCCGCCGCCGTCCCGCCGCCGCCGCCGTCCCGCCGCCGCCGCCGTCCCGCCGCCGCCGCCGTCCCGCCGCCACAGCCGCCAGCCCCACCTCCGCCGCCCCCACCGCCGCCGCCGTGTCCGCGCCGCCGTGTCCGCGCCGCCGCCGCCCCGCCACCGCCCCGCCGCCGCCGCTGCCAGCCCCACCTCCTCCGCCCCCACCGCTGCCGCCGTGGCCGCGCCGCCGCCGCCCCGCCTCTGCCGCCGCCAGCCCCACCTCCTCCGCCCCCACCGCCTCCGCCGTGTCCGCGCCGCCGCCACCCCGCCTCCTCCGCCCCCACCGCCGCCGCCGTGGCCGCGCCGCCGCCGCCCCGCCTCCGCCGCCGCCAGCCCCACCTCCTCCACCCCCACCGCCGCCTCTGTGGCCGCGCCGCCGCCGCCGCCAGCCCCACTACCTCCGCCCCCACCGCCTCCGCCGTGGCCGCGCCGTCGTGGCCGCGCCGCCGCCGCCCTGCCTCCGCCGCCGCCAGCCCCACCACTTCCGCCCCCACCGCCGCCGCCGTGGCCGCGCCGCCGTGGCCGCGCCACCGCCCCGCCTCTGCCGATGCCAGCCCATCTCCTCCGCCCCCACCGCCGCTGCCACCCCCTTCTCCGCACCGCCGCCGCCGCCGCCCCTTTCTGCGCCTCCCCCGCCCCCACCGCCGCCGCCGCCGCCTTCTCCGCCTCCCCCGCCCCCACCGTCGCCGCCGTCCCCTTCTCCGCCCCGCCGCCGCCCCGCCACCGCCGCCCCCGCCCCCACCGCCGCCGCCGCACCGCCGCTAACTTCGCCACCGCCGCCGCTGCACCCGCACGCCCGCACCCCCCCCCGCACGCCGCTGGTGATGCCGGACGAGACGGCCTTCTTCTGTTACTTTAACCGTTCACGGGCTCCGGCCTATACGTGGATAACCCCCCGCACGCCCGGTAGTCCAACCCGCGCGCGCGTGCGTGCGTGTGTGTTTGTGTATGTATGTTTTTTGGCCCAACCCCCGCACGGTCACCCCTGCCCCTAATAAATGACCCCTCGTGCTTGCGCACCGTTTGTTTCTCCCCCAGGCAATCTGTATCGTTCAACATAAACTCAAGACGTCCGAGAGCAAGGGAGGCTGGGCGTTCCCAGAAGCCGAGATGGCTTCACTGGGCTTCGAAGACATCCAGTTGGCCGGCATAACGGAAGGCCTGAAGATGTGCGGGTCAGGTACGGCACGTTGCAGTCAAGAGGTGACGGGAATGGCGTTGTAGAGATAGATCTAGATAGATCTAGATGGATCTAGGTCATTGGGGATCCGATTGGCCCATTGATCCTTAGGGCTCGTTGCATGTCGTTAGGGTTTGGCGTGACAAGGGTTAATGGCTTGGCAACCTATCCGCCCCCTTGTGCTGCTTTTGTTAAACAGGGCAAACCTTCTACGGGTACATCTTCGGGAAGCCATCCGCCTTTGGGCGTTTCGGCCGACACCTGAACTTGGCCAGCAGCCTCAGTAAGGCTGCCTGGGCTGCGGAGATGGAGTTGGCGCGGGAGGCTTTCGCGACGGACTCGGCCGAGGTGGCCAAGAAGGAGGCCAAGAAGAAGAAGGCCAGGACGGTGGCCCTGGAGGCCGCACGTGTGGTGCAGCCGGCGGACCAGCAGGCGGCGGCTGCGGCCGCTAGCCGTGGCGACGCCGCCGTCGCCCAGCAGGGCACCCGGCGCAGCAGCCGGGCTGTCTGCAAGTCGTCGTCAATGGGCGTGGAGGACGTTTTGTCCAAGACCGATCCGGAGCCGGACGCTGACCTGTACCTGGGCGAGGAGGGAAGGAGGGCCGCACGGGCGGAGGGAGAGGTGGGATGCGGATGCGTTTTAGATTTTGGCCGCCTGTTGATCGCCTGTTGTTACAGCACGGGCCGCGACGCTTTTTGATTAGAGAAATGAAAACCCTCTGCCCTGCCCTCTTCTGCTCTCTGGGCTTTCTGCACCTACCTTTCTCTGCCCCTGCTGTCTCTGTCCCTGCCCTTCTCTGGCCTGTCTTTGCATATGGCCGCCACAAATCGTACTACCCCCCTAATGTCGTCGTAGTCCGTTTAGAATTGAATCCATTCTTATCACCTACCCTAAACAGTAAACACACCGCCCCCACCTACCCTCTCCCTACAAACGTGCTTTTACCAGCCTTTTCGCCCTCTCTCTCTTTCGTCGTCGTTGTGCACCACCGCCTGCCGTACATTGCAGTACATTGCCTGCCTCCACGCGGAGGGCTGGGAGGTCAACGCGAACGGTGTGGTGCGAAATGTGGAGACAAAGAAGGCGGCGACGTGCAGGACGACCAAGCAGGACGGAAAGGGTGACGTTTTCGCCCGGCTCTCCCTGCGAGATACCAAGGGGGGCACGCTGGGGAAGGGCCCCAAGGGGAAGGGCTCCAAGGGGAAGGGCCCCAAAAAGGTGGTGGACCGGTGTCTGGCGGTGAAGCATCTGGTTGCGGTGGCATGGCGGCCTGACGATCTGGCGGCCAAAATCCTCTTCGACAAGGACGGGGGCCTGCTCAGGGGACAGGGCGAGTGGCGGATTGGCCACATTGACGGGAACAAATACAACAACAGCGCGGCAAACCTCGTCCTTGTTCCCGCCAGCAAGGAATAGTTTTGTAACCGTAGGTAGTAGTAATGAGAACTGCATGAAACAAATGCGGCGACGTTTGGTGCGAAAATGATGAATGCACGACGCCGCGGACGGACTGTACGGCAAATGTACGGCAGGTGCGGAATGGTGCATCTTAGTTTATTTTCTAACAGGCGATGATGGCGAATTATTCCAGCGTAGATATTAACGGTTTTAAACTAATTAAATGCGGCGCGGCGGCGGCGGTGTTTCGGACGAACGGACGGATGGACGGACGCACGCTGCTGTACGTACGGTGCACGACATGACCCGTGTTGCCTGCGGCAACACTGCCCGGAGCAATTTTAAACGGTCGCGCCGGGCGATGGGAGGGGGTATGGCAGGAGACGGGTAGGGGATTTGCACGTGTTGGGTGTGGCCTGCAGTGGCTTTTTCTTCCTCTGTGAGGGACGTTACAAGGACGGGGAAGGCGAAGAGGCCAACAGGCAACACCAGGGCCAACACCTGGGCCAAGCAGGCCCCAAGAGCAACCGCCCCGTGGCATGACTGAACAGGAAATACCCCGGGCCCCGGGGGCACCCCCGGCTGTCGCGGGTGTCCACGCCGGTGTCGTGGCCGCAATCCCCAGCTCCCGCAAATCCCACGGGAATCCGCCCCGCCCCGCACGTAAGGGAGTCCGCGGCCGCACACACCTCGCCCGCCGTAAGCTCCATAGCCTCTGTGTCGCGCTGCCAGCCGCTGTTCCCGCCGCCCCCACCTCCCCCGCCATGGGCCCCGGCGGGACCCAGTGCTGCTGTTGTACCCATGGGGCAATATCAGCGGGACGCCTCAGACGGAGTGGTGGGTGAGCATCACCGCAGCGGCGTCCGAGTTGGCGGTTGCGGCGGGCCCCGCGGCCACGGCGGCGGCGGCGGGGTCGACGGCTGGATTGACGGCCTGCTAGCTCCCAGGGCTGGGTAGCATATCACGTGCTGCCGCCCCGCTCCGCACCCCTGGGCCTCACCGCCTCGCTGGTGTGCAGCAGAGGAAGTCCAGCGAGGCTGACCCCGCCAGTGCCGATTCTCCCACCCGGATAGTCGATCCCCTGCCGTAGCCGGTGCGGGAAACGGTTGTAGGGTCCCGCTCCAGGCCCTCCAGGCTCTGGCCCCTGCCCTCCTGCCCCAGTTGTACCCGCCTGCAGGGCAGATCTGTAGGCGCCGCACCCGCTCCCGTGTCGTCCCGCCCCTGCTGGTGCCGGCCCGGGTCCCGGCCTCGGGAGGTGGGATCCCCTGCGTTCCCGACGGCATTCGGGTGCAGCGCGACGCTCAGCAAACGGGGTGCCGGTGCCCCGTACAGTTGCCTCCCCTTCTGCGTGCCCACCCTTTCTGGCGAGCGCCGGCTGCCCCGCCGGCCCACGATCATGCTAGCCGTCCCCATTTGGCCCGTATTGGGTTCTTCGGTGTGCCGTGAGCCCCACCCCATACCCCTCGACGCCGCTTGCCCCTTCTCGGCCGCACGGTGTGCTCCCCCTCTTACGCCCAATCTGGCGCACGGTGCACCCTCGTTGACCGACCCCTCGGCGAGTGCCGCGTCTTCCCCCTTGGGCCTGGCCCCTCGTGCGACACGCCACCTCCCTGCCGATTCAGCGACGCGTGCCGTCCCTTTCCCCTTTGCCATGCACTCATTGCCCGCGGCACGCGAAGCCCACTTCTTTTGTGCCCGGTCCCGTGCGTGGTGCGCCCCTCCCCTGCAGACCCCGCGGCACGCGCCGCCCCCCTTTCTCCTTGGCTCGGTCTCGCGCACGGTGCGCCCTCCCCACGGTGCGCGCCGCCGCCCTTATATTCGGTCTCGCGCTCGATGCACCCCTCCTGGCAACCCCAGCGGCGCGCGCCGCCCTCCCCCTTTTCCACCCTGTACCCGATGCCGTGCGCCATGCGTCCCCTCCTGCTGTCCGAGCGGCGTGCGCCGCCCTTTCCCGTTTCCACATGGACTCAATCCGCGCGCGGTGCACCATCCCTCAGCGGCGCGCGCCGGCCCCCCCCCCGGTATCTTAGTACCCGCGATGCACCCCTCTTTGGCCGACCCCGTGGCCGCGGCCGGCGACTGGGAACCGGGCGTCTTTCCTAATACCCTCGACAAAGGGGCCCTTTCCGTTTCGGGATTTTGCAGCTTAGAGTATCCCAGTCGCATCCAGACACCGCAAGGGCAGCCCTCGCCTCAACCCGAAGGTACCATATCAGGCGAGCACAACATGACGAGTGTATGCACCGTCCACGCACTCATGCTGGGCCGGGCTTGATGACCCAGATTACCCTTGCGGGCGTGAAACCTGCCGGGGCTTGGCGTGGGACGGCGTGGGCAGGGTGTACTCCCGCGTTAACTCGCGGAAATGCTTGCCCCACTTGCGCCTGCCCGCTCCGTCTTCCAGGTCTCGAGGCCTGCAACTGCTGCGGATGATCCCCATCTCACCACGGCGCCCGGATACCACATACCTGCGATCACTGCTTTCTGCGGACACTGCCGCCGGGGGTTCCCTGCACCGGTGCATGGCATGGGGCTTTGGAGAAGCCACGTATGGAGTGCGGCCGGGTTGCGGTTGGTAGGCGCCGAGATGGTGACACCCAAGCTGGCACCTAAGCTGGCTTCACCACCTCCTTCAGCCGGGCTGATTCCATCGCCGCCGCCACACCTCGCATCACGACACCCGCCAACGTGACACCCGCCAATGTGGACGCCCCTGTGCACTTTACCAACGCCGGCGGGAGCAGCACTGTCCGCAACACCGCTGTCACCAACCCTGGGTGGAATCGCCAGCGTTTGCATCCGGCAGCAGGCGGTACCAGCTGGCGGAAGCAGGTGGACAGGCTGCGATGGGTGTAGATGGATCGGATTTCCAGTGGGCGAAGCGCCGACGACTGTGCCCCTTTGTAGATGATGAAGATGAGGTAGCAGGGTCCCAAGACTGGGAGGAAGCCGTGTCAGAGTCGGAGGGCGGTGATGGGGGTTCCTAATTCCAGGGAGGAAGCATGGAAGGGAGGCAGGCATGCGATTCTGAAGATTGCGGCTTCGTGGTCAACAGCCTGGGGTTTCAGGCGTCTGAATGGTTTACGGTGGGGCCCAATGGGAAGGATGGGCGGCGAAGAGGAGTCGGAGTACAGCAGTGAGGGAGAGCCCAGGCAAGGAGGTGTGAGGCCTGCAGAAGATCGGGGGTTTTCAGCACCACACGAGGGGCCTTACCATGGGGGCACATCGAATGAGGCCCCTACGGTCTATGACGAGGACGACATGTGGTTTGATTGAGGACTGAGGATCCCGTGCTGTGGCCGCGGCCGCCACCACCTGATATGGGCGTGTGGCCCAAATGCACCTGGAGCCCTGACCGGGCCGAGACACAGCGCAGGGACGGGCACGCGGCGACGTCCGTTTGTGTTCTACCGTGCGCACCTCACTCCCTGCGGAGGTTTGCCAAAACTTTAACAATAATGGCCGCAACACTGATCCATCCAGGAATTCGGTTGGCAACAGGACCCACAGTCACACACCTGTGATGGATCCGGTTTCTCTTCCCGGAACGGCCAGGTGGAACCTGGGGAGAACCAGCAACCCGCCCTCCCGCCAAACCAAACACACGCTGTTTTTTTCCGCCGCTGAGGTTGGGCTCATTACTCAGGTAGTCAATCAGTCAGTCAGTCCTTTGCGTGTTGTGCTTTTGAGGTGTCGCCGAGCGTTTGAAGCACGTTTGAAGCATCCTCGGATTCGCGCGCCAAGCTTGCCACTTCCCGTTCCCGCTGCTGTGCAAGGCATGTACGCATTGTACTAATCCATTATGCAGTATATCCGGGATGGACCTGTCCTTCCTTCCAGGTATTGTTGTTGGCGGGGACAAGCGCGCCGCGGCACGGAGCGGCTACGTTCTGGTTTTCCGAAAGAGGCCACGACGCTTCTGGTCGTACCCCTTTCTGCCAGGATGTGCGAGCCATGGACACAAGGGATGATGGTAGGTATGCCATTGTTCGGGCCGGCGGGCTTTCGCTAGCTGCGAGTACGACAGGGCCTCCCGCGCGGACCCGTACATAGTTTTGGGTCCTTTAAAAGCTGCAGTTCCTCATTGCGAATCAGCCTTTTTGTTCGAGTGTGCAGTCGCCTCGTGCTGTACCTACCTAGTGTCGCACGCCGAGGATGTCGCAAGCTTGTGAGTGCTTGAGATATTGCAGATGCCCCCACACCCAGCCGTCGCGGACTCAAGAAATGAACGTCTACCAACGATTTAACCGAACTGCACTCTCTTTTGTCCGCCTTTGAGGTAACGCAGCCGACCCGCCCTTTTGCTTCCCGCCATTTCACTTTTTCTTGTCATATTAGATTGTTACGTTCCATCCCCTTTTGTTCTGATGATACGCAGCGCTTGCAGACGAATGTCGGCGGCGGGGGCACCCAAGGTTTCTACGGCACCCTAACATGTTCGTCTACTGCATGCAAAGGTAGGCAAGGCCACACTAAAGATTCGCCACAGCTCTAAATGAAGGGTGATAAAGCTCCCGTTATTGGGTGCAGGTTGCCGGTTGGGGTGCGTTAGTTGGGCACCTTTCTGTCCGGCCAGGAGCGAGGGCTTCCTGTCCTGTCCTTCCGTTCCCCAAGGTCTCGTCCCGCCCGCCCGCACGCTCGCCGACCGCAAACGACCAAAGCTGACGAACTGTTCGTTTGATTGGATTGCAGGTGCATGTTCGCCATGGTCAAGATCGCGGGACTGCGCCGCACGTCGGTCTTCGTCGATATCGGTTCCGGGATTTCCAGGTTAGCTTTGTAACCCGTGTGTGTGTGTGTGTGTGTGTGTCGGGGGGGGGAAGACCGGGCGGGGGGGACCTATTCGATGCACAGGTTCGCTGCGCTCCCACTGTATTGTTTGTCGCCGGAAACGGAAAGGGAGGGCGCTGCGGGGGTTATCGGGACTGGTCTGCGTTATTTAGCATGGTCCTCATCAGCAGCATTGGCAGTCATGAATCCCCGCTCCACCCTTCTTCCCCCTGCCCATCCCGCTGTCTCCTTACGCCCCTGATTTACACATGGATCTCCCCGCCCCCTGATTTACGCTCCTGATCTTTGCGGCCCCCTGATCTATGCGCGTCTCTTATTACATCAGGGATCTCTTCCATGTCCTTCTGTACCCTGGGGTGGGGTCGGCATTCGGAATCAAGTGTGATTCTCATAAGGCGCAGATGGCTGGGGCCGCGTTCAAGCACTTGATGGACAAGATGCCGGCGTTTCAGGCGGGGCCGCCTTCAAGCACCTTAAGTTTGGGCTTGACAAAGGGCGGCAGGGCGCGGCGGCAGCATATGTGGGGATTCATCGGACCAACGGCGGCCTGCTGGCGTGATCATATTAGTGATGAAGTTCCAGAAATAGTAATGGACCTTGACTCCCCCGCCCCATGAACACACACACACACACACGAACCGACGTTTGAGGGAAGGGCAGGTGTTCCAAAGCCGCCCGATGGCGAACTTCGCCGCTTTGCGGCCCAGAACGTGAAGGCGCGAGTCGCCGGGGAAAAGGGTTCCCATCTGCAACGGCACGGAGACGAGTAATGGACCTTTTCTCCGTGCCGGCTGCAGGTGGGAACCCTTTCCCCGGCCACTCACGCCTTCACTTTCTGGGTGAAAGAGCAAAGCGGCAAAGTTCGCCATCGGGCGGCTTTGGAACACCTGCCCTTCCCTCAAAAGTCGGTTCGTGTGTGTCTTCGTGGGGCGGGGGAGCGGTGAGGGCCGGGGAGGGCACGGCTGGGGAGTAGATTGTTTAGAGAGAGGGAATGAAGGGTGGGGCCAGGGGGGCAGGGCCAGGGGCTGCCAGTCCCACCTCCTCCACCGCCGCCGCCGCCGCCGTGGCCGCGCCGCCATCGCCGCCCCGCCGCCGCCGCCGCCCCCGCCCCCATCGCCCCGCCGCCCCCGCCCCCATCGCCGCCGCCGCACCGCCGCCACCTTCGCCACCGCCGCCGCTGCACCCGCACGCCCGCACGCCCCCCCGCACGCCCAGTAGTCCAACCCGCGCGCGTGCGTGCGTGTGTGTCTGTGTGGGTTTGTGTATGAATGTGTTTTGCTCCAACCCCGGCACGGTCACCCCTGCCCCTAATAAATGACCCCTCGTGCTTGCGCACCGTTTGTTTCCCCCCCCCCAGGCAATCTGTATCGTTCAACATAAACTCAAGACGTCCGAGAGCAAGGGAGGCTGGGCGTTCCCCGAGGCCGAGATGGCTTCACTGGGCTTCGAAGACATCCAGTTGGCCGGCATAACGGAAGGCCTGAAGATGTGCGGGTCAGGTACGGCACGTTGCAGTCAAGAGATAGATTTATATAGATCTAGGATAGATCTAGATATACCTAGACAGATCTAGGTTACTTTTGGCATGGTGGCCCATATACCTATTAGGGGGCCCATCGCGGATCCGATTGGCCCATTGATCCTTAGGGATGATTGCAAGTCGTTAGGGTTTGGCGTGGCAAGGGTTAATGGCTTGGCAACCCATCCGCAACCTATCCGCCCCCTTGCGCTGTTTTTGATATACAGGGAAGACCTTTTACGGGTACATCTTCGTCAAGACATCCGTGTTTGGGCCGAAGACCGTCCGGCACCTGAACTTGGCCAGCCGCTTCCGTAAGACTGCCTGGGCTGCGGAGATGGAGCTGGCGCGGGAGGCTTTCGCGACGGACTCGGCCGAGGTGGACCAGAAGGAGGCCAAGAAGAAGGCCAGGACGGTGGCCCTGGAGGCCGCACGTGTCGTGCAGCCGGCGAACCAGCAGGAGGCTGCTGCGGCCGCCACCCGTCCCACCGGCGCCCAGCAGGACACCCGGCGCAGCAGCCGGGTTGTCCGCAAGACGTCGCTGGGCGTGGACGACTATTTCAACAAGACCGATCTGCAGCCGGACGACGACAAGTACCTGGGCGAGGAGGAAAGGAGGGCCGCACAGGTGGAGAAACGTGGATGCGTTTTAAATTTTGGCCGCCGGCCAAAACTAAAAACGCATCCACGTTTCTCACCTTTCCCTCCGCCTGTGCGGCCCTCCTTCCCTCCTCGCCCAGGTACATGTCGTCGTCTGGCTGCAGATCGGTCTTGTTGAAATAGTCATCCACGCCCAGCGACGTCTTGCGGACAACCCGGCTGCTGCGCCGGGTGTCCTGCTGGGCGCCGGTGGGACGGGTGGCGGCCGCAGCAGCCTCCTGCTGGTTCGCCGGCTGCACGACACGTGCGGCCTCCAGGGCCACCTTCCTGGCCTTCTTCTGAGCCACCTCGGCCGAGTCCGTCCGACGGACTCGGCCGTCGCGAAAGCCTCCCGCGCCAGCTCCATCTCCGCAGCCCTGGCAGCCTTACTGAGGCTGCTGGCCATTATAAGGTGCCGGGCATGTGTTTTGGGTCCAACCGCGGATGTCTTGACGAACGTCTCCCCTGTTCATCAAAAACAGTGCGGAGGGGGGCGGCCATAGGTTCCCAAGCCTTTAATTGCCAAGCCAAACCCTAAAGTTAGCGAGTTGCAACCGACCCTATCGACGATCAATGGACCGATGTGATCCGCGATAGGCCCCACCATGCCCCCACAACAACCAAGCTAGGTCGATCTCTTTCTAGATCTATCTATCTATCTATCTATCTATCTATCTATCTATCTATCTATCTATCTATCTATCTATCTATCCATCTATCCATCTATCCATCTATCTATCCATCTATCCATCTATCTATCTATCTATCTTGTCGTACCTGACCCGCACATCTTCAGGCCTTCCGTTATGCCGGCTAACTGGATGTCTTCGAAGCCCAGTGAAGCCATCTCGGCCTCTGGGAACGCCCAGCCTCCCGTGCTCTTTGAGGTCGACATCTTAACGATCATGATTGCCTGTGTGGGAAACAAACGGCGCGCAAGGAGGGGCGGCGGCGGTGGGGGCGGGAAAGGAGACGGCAGCGACGGTGGGGACGGGGGAGGCAGGAGATTGAAGGGGCAGCGGTCGCGGCGCCCTTTCGTCGCCCCTTCCGTCCTGCTTGGTCGTCCTGCACGTCGCCGCCTTCTTCGTCTCCACATTTCGCACCACACCGTTGGCGTTCACCTCCCACCCCTCCGCGTGGAGGCAGGCAATGTACTGCAATGTACGGCAGGCGGTGGTGCGGCGACGTTTGGTGCGACAAGGGGTGTCGGCTTCCTTGAAGCCGGAAAAAGGGCGGGGCCCCACTAAATCCGTACGGGTGGAGTTGGAGGGCTGGTGGCTTTACACTCATGCTGTTGCACATTGTTAGTATGACACCTTCCTTGAGGTGTGTACACCAATTACCACCTTTCACGAGGGCCACGATCGATACACGGTGGTTTATAAGACCTTCACAAGCAGAACAATACTGAAGGGATATGCCCCTTAACCAACGTCAATCGACACGTGACAGTGCCAGGACCTCATCAACCCTGTCCTCCTCATCAACCTCATCAACCCTGTCCTCCCAGCAGCCAGATTGCGACGAAAGTGGGCTACGGCACGTCGTCCACGCACGCGATCGTCGGTGTTGGGCGATACGTAGGTACGCCTGCGCGTGCGAGAAGGGCCCCCGACATCTGGTGTGTGCGAAGGGCTGTTGGTTGCCGCTGGGTCTGCAGCGCCGGTAGGATGGGTATCCATGTTTTCGCTTCGGCCACGGCCATGGCCACGGCCACGGCCACGGCCACGGCCGCGGCCGCGGGCGCGGCCGCGGCCACGGCGGGCGTGCAGCGCGGCTGGCACGGGATCCGCAGCACCCAAAGAGAACACCTGGTCATGTGGGTCAGGTACGGGGTCATCGTCGTATGGCGCGGCCGTCCCAGCGGCGATTATAGCCGCTGCGGCACCGAGCTGCTGGAGAGGGTTGGGAGGTGGAAGCGCCGATAGGAGTGTGGCTGGCCGGGGGGACAGTGGAGGTAGCCCTGAACGGGTATCGGGTAAGGGAGGGTGAGGGGGGGGAGGGAGAAGAACGGATAAGAGCGGGAGGGAGAGCGACAACCGGCATGTGATATCGACCCACATTACATGGGCTGGGGAGCATAACCATAGATTCGGCATGCGCTGCAGGTCGTTGTCCAGATGCATTACTGCCAACATGTAACCTTTATCCAACTTATGTAACCAGGATGATCGATCACAGTCCTAAATGGAGCCCGCCCAGGGCCGATCACAGATATACATATCATGCACTCGACCCGCACTCACCCTGGGTACCAGCGACTTCGCTGCATGAAGACGTGTTGTGCGGTCGTCGCACCCAGCCGCGCCTGCTGGGTGGTGGCGGCGGCGGCGGCGACGGTAAAGGGAGACCCTTCGTGGATCGTGGTCGTCACTCCGCGCCCCGCGGCAGCAAATGTTGGGGCTAGGCACGGTGACCCAACCGTGCCCAACCGGCGTGTGATACGGCCGGGCGACAGTGGCTGGGCGAGAGGCACGACCGGCCGGACGGGAGACGCCAGAGAACTGTCAGTCGTACGGCTGGGGGCCGCCCGCAGCGAAGGATCGCCGCCAAGCTGAACTGTAGTCCGCCTGCCGCTGCTGCCATGGAGAGCCCCCACGGCATCGTTCGTGGGGTTAATAAAGGTGTTGACGAGGTCGTCTGTTGCGCCATCAAGGCGACATGCCTGCCGCTGCTGCAACGACTGCAGCAGGATCGCGCCGTTAGCGGCCGCTGCTGCCTGCTGCCAAAGCCCTTCCTCGGCGGCGTGGTGCCGAGGAGCCGGCCCGTGGTCCTCGCCGCTGCAGCCAGCCACGTTACCGATCTCCGTGATTCCTAGGCGCTCGCCGCCAGCTGGGCACTGGTCATACCAGGCTGTGGGGGCGGCGCGATGCTCTTCAGGCCGAGGACCCGTGGGTGGGTCGGCAGCCGTGGGGACGGCAGCTGATGCTAGCGGCTGCGTCCTGGAGCCTGGCCAGCGGAGCTGCGATGAGCCAGCTGCAGCCGTGCAGCCGGCCGAGCAGCCAGCTCCACCATCACGGCCGCTGCAAGGCTCTCGGTCGGCGCGGCTTGACGAAATTTTAGGCATGACGGTAAGTTTCGCAGCGCATTTACCAATAACTAGCTACTTGTTGGAGAGGCCCGTCGGCAAGATGATTTTTTTGTTGTTTTTTGGTGGTGAGAGTGGGTTGAGAGCAAAGAACGGAGTCGCGCGCGGGTTGCCGGAGGCCCACGTTGCAAGTGAGGTCCCCGTCAATCAGGTGAATGAATGCGTGTTTGTGTTTTAACTTCTTACGTCGGAGAAATTTCAGGAGTATCCGACGGAGACTTGCTAGCAGAGTCGTCAGCAAGGCCTGCCGGCGCTGCCGGCGCCGCGCGAATCGCGTCGTTCGGGGCGCATGGGCGCATCGATCGAAGTACGGCATCAATTCGGCAGCGAGCGGCGAGGGCATGAAGTGTGAGAATCTCGACATTCCTGCTGATACGTAGCCAGAGCTGTTTCCCCGAAATTCCTACTTGCGGAGTCGTCAGCAAGGCCTGCCGGCGCCGCAGGAATCGTGCTCCGTCTCGGCACTGTGTAACTCTTCCCGCGAGCGCATTGCTTGGCTTAAGTAGCTTGACAGTAGACATGGAGTGGATTATTCGCAGATCACGCAGGCTGACTTGCAAATAGAAGGACAGCGGAACTGTTTGCGAGGGTCGCGATGACGTGCAGTTACCGACGACGAGAGTGCAGCAGAGGCCTGGCAGCAGGGTTTGCTCCTTGCAACCTTTGTAATAGAAATGTGCTTCAAGTCGGTCGGACCGGCAAGCAGAGCTGCTGTGGTGTGGTCGCGGGAAGAATGTATGTTCGCACTGCTTAAACGACACTCCTTCCAACCGTACATGACTAACGTGGTTGGGCGACACCGTCCAGGGCACGATCTTGCCGCCAGCCAACTGGTTTAGTTATCCTTTGTACCAGCGCCAGTTGCCAGCTTTCACGCTGCCCTTTCGGCGGAAATGAGTCTTTTGTACGGCGGAGTTCTGCCCGTGTCGCCAGATCCGGTAAGGAATCAGACCTCGCCGCCCTCCGAATCTGGTAGGGGCGAGGGTACTTCTCTCGTCTGTGTCTCCTGAAGTACGCTCCGATATCCTTGACCCTCCTGCTGTAAAATGCAGGTTTGGATGGCCCCCACCGGCCCGACCGGGCCGGGTGCGAGTTCTGTGGTTGCGCCCCCAGCACTCGGTGTAGGGCTGCCTCCGCTCTCCGCGGCCGCCGGTCAGGTGAGTCATTTACTGGTTCCGGACTGAACGTTGAGGTCGAACGATCTGCCCTTCTCCTGCACCTATGACCCGCGCCTGCCTTCGTCGCTTTGTATCCTGCCCGCAGGCATCTGCCCCGCCTTCGTTAGCGGGGCTGCGCCTGGCCGACTCCGCTCACCCGCTGGAGGGGCTTGTGGTGCCCGTCCCGCCCCAGCGCCTGCAAACCTACATGGTTGAAGGCCTGGCTTCCGTGCGCGGGATACAGGCCTGCGCCTACGCTGCCAGCACCCGCGAGAAGATGGAGCGCGCGCTGCAGAGCTTCAGTCTCTGGCTGCGGCAGTGGGGCGGTGGCCGCCAGCTGATGGACTGCACTCCCGAGCAGGTGCTGGTGTACATGGAGCAGCACTGGACCGCCGCTCATCCGGGTCGCAACGCCACCGGCCGGCCCAGCCCCAGCGCCATCCTTTCCGAGCTGTCGTTCCTGTCGACCCAGTTCGACCTCCTGGGTCGCCGTGGCGTGTACGATCCCCAGACGGGGACGGGCAACCCCTGCCTCTCCAGCGACGTCACTGTCTATCGCCGCGGTTACCATCGGCAGTCGGGCAATGCGGGCTACCAGGAGCGCTCCGCCGTGCCGCTGACCCTGGCCAAGTACCGCCGGCTGGTGATGCACCTATACATCAGCGCCGGGGCCGCTGACGGGCTCGCGCGGTTGGTGCTGTTGCGCGACCTGTTGTGCTTCCAGTACATGTGGCTGACCACCACCCGGGGCCACGACTGCGGGCGGCTTTCCCTTGGGGACTTCCGCGACCCGAGGGATGTGGGGCGTCCGTACGGCAGTTTCCCTTTGGCGGAGCTGAAGCCTTGGGAGGCGTACCCGGCGGGGTACACCCTGGTCGTCTCTCAGCTCGGTACCAAGACTTACCAGGGGCGGCGGGCCCCGCCCGTGCGCCTGGCGCCCGTCGAGGAGGTGGGCTTCTGCTTCGTGCGGACGCTGGCGCAGTACCTGGGGTTCTGCCGGCGGGGCGGGTGGCCCGTGCAGAGCTACCTGTTCCGCCCCTTGGAGCCCAACCAGTCGGGCTTCTCTGAGCGGCCGCTTGGGAGCACGGCGCTGTCCGCCCGGCTGCGGCTCCACCTGCAGGGCGCCGGCCTGTACGAGGGGGAGACCTGCCACAGCTTCCGTCGCGGGGCGCTGCAGCACGCGCGCTCGGAGGGCATGCCCACGGCCGGCCTCCTGGAGCTCGGGCAGATGCGGTCACTCGGCACGCTCCAGCGATACCTGGACCCGACTCGGCATGTGGCGCCCGGGTCCGTCCCTCGGTGATCCGCTCGGCGGGTTGTTTCTCCGGAGTCGCGGAGCTGCCCCGCCGGGGGTGCCGTGCCGCCGTCGTGGTCGTGTCGTGTATTTGTCCTGTCCGTTGTGCCCGTCGGGTGGGTGGGTGGCAAATGTTGACGCCGTTGACAAGAGGTCGCCTTCTCTTACTTTTCCTGTATGTCGGCTATGGCTATAACGACTGAGAGGAAGGGTTATTGCGGCGACTGCTTACAGTTGTTATCTCCGGGGCTTCCCCACTCGCGCCAACTCCGTACGTCGTACTTGCGTCCTCCCCTTCAACTGTCCAACGATGGGCCGAGCATTTCTGTAATCCTCATTTTAGTTTATTTTCTAACAGGCATTGATGGTGAAGTATTCCGGCGTAGATATTAACCGTGTTTGACTAATCTAATGCGGTGCGGCGGCGGCGGCGGTGGCGGCGGTGTTTCGGACGGAGGACGGACGGACGGACGCTGCTGTATGTACAGTGCAAGACTAGCCGGAGTATGCAGTGATGGCTACCGTGGAACGTGCTTTGGAACAGTGAACTATGCCTGCGGCTAGCATGATACAGTGGCAATAAAGGGATTGATGGTTTTAGGCGGAGCGGACGGTGTCGGTATTCGTGCAGCCAGCCACGGGGTGAACTGTTGAAGGGGGACCTTGACCTGCACAGAAGTGTAAGTGCATGTCCACGTTGCCAATGGGCTAGCGAGACCGCGCCGCCGACAAGAAGGGCAGGGCTGGGACCCGGGCGTCTTTCCTAATACCCTCGACAAAGGAGCCCTTTCCGTTTCGGGGTTTTGCAGCCTACAGTATCCCAGTCGCATCCAGACATCGCAAGGGCAGCCCCAGCCTCAACCCAAAGGTACCATATCAGTCGCGCACAACATGACGAGTGTATTCTCCACTATTCTCCGAGCATTTTCCACTATTCCACTATTCCACTATTCTCCGAGCAAACTCCCTCCGCCGAGGAGCCATGCTGACCCTCCCACGGCACAGTCCAGTGCAGCCGCACTCCTAAGTGTACATCACCACCGACGCCACCGGGCTAGCCTCCCTGCTTCCCACTCGCCCCAGCAGCAACACCCACCCAACAAAACGTCAGAATCCACAACGCCGGTGTGCTGCAACCCAACCTCGCAGCCTGTCCGCGCCCCGCTCCCTCAACCGCAGCACCCACCCCACCCATCCTAGTCCTTGCCTGCAACTGGCCTCCATCCAGCCCTGGCCGCTATCCCCCGCCGCTCCCAGTCGCCCACCAGTCCTCCACCCTTCCATCTGGTTACAACTCCTTGACTTGCACACATACGGTGCTCTCCTCCCGCCTGGTGACCCCTTGTTCCCACGCATGGACGCAGCCCCAAGGGGGGGGGCACTGGGCTCCGGCCTGTACTTGGATAAGCTCCCGCCTCCGTTACCTCCGTTCCCCCGCTGTGTTACTACCGCTACCTCAGCCAGGGTGCCGCTCCAGCCTCAGTCGGTTGCTTCTCGTTGCGGCTCGTCTTTCTTATGCCTTACACCTTACCCCTGGCCCTCACGCCAGGGCCAGGCCTTCACGACGCCACGCGCTCCAGCATGATCTGGTAGCCCCTGCTCAGCACGTGCAACTGGTGGGCAAAGACGCGCAGAAAGGCGTCCACCGCCTCGGCGGGGTGGCACACGGGGTTGTCCGCGTACTGATCCCACAGGTAGTCGTCAAACACCAGGACGCCGCCCACCTGCGGCCGTGGACGTGTGGGTCGGGGAAGGGGGGTAGGTTATCCACGTACCGGGGGGCGGGGGAGGGGGGTTGTCCAGGGAAGCAGGGATAGGCTGGAGCCCGTGCAAACAGTGGTTAGCTGCGGTGTTAGGTGCGGTCTTCCTTCAGGGTCTTCCGTTTGCAAAAATAAAGGTTAAAGGAGGTGTGGCGCTGGCAGAATAGAAGGGCCGCAGCGAATTGTGTACTACCGTAGTGGTTGAGGCGACCCGGGCGAGCGGACCCTGCCGGGGAAGCGAGGGTGTGAACTTCGCACTGTAAAGGGGGGAGGCAGCACGGTGTGGGGCAGGCAGCCGTTCACGGTTGACGGTTTAGGCATCGTTTTTCTTCCGTCCCTCCATCCCGCGACTCTCCCGGCCCCCTGGCTGCCTGGCTGGCTCCTAGGAAGTCGGAACTCCAACCCTTGTGATGTGGCGGCTCCGCACTCTTGCCGTCGCTTCCTCGTCGTACCCTTGCCGTCGTTTTTTCCGTCGTACCCTTTGTACTGCGCTGCCGTACCCTGTCCGCCGTCACTCTGCCGTACAACTGCCCTGCCGTACCTTGAGCAGCTGCCACGCCATCACCGCATCCGTCAGCACGTCCGCGCGCATGTGGGAGCCGTCCACGTACACCAGGTCGAACAAAGCACACGACGGACACGGCGACTGCGCCGGCGCCGGCAGCGGCACTGGCGGCACCGGCGGCCCGGCCTCCACCGTGCCTCCTCCGCTTGGCGCCGGGTCGGCGGCAGCGGCGGCGCCTCCACCGCCGGGCGCCGACTCCGCCGCCGCCGCATCCCATGCGTCGACGATGAGTCGCGGCAGGGCCTGGCGGCTCTCCATGTGCATGTGGGTGACCCGGGACCACTCGCCTGCGGCCCTCAAATTGGACTCAAACACCTGGGGGGGGGGGGAAGCGAGGCGGCGTGAGGGCGGCATGAGACTCCTTGCATGCGTCCGCGCACCGCCCAGGGGCCGCTAGATCTGCAAAGGATTGAACAACGGACGAGCTTCGGTAGGGATACGATTTGAATTGCGTGGAGACAAGGGACGAGGTGCCTTTGGCGGGCGGGCGCCTCTTCCACCAGCATTGTGGGCCTGCCAGCAAACGCATGCAAAGAGAGATCGGAATCAGTACCTGTAAACCCGAAAGGGGCTGCAACGTTGCACATACACACACGCTGCCATGCTCGCGTTGCGTGGAAAGGCACGTGGCACGACACACTAGCATGAGACCGTACGGCACTCGTCGTACCCGGCGGTTGCGCAGGAAGGGCGGGTGGCAGATCTCGAAGGGGTCGATGCACACGAGGGAGGAGGTGGGGTGGTCCGCCACGTTGCGGAGCAGCCACAGTGCCGACCGGCCCTCCCAGCTACCGGTATTACCGACAGGCGAGTTCAGTACGGCATGTACGGCCGCCACCCAGGGAAGGAAGGGAATGAGGGGACGGATTGGTTAAACCGTGCATGCTTGACTGGAAGAGAGAATTTCGCGGACGCGCGGAGGTTGCTCCGGGGTTATGGCGGGCCGACGCCGGCAGCGGGTGCCTGGTGTGTGTTGGCGGAATCCACGCACCGTGTGTATGTGTGTTTGTTTGTCATTCAAGCCCCAACTATGCAACAAACGCACGCACGCCGCGCTTGAGTTCCGCGTGTGTATTTGTTGCATGGTTGGGGCTTGGGGCTTGGGGGAAGAGGGGGGCCCGGCACCCCAGATCTGGGCCATACCTAACCCATACCGGTATACAGGCGGGGGGGGGGGGCCAAGCGCAAACACATCACCACCTTTCTTGCGTCGAAGGCGAAAATCTTTTGCTTTACGGTACTCAAACAAAAAGGGCGGCGGTGGTCGTAGTTGTTGCATAATACGGTACCGCAACACCCGACAGGCCCGCTGGCTGCCTAGACAGTCCTAACGGGGGCCGTGACGCCACGCATTGTGGCACCAGCCAGGAGCCACAGCCACGCAGCCACGCAGCCACTCACCAGCCGATCTCCAGCACGCGCACGTTGGGGCGGCCGCCAAAGCGCGATACGACATGCTGGCGCCAGTACGGCAGGTGCGGCGCCATCCAGTCGACAGAGAACTGCAGCTCCTGCTGCTGCTGCTGCGGTGGCGGCGGCGGCGGCGCGGCCAGCGGCTGCACCGGGGGCACTGGGGGCTGCTGGTGTTCCCCTGCTTCCGGCTGCTCCATTTGCTCCCTCTCGCTGTCGAAGTCGCTGAAGCGCTGTCCTTCAGCCGCGAGTTCCTGTTGCTGTGTGGGGCGGCAGTACGGCGACGGCGACAGCGGCGGCGACGGCGGCGGCAGCAGCAAGGGTTGTGGCAACTCAGCCCACAACTCAGCGGCGCTCCGTTCTTTCGTTTTTTTGCAGTGCCTGCAGGCGTTGGGAAGGGGAAGGTCCTCCTCAGCCTGGAGCTGCCTAGGGTGGGGCGGGCCGCCTTCTGCACGCGGCGCCTTGGAAGGGGCTGGGCCCTGGGCGCACTTTGCTTGCCGGTGTCTGCTGTCCGGTGCTGTGAGGTGAGCAGGTGACAGGTGAGGTGAGGTGAGGTTGGGTGGCCGCTGCCGCACGAGCTTCGAGGGGAGCGGCGGACGCAGCTGGAACGTGGACTCAAACGACGGCGCAGCGGGCTGGGAACACGGCCTTGAACCCTACAACCTCACCCCCAATCCGAAATGAGGGTCTCTGGAGCCCAACGGAGCCCACCGACACAAACCTCCCACCGGCGTTGGTCCTCACGGGGTCCGACGCTGGTCGTCAATGCGTCAACCGATTTCGACCGATTCGAGCACCAGCGTCTTCGACGGAGAGTCTTTGGCGGAGAGTCTTCGTCTCCCTGCAGGAAACACTTTCAGTACCGGTACACTTCCCTGTACCGTACCAATCGGCGTTACGGACCTGACAGGATTTTATTTAGTGAAGCAAATCGCTGTTTATTGTTTCAGGAGCAGCAGCGACTGACGCAGCGTGAGTCAAAGCGTGTGAGCGGGGCGCCGTGATTCTCCGTGTGGGCATGAAGGCGGCGGCGTGACGGCGCGAAGCGGCCGTACGACTGGAACCCGAGCGGTCCTGGCCCAGGCCTCACGCGACCGGGCGCCTGAAACGCGAACCACAAGTTCAAAATATTTGCATTTCTGAAATGTGGATATTGTCGCGGCTTCGCCGGGCGGGAGCGTGTGTGCGGCGAGCCGGCTGCGGTTCGGACCCGTTGCGGACCCGTTAGGTACGGCAAACCTTGACCGGACAACACGGTAAGCGAACAACAACACGCCGCAACGCAGCTCAGCCCATTCAGCTCACAATTGCGCTGAATGGCCGACGCTTTCCTGTCAAATGTATATATATACGTCCAAATTTTAGTATTTTGTGTAAAAAAAGTGAAGGGTACGGTGCATCGCCTCCGTCCCTCAGAAGGCTTGTTAGGGAGTCCCTCCCCCGCAATGGCGCTGCCGCCTGCGGCGCCGTTGAGCCGCCCTGGGCGCCTGGGCCGCGTGGCGGTCCTGCTTCCCATCACCAGCCGAGGCGGCCCCGACCTACACCACCTCATCTCCAACCTCCGATGCCTCCGATCCTCCTTTGACCGACCCCCTTCCACCGCCGCCTCTCCCTGCAAGACGTATCAGCAGCACCAGCAGCACCAGCAGCACCAGCAGCACCAGCAGCACCAGCAGCACCAGCAGCACCAGCAGCACCAGCAGCACCAGCAGCACCAGCAGCACCAGCAGCACCAGCAGCACCAGCAGCACCAGCAGCACCAGCAGCACCAGCAGCACCAGCAGCACCAGCAGCACCAGCAGCACCAGCAGCACCAGCAGCACCAGCAGCGAGACGACGCCGACGACGGCGGTGGCGGCGCACGACGCCTGCGCCACGACGACGGTGATGACCCGTGGGTCACTGCTGACCGGGTGTGTGTGCGCCTGGGAATAGACGAGGACGATGCGCCGCTGCGGAGCTGCCTGGCTGAGTTGGTGGCGGCGTTCGAGAGTCTGAACGTCGGCGTCCGCGTCTTCAGTGACGCAGAGCTGCGCAGCCGACCACGGGGGCCGCTGTGTTGGATGTGGGACGTCCTGGCGCGGGAGGCGGTGGAGCAGCAGGCCGCCTCACACTTCGTGCTGCTGGGTGGGTTGCACTGGGTGGGTGGGTGGGTGGGTGGGTGAAGAAGGGTCCAGCGCTTACGGTACCTCCTGGGTAGCGGCGCTGGGGGCCTGGGGTGTTGTTTCCTGACCTCCCAATTCCAACTGCGCCTCGCTTCCCTGCGCGGATTTGGGGGAATTTCGGCCTGCGGCCGTACGTTGGTGTGTACGCGGCGGCGGCGGGAGCGCGGCGGGCTGAGGCAGGAAGGTGAAAGTTCCGCAACGCATCGCCGCTTCAGGAGCCCGGACCGCCCTTCGTTTACCTTTTCGCTGCCGTGCTGCCGTACTGTCGTGCATCCAGGTGATGACGTGGAGATGGAGCCGGCGGGCTGGCCCGAGACGGTGCTCCGCGCGTTCGCCGACGCCGACGCTGACGCTGACATCGACGACGCCGACACAGATGCTGACGACATTGCCCCGCATGCACAGCCGCGCGCCGTTGGCGCTGCCGCCGCCGTCACCGCCGCCGCCGCGGCCAACAGCACCCGACCGAATGCTGCACCGGTAGCCGCCCACGCCCAAGACAGCCGCGGCGACGATGACGATGCTGATGGCGAAGGGCGCGGTGCTGCCGACCCACGGACTTCCGGCGCCGTGCCGCAAGCCTTCCTGGACCGCCGCAACCCCGACTGCCGGACGCGGCGCCGGCAGCGGTGTCGGCCGCTGCGCTGTCTGACCCTCATGGATTCCGCGGACCCGGGCTACCCGTCCTTCCCCGTGCTGGCGGCGGAGCACCTGCGCGTGTTTGGATCGGTTTTTCCGGAGGGCCTCTTCGTCAACCAGAGTGCGTGGCTGGCTGAGTGGCTGCTGGCTTGGTGCTCTGGGTGGCTTGGTGCCCTAGGGTGGGACCTTTGGAGCCGCAGAGCCTTCGCCATCCAGGGTGCACGGATCCACCGGTATAGGTGGAATGGGCAGTGGACCAGCAGTGGGCTCGGAAAGATAAACGGCGCATTGAATGCACCTGAGTATGCCCCGCGGGGACCTGGGAGTCAAGATGGTTGCGCTGCTGCTACCTAGGCCGCCGCCACTGCTAGCGGGGCCTCCCTGTCCCCCCGCGCGCGATGCCGGTACGAATGGCGTCCCATCCATCGTGCCGTGCTCCCTCTGTCACCCCTCCCCTGCACTCCCACATCGCACCCCTCCCTCGCTCCTTCTCTCCTTCCTTCGCTGCGCCTCCTCTTCAAAAACGTGCCTGCGGTCCTCCTTCCCTTCCCTTTCCTTTCCTTTGCTGCAGTCCTCATTCCCTTCCCTTGTCTTCTCTTACTTGACCGCGCACCGCGGTCCTCCTCCCCTTCCTTCGCAACCTCCCCTCCCAGTGGGCGACCCCTTCCTTGCCGAGCTGTATCGCCGACTGGGCCGCCTGCGCCTGGAGACGCGCGTCATCGTACGGAACCACACCGGCGGCATCCAGCTGCCAGACGACGCCGCATACCTGCCGCCGCGCTACCCACGAGCCTACCCGCCCATGCAGGAAGTACTGAAGGCAAGTGTACCGTACGTTTGCACATGTGCCATACGGTTGTCGTGCAAGGACTGGCTCCGGGCTGCTAAGAGTTTGGAAGACCCGCGTAGTTTCGTCGCCGTGATGCGCTTTCTGCGTTGGGAGAGATATAAATCACTTAGGGTTTCCTTTGGCGTATCGACTTCTTGCGACACTGCAGTTTCCTGGTTACAACCCACCCACCCACACCCACCCACGCACACACACACATACAGACACACACACGCATACATATACACACACGTCCGGCAGGCTCTGGACCTCTGGACCGCCCGGGGTGTGGCGGCGTGGGGCCCCGGGCCCTCTATGACGGTGGACGTGCTGGTGCCCTGCGGTCGGGCCAACGCGCAGGACGTGCGGCGCATCGTGGAGAGCTGCAGCAGGTGGATATATGGAGTGTGTGAATGACCCACGGGTCAGCTCCTCGCGTGCCCCCTCTGCCTCGCTGGGTTGTACACATACACATACACACCTGCCTAACACAGGTCTGGGCGGTTCCCTTGCGCGAGGTTGAGCTGTTTACACACATACACACCTGCCTTACAGCTACTTTGCCTGATACGGCTGCATAAAGTTGCCGTACAGTATCCTCGTACACAAAAGCCTAAAACCCACTTTGCACCAGCTCGTATACGTCTCTCAAGGGATGCGCACGAGGGCGCCCACGGTGCCCACGGGGCACAAGTTGTGAGTGAGGTCGCTGCGGCGGCTGCTGCTACTGACGTGCGCCAAGCCAGAATGCGAGTGCACATGTGCACATATGCTGAGTTTGGATGGTCCGTACACCACGCGCAAACAGGGCGGGCCCGGAATACGGCAAGTACGGCATGGATGTGGACGTGCGGTTTGGGGTGGTGGTGGACGCCGCCGACCCGCGGGCCTTGAAGAGCGCGACACGCGCGGCGATCACGGCCGTGCGGGATGAGCACGTGGGGCGTGTACGACTCAGGTACGGCAACAAGCAAGTACGGCATTCAAGCGGTACAGACTTTCCGGCTTCGCATGGTGTGTTAAGGCTTGAACAGACCAGTGCCGCTGCGTGTGAGTTTTTGCGCGGGCGCGCCTCACGATTCGCCATAATCCACATACGCTGCCCAGATTCGGTAAATTGCGTTTCAACTCAAAAATATCGTACCTACGAAGGCTACGATGCTATGATACATGTACGGGCAACTAACGCTGTCGTACTGCCGTACACAACCACCAGGTTCAACGACCGGAACCTGGGTGCCTCGTTGACGCGTAATCGTATGATGGACGAGAGCCTGGCGCAGCTTTTGGTGGGTTCCAGGGCAGTACAGCCAGGTTGTTGTCGTACTCGCACTCGTACGGCCTACACGAGGTAGCGAACCCACGGGCCCGTCCACACTCCTTTTACTCGCGCTGAGGTGTTATTCCCCACGGTGTTGTTGTCAAATTGCCTTGTTATTAATGAACACTCTGCTAATCATTCTGTGAGCCAGTTGTGAGGCGAATGAAAGTTAGTTGTTGCCGTTCAAGTGTGACTCATCCAACTCTTGGGTTGGTTGGTTGGTTGGTTGGTTGGGTTGGCGTTGGCGTTGGTTACTCCTCCACTGCGGTTCTTCCAGACTTACGCGCTTTTACCCCATTCCAACCCCAAACCACGCCGGAGCTCTCTCCGGTACAGGTCTTGTTGGACGACGACGTGGAGCCGCTGCCGGGTCTGGTGGCCGCATACGCCGCAGCGGCCGCCGCGCATCCGCAGGTTCGTGTTATGTGTGTGTGTGTGTGGGGGGGGGGGGGCTGGGGGCCCTCTGCCATCTGCCCCTCTCTCCCGCGCAGCAGCACACACCTGGCAGGGACACGGAAACACGGAGGGGAACATGGCGGGGTGGCCGCGGCACCCCAGCACCCCACAAACCCTCAGCAGTTCAGAGCTCCGTTTCTCTTCAAATCCCGCCACGCATCCTATGCATCGGCTGCCGAACGTGCTAGCCATGTTATGTTTGCCGTACGCGTCGTATCGTTTGGCCCGCCCAGAAGGGCCCGCCCATCTGTACTGCCCCGGTGGCTCCCGCCCCCCCCGGTCCCCGCGCCTGCTCTGGCCAGGCCCGCGGCTTCGTGGGCCCTACGTACCTGCCCGACCGTGGCAGCGTGTGGGCGCATGCCGTACACATGTCCGACGTGGCGTTCTTCTGGATGGCGCCCGCCACCAGGCTCATTAGCGCGCGACCCGACGGCAGTGTTTACGTAAGCGGGGCTGTGAGAAGTGGCGGGCGGGCTGGCGGGCGGGTGAGTTTCCGGCCCCCCTCCGGGTGTCGATCTTGTTTTGCCCACATTTTCATTACGTGTTCTCTCTCTCTTTTTCTCCCTCTTACGCGTTTTCTCTCTCCCGGAGCATTTTTTCATACACACTTCCTGGGTCGTACGTTCTTCCTCCACACGGCACGGTATATTGTTCTCTTTTAAAACCCTGGAGCCAACCCTCTCCCCCCCACCCCCTCCCCCGCGACAGCTGCCCTGGGCGGTCACCGCCAACCAAGCTGTACGGAACACGCACCACCGCTTCGATCCGCGCTTCCCGCGCACGGGCGGCGGAGAGGACATCGACTTCTGTCTGCGGGCCTGCCAGGATTGGCTGCTGGCGGTGCCTCAGGTGCGGAGATGAGGGGGCTTTCAGAGCGAATGAAAATCGGTTTTCAGTAACAGGGACGGTACCGCACCCGGAGGCGCCTGAGTCCTGACTGCCCCCTGACGGGCTGCAGCGCTCCTGTTCTGCTCGCTGCTTCCCGCCTTTCCTCAGACCCGTACCCATTCAAAAACCCCAACGCCAACCCCGACTGCTCCCCCAGGCCGCCTGCTGCCACCCCCTGTGGAACAACGGCCGGCCCGACATCACCCGCTTCGGCCGCTGGGCTGTGGGAGACGGGCAGCTGATCGAGATGTACCCCAAATTGACCTATATAGCCCCGCCTAACACCGCGGAAACGCTGCTGCTGCTGCTGCTGGCGGTGATGGCGGTGGTGGCGGTGGTGGCCGGCGCCGCCGCGGCGGCGCTTGCGGCGCTTGGCCTGTGGGGTGCGGTGGCGGCGGCATGGGCGGCGGTCTTCGAGGGGACTCGCGGGAGTAGCGGCGGCGGCGGCGGGGATGCGGCGCGGACGGCGTTTCTGGAGTCAGCGGGGGCGGTGGGGGTGGCGTGGCGAGCGGCGGCCGGAGTGGCGGCGGCGGCAGCGACGGCGGTGCTGGCGGTCCTGGTTTCGGAGTTGGTATTGGAAATGATACGGCATTGCGCGAATCGGGTAGGTTGGTTGTACGGCATCGCGGGTGCGGGCAGCCACTGTTGCATCGGCCTGAATGAAGCGCATCTTATCATGTTATTTCACAAACACCCTAAACACCAACAACAACACCAATAACAGTAACACCAACAGCAACCCCTCAACACCGGATCGCTGCCCGCAGGCCCGCTTGGCTCGTCACCCCTGCCCAACCTGGTCACTGCGACTGCGTGCCGCCGCCCTCGCCGCCGCCATTCGCAACGTCAGCGAGGTCGGCAGGCTGTACGGCCACCTCCTCCGCGCCTTCGGGCCGCCGCCGCCCGTCGCCGCCGGCCCCGCCGCCGGCTCCGCCGCCCGCGCCAGCGGCGGCGGACGCCGCGGAGTGGTGCGCCTCGCCGGGCTGTACGGCAAGCGCTTCGACTGGTTCTGCGGCCTGGATCGCGCGATTGTACGGATGGAGCAGCTGCGGGCGGCGGCACGGGCGGGCGTTCATTGGGTGACGGCTGTCTGGGCGGTGGGCTGGGTGTTGGGCGGCGGCGGAGGCAGCGTGCCGGGCCTGACGGCGACGGCGACGGCGACGGTGGTGTGTGGTGTGTGGGCGGCGGCGTGCATGGTGGTTACGCGGGGGGAGTGAACAGGAAAGGCCCCACAACCCGCACGACGGCGGGCTGAAGAGGAGGTCTTCAGCTGCATTCCAACGCCGCAACCGCAGACAAGGTTGGTGTGTCGGAGGTAGATGTTGTTGTTTGAAGAACACGTGGGGGACGGGTGGGGGGAGACATCTGAACAACTGAAGAACGCGTGGGGGAGGGCTACATCGCACAGGAGCCTCCGGCCCTTGTTGGTTTGATGGATACGTTGTGGTTGGAAGTTGTTGCGGCGGTTTGTGTGTGTGTGTGTGCCGCTGGTTGGCTCGCCCCCGCACGACGACTCGGCGGCGCTAGTGTAATGTGTGGCGAGGTATGGTGGTGGCCCGGGTTCGTTCGTTAGTTGGTTTTCTTAGTTGGGCAACAAACCGCAAGGCAACCACTACCAAATCCACCAGATCGCCCACACATGTGTGCAGCAGTACTAACTTAACTTGCCGAAATTTAGGAACATCTGAGCAGGACTTGTACGGCACATTGTCGTGTGGTTGTACGAATTCTTCGTAGTAGGTGTCGAGACCCTTGGCACTTCTACGCCGCTCCGATTGCCGGGCACCTGACTGCACTCGCCCATTGACTAATACCTCATCCTCCATAAGCAGCTTATCTGACACTACTAGCTTATCTGCCTCTGCTCAACCCGTCAGTCGTTGGCACCACATCTATTTTTCTTGGTTGTTTTCTTCTAGATCTGAGATCCCCACGACGTGTAAGGCTGGCAAGGATGGTGGGTTCAACCTAGGAGGGGTTTTCGTCTCGTGGTACTGCTAAACCCGTCAGGGGTTCGGTCATTTAGTCATTCAGTCAGCCGCTGCCCTCATTTCGGCACCGGGGGATCAACCGCAGGCAAGCAGCAGCTACCCGCTCTCTCCGCGCCCGCCGGCGTCAGTTAGTATACTGTTCTGGCCGTCCGTCGACATGGAAAGCAAGGGCGGTGTGTCGGATCACCGCCGACGAAAAGAGAAGCAAATGAAGTATTTCAAGACACCAGCGTTACACAACGGGGGCCGTTTTGCTCGACGCCATGATGACTCATGCCGTACTTCCGTCACATCAGACAAGCGACACACAGCCAAAGTCCTGCTGGACGGGCCGCCCGCACATTTACACCACACATTCACAGGGGCGCCGTGCGAACGAACACGACGCAACCCAACACCAAAATTGGGGGTGGGTTCCTGCCGGCCGCAAAACAAGACATCCCGCCTCTGCGCGACCGCCGTGCCTTGGCATCCCCACAATGCCGAGCTGGCCCGGCATCACATGTTGCAATGTCGTACCACAACCTGCCGTACTGCAGCCTTAAGCGAGTGCAATTTGCAAGAGAGTCAAGCAGTCATATATGCGGGTATTGCGATGGTATGCGCTCGGGTCCCGAGATGCGAGAGCCGATACGCACACACATATTGTCCAGGGTCAAAAAGATATCGTCGTACAGCGGGAAGCCACACGCCTCCTGGGAAGCCAGCCCTGCTGCTGCTGTGCCCAGCAACAAAGCCGTACACTGTACGACTGCACCGGGTGCGCGCAGGGCCCGCTGCCCGAGAGCGGGACCGAGAGTGGCCGTTTACCACTCAATGCCGGCGGCCTCCGGGTCGGGGATGTAGTCGTCGTCGGAGTCGTCCGCTGGAAGCAGGTTCTTCTCGCGCAGGAAGGCAAAGCCAGCGCTGGACGCGGCGTCGCGCATCTTCAGCGGGAAGAGGCCGTTCTCGGTGTCGCCCTCAATCAGGACCTTGATGACCTCACCCTCCTCCTCGCGCTTGGCAACCTTGCCGCCCGCGGCCTCAACGACCTTGTCGACCCACTCCGAGGCCTTGACGTGCTCGTACTGCTCCGCCAGGTCCTTGGGGACGTTGCAAACCAGCGCCAGGGTCTTGTCGCCAGCGGACAAGAGCAGCTTGCCAAGGTGGCCAGCACCGCCCTTGCGCTCCTCAGCGGCCTCATCAACGGGGGCGTTCATGCCCTCCAGAGCAGTGCTCACCAGCTCCAGGTCTCCGTTGCAGCTCTCCAGCGTGACGTTGAAGAACTTGACACCGCCCATATCCGACATGCCTGCGTTCAACGCGAAAGGGAGAGTTTGGGTGTGCTGAAATGCCGCAGGTACAATCTGCTCCGGGCTCGGATAGCGGCGCTTAAATGAACTTATGCTCATATGTTAAAAGGGAAAAAGGTGCAGTTGTGCAGTCCTTGACAAAGGGCACATCCCAGCCCTCCGATCTACAACCCGGCGGGCAACCTACCGCTGATGTCCACGCCCTTCTTGCCACCCTCCTTCTTAGCAGCCTTAGCGTCAGCCATTTTGAATGAAGGTTGCAAGGAAAGGACTGGTGGAGCTAGGGGATGTAAAAGGCACAGAAGAGCGCCGCGGCGGTCCCTTATGGCGGCGGACGATGCACGACAGGTCGTCCGGAACCTTGCAACTCCACCGACAAGTGCACACAATATATATAAATAAGTCGATATATTCGGCCAGTTACGAGCGTTCGCTAATGCTTGTTGGGAGTATCGTTGAGCCAACGTTCAGGTCCTTCTCCTCCTTTCCGCAACCTAGAACTGTGTCTGCCTTCCTTACGGGTGTTGTTGTCAGTGACAAGGTAACGGCAAATCTCAGATTTTTAACTGATCGGTCCGACGAACCTCGCAGCGCTTTGGACCTGCGGAGTTCTCCGAGTCCGACGACTACATGGCCGATAGCGACGCCGACACGTTCCGAAACGAAACAAAGCCGAACGGACGATTTCGGACGGGGTCTCTTCCCGCGCTCTCACCATCACGGTCCGCGCACATTCTACGAGGCAGTAATTTTGACCTCCCCGGTTCCCACCCACCTAGCCTCCCGTGGCCGACTTCCCTGTGGGACAACCCACCCGTACCCACCTCGATGGAGAGCCCTAACCTCATAAGGCCCTGAGACCCTACGCTGGCATAATGATTCGCGGTGTGTTGGGAACTGGTCTGAGCAGCTGGCAGCTTCCAGTTGTCACTACCTCATACCACGACCCGCGGGTCACCCCAAAGGCTCGCGCGCCAGGCCCGTCCTGCATGCTCCAGTCCCCGCCCCCACCAGCAGGCAGGCAGGCACGCGCTGCCGCTCGCGCCATGAACCTTGGGAAGCCGTCCCTCGTCATAATTTCCTCGGAGATCCTTCCCCACGTGTGTGGTATCTACTTTTGACCCCACGTGTGTGTGAGTGGGGGGGGGAGGGGATGCAGCCCCCGCGATGCGCTTGGACTCCCCCCCAAATCTTTTTCGCCCCCACCACCGTTATCGTTACGGTGGGCCCCAGACATCCCCCCACGTGTGTTAGGCCGGTAAGAGGCAGCGGGCCCCAGCCGGCCGTGCAATGCAGCGCAAACGATACAGGGCAGTGGAGCAGAAACGAGCATCCCCCGCTGATGTACAAAAGACAAACGAGATCCCGACACAACAGCGCTGGCGCTGCTGGTGCGAGTGACGGCAAACCGGGGCGAGCGACGCCCAAGTACGGCATATCCTCCGCCAGGAAATGCCACCGCAACCGCAACAATTCCTGTGTGCACACATACCGGTATACACATAAACCGCACCCGCCAGCCGCCACATCAATGTTCCGCCTCCCCCTCCCCTTTAGCCACCCGCCGAGGAGGGTCCCGCGCCACACGCCCCCGTAACGCCGCTGTAACGCCCCCGTAACGCCGACAGTCCACTTTCGATGTTCGCGGACCGTCCACAGACTGACCAGCGCCGCCCAGCGGAAGTACGACATCCCCAGCTCCGACGTACGACCGAGCCCGATCCGTGAGTGCCAAGCATGCACGCCCCTGCGCCCCCGCCCGACAACGGTCATGTCCGGAGCGTATCAGCAGCCAGGGGGGGGGGCGCGGCTTGCTTTTGCCCCGGGGGTGCGTTAACTTGTACACAACACATCGCATCGGCCAACGCATGTGGGTTCTTTGAGCCTGCCCTGCCCTGGATCCCGACTTGACCTGACCCGGCCAGTAGCCTGTCCTGTTCTGCCCTGTCCCTCCAGCCTTACGAATCGTCCCGCTGCCCCTCTGTCTGCAGGCCCCTCCCCCGCCCCTCCCAACCCCTACGTTGCCCTTCCGCAACGTGCCAGGCCACTACGTTGACGACGGGCGCAACGCAGCGGTTTCCGTCCGTCCATCCGTCCGTCCTAGACTTTCCTAGCTTTCCAAGGTCGCGTAGGGGAAACTCGCTCGCCCGGCGATGCGGGCCGGCGCACGCAGGATGGCGGGTTAACGTCCCCCGGGGGGGATGGGGCAGGAGGGGACTCCCTCCCTCCCTCCCTCCCTTCCTCCCCGCGGCAGCCTTCCCACAGTCGTCCGTTTGCAGCAGCACATCGCGTCGAAGGGTGCCGCCTCCTCCACCTCCGCCGCTGCCGCCGGTCTCTGAGAAGGCCGCCTCCGCCCCCGCTGCCGCCTCCGCCGCCGCCTCCGCCGCTGTCGCCAGCGCCCTCGGTCCCTCACCGCTTGAACTTCTTGGGCTTGTTGAACAGCTGCGCCCCCGCCATGGTTTCGGCGCGGCGGCGCACCAGGGAGTCCTTGACGGCCGAGTACAGGTCGTCCTCCACCTGGGGTTGGGTTTAGGGTGTTTTAAAGTGGGTTTAAGGGTTGTTTTAGGGGCGGCGGTTGGGCAAGGTGGGGTGGGGTGGCAGGGCTTCAGGTTAGGAATGCGGGGAGTGTGTGTGTGTGTGGGGGGGGGGGGGGGGTTATCCACGTATAGGCCGGAGCCCGTGAACGGTAAAGTAACAGAAGAAGGCCGTCTCGTCTGCAAAAGAACAGCGAGGTAAGCTTGCAAGCAGCAGAGGGCGTTGTATACAAACCGAGAGGTTGTAAGGGGGAGGGGGGTCAGCTGATATGATTGGACACACAAAAGGCGGCGGCCCTGACAGGCCATCATGGGTGCTGAGTGGCACTGAGTGACACACACGCCGCCACCTCTCACTGACCTTCCTCCATTCCAATGGAGCCCGGCTGCTACCGGACTCCATTGGAATGGAGGAAGCCCCCAGCGGAGTCCGGCCGCTACCACCCCACCCTCTTCACCTCTCCTGGCACCTCGTAATGGAGTATCGTAATGGCACACCGCCTCCCATCCTCCTCCATCCGTCCGCCAGGGCGGTCAGCCTGTCAGCGCTTTGGCTCGCCTTACCAAACCCAGCCCACCCACCCCCGCCCCACCCAACCCCACCCGTGTGGCGTCCTCCGCCGGCAGAGGTGCGTACCCCACCTGGTCAACCCCCCACCCACACATCCACGTTGCGGCTCGTTATTACCCTAAAACACACATCCGCCCCCCCCTCAGAACCCCTCCCCCAGACCCCCCCCCAAAAACCCCAACCTCCCCCGCCCCCAACTCCCCACCTGTGTGGTGTCCTCCGCCAGCAGATGCGTCCACTTGGTCCGCCCGCTGCGTCCAAAGTTCTTGACCTGCATAATCTTGGGCAGCACGCTCTTGTCGAATTTGTCCATGCCGGTAGGGGCGGAGAAGTCGCGGGTGAAGATGGAGTCGGAGCCGGCGGTGCCGCGGGTGTCGTCGGGCGCCTCCTGCAGAAAGGGAGGGGGGGAGTGCGCAAAAAACAAGGGTTTTTTTTGTTTATATCGGGAGGGAAGACGGGCCAGGGGCCCCCGCGAACGGTAGATTCGTGAAAAGGGAAAAGGAAGGGAAAAGGCGAGGTGGGTGGGATGAGAGTGAAGGGGGGGCCAGGGGGGAAGGGGAACCCGGGCGGGGGGGGGGAGATAAGAGTAGTAAACACGGAAGCGCAGCGATGGGATGGTGGCGGTGACGTTGGCGGACGGACCCAGAGAAACACGTGCAAAGGGCCATAGGCGCGAGAGGCTACCGGTAAGGGCAGTGGGATGCACTCGCCCCCCACCTGCAACCCCAACGACCCACCCACGCACCCACCCACCCACCCAGCCAGCCAGCCAGGCTCGCCCGTTGGAGCCCCACAGAACCCCGCAAGTCAGTCGGCCAGCCCCCCACCTGGAAGTACGCGCCCTTGTGCCAGTACTTTTGGAGGAAGGCCCACTTGGACTTGGGGGAGGACTCCCGGGCCACCTGCGAGGTGTGTACGGAACCAGTACGACAGCCAGTACGGCACATTGCGGAACACGGCACGTCGCGGGGCGCCAGTCGCGGGGCGCCAGTCAGGCAAAAGGCGGAGACGGAGACGAGGCAAGGCGGAGGTAAGGCACGGACAGGCAGGCACGGAGGCAAGGCGGCGCGTGGTTCGCACAAAGCACGCAGGGGCGCACTGGACAGCAACAGCAGCAGCCAGCCCCACCACTGCACTGCACACCACCACAGCAGCGGGGCGGCGATGCGCGTGCAATCGCGCGTGAGGCGGAGAGGAGGTGTGTGCGTGTGAGCGTGTAGGGGCCCTACACACCCTAAACCCCCATTTGGGTCCCTCTTTTCCCTGCTGCCGGCTGAATCCCCCACTCCCCACCGCACCCCACCCCACCACCCCCCCCAGCACCACCCACCCCACCTTCGGGTTCGCCTTCTCCCAGGCCGCCCGCTCCTCCTCCGTCATGTTCTTCAGCCGCTCCCTCTCCGCCGCCTCCCTCTCCGCCGCCTCGCGCTCCTCGCGGTCCCTGGCCACCAGCAGCCGCCGCCACACACAGTCAGCCAGTCAGTCAGTCAGTCAGTCAGTCAGTCAGTCAGTCCTGCCCATACCCGGCTCAGTGCCTTCGCGCTGTAGCCGCTCCACAGCACATCAGCGCGCCCGCGAGCCCCCCCCATCAACCCCGCTTCCCTCCCTCCCTCCCTCTCCTGCCGCCCCTGCCTCGCCCCGGGCCGTTCTAATCACCCCTGCCTCCTCCTGTCCCTGTGGTTCCGGTTCCGAACTAGGGACTGGTTTCGGGGCGGAGGATGGGGTATGGGAGAGCGACACACCGAATGGACGCCCGCCCGCATCCTTCTCCTCCTCCCATCGATGTGGCTTTGTGGTGCGGGGTGTATAATAAACCCTAGCCCTCTCACCGTTTGATTCGCCGAAGCTCGCGGGCCTTCCACGCCTCGTAGGCCTGGGGGCGCGCGAGGGAGGGAGCGAGGGAGGGCGGGATGGGACTATGGAGGATGGGGACAGCGCGACGGCGAGAGAGGGGGCAGGGAGGGAGGGAGGGAGAGAGAGGGGGCAGGGAGGGGGAGGGGGCAGGGAGGGGGAGGGGGCAGGGAGGGAGAGGGGGCAGGGAGGGAGGGAGCGAGGGAGAGGAGGCAGGGCGCGAGCCCCCCAGTCCCGCCCGCCCCCCCCCCAAAAGAACGTAGCGCGTTCCGCGGACTGGACCCCACCGCCGCGGACTGGGGGGGGGGGCTTTTTCCCGCTTTCTCCCCCTCTCCCTCTCCTCCCTCCCTCCCCCTTCTCCCTCCGACGCACGGACGGACGAACGGTCGTCCGCACCTGCACGGGGTCCGCCTCGTCGTCCGTGTCGATGTCGTCCGCGCCGGCGGGCCCCGCCGCCGCCGCTGCCGCCGCCGCCGCCTCCAGCGCCATTTGGGCAGCCAGGATCTCCTTGGTCTCCTCCTGCAGCGACAGCAGCAGCAGCGGGAGCACAAGCAGCGACAGCAGCACCAACAGCAGCAGGCGCGACAGCAGCAGGCGCAGCTAGATGACACCGTGCCGGGGGTAAAAAGAAAATACCGCAGCGGAGACGGAGACACCGGGGGAGGCACCGGGCGCAGCGGGCGAGAGAAGGGAGGAGGCTTGCAGCGAAGCTGCTTGTGCGAAGGCAGGAGAGGGAAAGACATCAAGATCCAGATGAAAAATCGAGATCAAAATCCAGATCTTGATCAGCACAAGCGCCCACCGTTACTGACCTTTCTGGATTGGAGCCGCTTCTTCTCCTTCTCCACCGCCTTCTCCTCCTCCTCCTCCATTGCCACCCGCTCCACCACCGTCTGCAAGCGAGAGCCCAGGCGGCGGCGGTTGGGGTTTAGGAGTGGGAAGGCGTGGGAAGGCGTAAGGAATAAACAAAGAAAGAGCCGCAGCGAGGCTATCGAGGGCGCGCGTGCGGTGGGCCCTATAAGCTGGGGAGCGGGTGCCGCCGTAAGTTACAAGGCATTCGAGTTACAACCCTCTCTCTTCTACGAACTCACGTCTCTTGCGTGCTTGGGCACGAACACGGGCTTCAGCAGGCGTCCGCCTGCGTGTCGGGGAGGGGGTGGGGTGTGTGTGTGTGTGGGGGGGGGGGATGTTATCCACGGAGGGGGGGACGGAGGGGCGCAGAGGGGCGCGGCGGCGACCAGAAGCGGGGAGGACGGGGTGTGGGCGTGTGGGCTGGCGGGGGGCAAGGGGAGAGCAGCCAAGCCCGAACAGGCAAGGCGGGCGGGCGGGTGGTTGAAAGGGTCGTTAATGCGGTTAGAGCGGTTTTTCTCTCCGTGGGTGATCGGAACGACCAGGCAGGGGAGTCAAGCGGCAGAGAGTCGCAATGTTTCCAATCGGGCCACAAACACAATGGGTTCGGCTCCCGCAAGGATTAAAGCCCCATGCTGTCCAGTACGGCGACGGCCTGTCGCCTGTCGTATACTGCCGTACGTACTGCACAACCCACCCGGCCCGTCGTCCTCGTCGTCGTCCGTCTCGTACTCGGAGGACTCCTCCTGCAGTTGGCGGTTGACAGTTGGCGGTTGACTTCCGTGTACGACAGGACGCAGCCGCCCGCCCAGCACGCAGCGTACACACACACGGCGACTCGACGCCGCCTCGCGCCCCCCTACGCTTCCTAAACACGTGCCCTAAACACAGCTCCCCCCCGCCCCCCCCCCCGCGATTCCCGACCAGCTGCGAGGCAGATCGCGCCTGGAGATGCTGGATGATCCCCGCCTCGACACCCCCGCGTCGTTCCCTGACACGTCCCTGCACCGCGCGGGGTTGGCGCCGCCAAACCCCACCCATCTCTTAAGGCTGGCGCCGCCAGCCCCAACCCATGCAAGATGCCGCCCCAGGAAGCATCGCCAACAATTACACGCATGACCCCCGGAGCCAACTCCCCGCCCCGCCGCGCCCCCGCATTAGACCCGACCGCTCCGGACCACCCCAGCCGCAGCCGCAGCCGCCGCAACAGCCTTACCTCCTCCTCTTCCTCCTCCTCCTCTTGCTGCTGCTGCTGTTGCTGCTGTCGCCGCAGCTCCTCCTCCCGTTGCTGCTGCAGCAGCCTGGAGACGGCGACGGGGGAACGTGCGCGTGGCAAGAGGGGGCGCGAGTTGGCGAGTTGGCAAGCGCAATACCGGTACAGCTTGTCGGGTTAGTGGAGGTTCCGGAGTCGTCGCCCCTCCTCCAGCCTCCCAGCACTCTCACACACACACCCGACCCCACCCCACCCCACCCACCCCCGTGCACCTGCGTCGCCTCCGACTCCACCGCTGCCGCCTCACCCTTAGCTCATCCCCCCATCACACACACAACGCCGCCATCCCGCCCCCACACCCGCCCGCTTACCCGCCCCCCCCCTACTCCCCCGGCCCCCTGCTCCCTCCCAATCACGCATTGCCCTGTTACCCCCCCCACCCACCCACCTTCAGATACCCGCTCTCCCTCCCTCACCTCTCCCTGACCGCCTGTCGCCTCCTGGCCGCTGCCTCCTCGTCCTCCTCCTCCGCCCCCTCCCGAGCCTGCCGCCGGGCCACCCGCCGCCGCATCTCATCCACCGGCACATCACCCTGGGGGGGTGGAGGTGGGGGGTGGGGTGGAGGAGGAAGGGGGGAGGGGGTACAAAAGAAGATTACCGCAGCGAAGGAACGGAGGGGGACGGGGGTTGTTGGCGCGGGGCCGGGGCCAGGGCCAGGAGCCGGGCCAAAGATGATGACAGGGCAGGGGCCGGCAGGGGAGGGGGAAGCGGCCAGCCACGCGTGGCGCGCTGCGCTGACGCCCGGCATCCTGGTGCACGCACCCGCCGCCGCGTCCGCACGCTCAGCTCAGCACAGCTCCGCAGCTCCGCACGCAACACCGTGTCAACCAGGGAGGGCCCTGACGCCCCACACCCGGCCACCACCAGTTGTAACGACGCGCACAATGTCGCCCGGAACGCAATGAGGCCCCCAGCAGCCCCCGCGCCCATTCCCTTCCCCACCGTCCTCCCTCCCACCCACCACCCGCCCACCTCCAGCGCTGCCCTTTCCCCCCTCCCCATCCCTGTCTCCGTCCCTCCCCACCTTCCCTCCCTCCCTCCCCTCCCCCGCCAGCGCCGGCTGCCTCCCACCTCCCTCCCACCCACCCACCCCTCCCTCCCCCTCCCTCTCCTCCCCTCCACCACCCCACCCCTCCGCCCGGACCCCCCACCTCCAGTGCCGGCTGCCCCTCCTCCGCCGCCTCCGGCTCCTCGCTGACCGACCGCGCACGCCGCCGCCGCAGCTGCGCCCCCTCCGCCCCCTCTGCCTGCTCCTCCTCCTCCTCCTCGCTCTCCTCCTCCTCGCTCTCCCCCCCGCTGCCCGGACCCGACGACGGCTCCTCGCTGCGCTCGCGCTTTACCCGCACGATCTCCGCGGCGCGGATCTGACGACGCTCCTGTGGGGGCGGAGACAAGAGGGGCGGAGGAGGAGGGGCGGGGACAGAGGGGCGGGGACAGAGGAGCAAAACGGTAAATTTGCTGGGGTCGATTTCGGCTATGGAGAAGCTTTCGTTGACCCTTTCGTCGACCCCCCTTTTTTGGATACTAGGCAAGTCCAGCCCCCCCCCCTTTTAGTGCTTGCCTGCAGCGCCTCCTCTCGGTCCGCTCCGCGGGACTGCTGCAGACGTGCCAGGCGGGGGTCATCCGCCCTGGCGGCGGGAGGGAGGGGCAAGAAAAACGATAACGCAGCAGAGGGACGTAGGCGGCGGAGGTGGGTGTGAGTGGGGAGAGGGACCGGGAGAAAGGTCCGGGTGGGCGTGGGTGGGTGGGTGGGTGGTTATCCTTGGTTGGCGTGGGGGAAGGGAATTGCAGGTGTGTCCGGAGACCGTGTGGGGCGTGGGTATTGGCGGAGGGTCCGGGGGGACGTGTGGGGATACAGGGAGGGGAGGCCACGGAGCAGCCAGCCAGACTGCTGGGCCGGCTATGGCGCTGGTGTGGGGGGACGATGTGAGCGGGCTTTGGAGGAGGACGACACGAAAGGCCGATCGTGGCTCCAAGCTCCCCAAGCGAGACGTTCCCCCCTGGAGCCACAGCCTGGAGCCGTTCCCCCCCGTCTCCCCCGTGATGTGGACCGGCTTGCGTGTTTGTGTTTGAGGACCGTACGGCGACCCGACCCACCGGCGGACGATGACCGGGGCTGCAACCTCGGTCCGGAGCCGCTCCCGGGGGGCCTCCTCCTCCTGCTGCTGCTCAGCCCATTCCGGGGCCTTGCCGGGCCAGTAGCGCTTTACGCGCGTCTTGTCAACGCGGCCCTTATCGGCCTCCTCCAGCGCCGTGCGAGCTGCCAGCGCCCCCGACATGATGTGAGAGCTCCAGCAACTGCTCTAGTGCTGTTTTACGCTGCCTTGACCGATTCCGAAAGGCGGGCTGGCGCCGCGGTGCGATGAGTCTGCTGCGTGAGGATGCCGGGAGGCTTGCCGCACAGGGGCTTCTGATTAGGGTCCTGCTGCTTGATCTGAGGCTGTTGTGGAAGGGAAAGCTGCCTATTTCCTATCGCAAGACACTGGTAGGGGCCCACTGGCTGACTGCTTTGATTCAGGACCCCCGCGGGCAGCTGTGACCTGGTCAGCAGCCTTGGAGTTCAGCAACTATGATGCCTACTTATGGGCGATCGAGATTCTATGTAATTCCAGGCATGCGGCTGGCGCTGTGACAAAGTTGCCTGAACCTTGCAAGTACATAAAGTTTGCCTTTCAGATTTACTCTAGTGCAAAATTGATAGAGGCTGAGGCAAGTTACTACTCCTTCTCGTGCTTGCCGGTTAGCGCTGCACCTTGAAATGCCGTACAGTATAGCTGTTGAGTGTTTTTGGGCGTTGCAAGGCTTTGTGAAGTCGAGCTCTACACACCTCCGACTTGTCCACTCGTTTTGTACACGAAGTAGGCAGATACAGAAGCATACGCTTTCTAAACTGTGAAGCGCCCTAAGTGTCTTTTGGCGACGACGGAGTCCCGATTGAAGCTTGCCTGAGGGTAAAGGTACAGAATTGTCTGGACGTGAATATCAAGTATGCACTGCTCTAAAGGTCGTTGCTCAAGGGGCGTCGGCCCACAAAGGTGGCGAGCGCTTTGAAAATGGGGGCTACTGAGACGCCAGGGCCTGGGGTCTCGCCCGATGAGTACTTTCGACGCGCAAAAGCCTTACTGGAGGTAAGGCCTGACCGCACGTGTTGAGCACAAGGGGCGTTGCACCCGTCTGTCGACAGAATCGCCGGGCGGGACTGGACTCGCTCGCGTTCTCAGAACCTAGACTCTCGTCTGTCGAAAGCATGACCATCTCATCTATCGCAGGCTGCATCCTCGGTGCGCCAAAGGCTCCAGTCGTTGCTTGCCAACCCAGGCCCGGACGCTGCGGCAGGTGCGTTGAACGGGCAACCTGGGGTTGCTCCCAGCCAGACCCCACACAGCCAGCCCCTTCCGCTCTCCCCCTCCTTACCGCCCTTGCTTTACTCCCCGACCACCGTTATCCAAACATCTCACCCACAATCCACATCTCACGCAGACGCCGCGCCAGCACCCGATGCCGGCGCCTCTTCACCCACAGCCCCGACCGCCGTCACGCCGTACTTCTACGAACTACCCCCCGATGACCCCCCGTCGGCCCCCCATCTCGGCGCCTCTCCATCTCGCCGGGGCTTCCGCGCCGTGTCGGCGCCCACACACCATCTCCTCGCCGCCGCCATGGCAGCTACCGCCGCCGCGGACGCCGACGACGCCTCCGACGCGCCGGCGCAGCGCCTGGCGGCGGCGCACGACGGCCTGACGCGGCCGCAGGACGCGCCGTCGGCGACGGCCGCCGCCAAGGCAGCGCTAGCCGGGCCCGGCGGGCCTTCACCGTCCGCGACTGCCGGAACTGTCGACCCACATCAGCATCTGCCATCGCCGCCGGAGGGCACCGCGGGCTCTCCGGGGGATCACCAGCAGCGGCGGGACCAGGCGGCGGGAGCCGTGACGGGCGCGCCGGTGGAGACGGCGGCGGCGGCGGCTGCTCCGCCGCCGAGCAGTTTCCCGGACTTTCTCCTCGCCCCAACCGCCGCCGGCGCCGTTAAGGCGCTTGCGGAGCGCGGCCCGACGCCGCCGTGGCCGCCCGGTGGGGCAGACTCGCACCAACGCGCGTTACGGGAGCTGTACGGCGATGACCGGGCGGCGGCGGCAGATGCAGATGGCGGCGGCGCGGCCTCAGGGGCGAATCCTCCCGCCGCCGCCGCTGCCGCCGCGGTGGAGGTGGAGTCGGCGAGGATGCATGTAGAGGCGGCCGTCAAGTCGAAGGCGGCGATGGAGGTAGGTGCCGCCGCCACCGCTGGCGAGGGGTGCTCGTACGGAAGTACGGAGAAGGGACTTGCCGTACAGCGGGTGCTGCGTTGGTGTGCGTTGGGTCAAGGGGCTGGTGGAGGGCGAGACGTGCCCACCGGGGGATGGGGATGGGGGACGGAGGCCTAAACAGGACCGCGCCAGAATACAAAAGGGGCTTTTTATCTTTCGTCGCCACCACAGCTCTTCCGACCCTCGGTATTCACAGGCGTTCTGTCGCGGCGAGTTCGCCGTCGGCCGACAGCTGGCGGCGGAGGCGGCGGCGCTGATGACGGCGGCCAACGCGATGAAGCCCAAAGCAGCCAAGACGACGACGTCGCCGGCGGTACAGCCTGCGGCGCCGCAGGCGCAGGCGGCCGCCGCCGCGGAGATGGATGGTGCGCGACTGGCGACGGAGGCGGCGGCGGCGGCGGAAGGATCCGTTGAAAGGGAGGCCTCCTGGTGCAGCAGCAGTACGCAGACCTCGCCGCCGTCGGGCGACCGCTCCAGGTCAGCGTCGCCGCCGGCGGTAACGGCGACGGCGGTCGCTGGCGGCGGCAGGCCGCCGCCGCCACCGCCGCCGCCGGGACCGCCGCCGCCGTCGATCTTGAGTCCCGCCAGGGCTACTGCGGCGAAGGCGCCATTGCCGCCGCCTCCACCGCCGCCAGGCCCGCCACCGCCGCCGCCGCCGCTTGTAGGCCCTGCCAAGCCGGCCGTGGGCAAGGCAACCGCCCCGCCGCCGCCGCCACCTGGCCCGCCGCCGCCGCCAGTCTTGGTTCCTCCCAGGCCAGGCGGGACCAAGGCGCTAGCGGCGGCGCCGCCGCCACCGGGCCCGCCGCCGCCACCGGTGGTCAGCCCTACTAGGCCGGGGGCAGCAATAGCGCCGCCGCCGCCGCCACCGGGCCCGCCGCCGCCACCGGTGGTCAGCCCTACCAGGCCGGGGGCAGCAATAGCGCCGCCACCGCCGCCACCGGGCCCGCCGCCGCCACCGGTGGTCAGCCCTACTAGGCCGGGCGCAGCGAAGGCGCCGCCGCCGCCACCGGGCCCGCCGCCGCCACCGGTGGTCAGCCCTACTAGGCCGGGTGCAGCGAAGGCGCCGCCGCCGCCACCGGGCCCGCCGCCGCCACCGGTGGTCAGCCCTACTAGGCCGGGTGCAGCGAAGGCGCCGCCGCCGCCACCGGGCCCGCCGCCGCCACCGGTGGTCAGCCCTACTAGGCCGGGTGCAGCGAAGGCGCCTCCACCGCCGCCAGGCCCGCCGCCGCCACCGCCAGCCATGGGCCCCTCCAAAGCCTCTCCGTCAAAGCAGCCGCCACCGCCCGGTCCGCCGCCGCCACCGCCAGCGACCGGCCCATCCAAGCCGCAAGGGGCGAGGGCGCCGCCACCGCCGCCACCAGGCCCGCCGCCGCCGCCGCCGGGCGGCGGCGTCGCCGGGAAGGGCCCGCCGCCGCCGCCACCACCACCGCCGCCGCCTTTGATTGGCGGGAAAGCGCCGGCGCCGATCAACACTGGGCCGACAGCCGGCGGCGGCGGCGGTGCCTCGAAGGCCGCGGACGGCGGCGGTGGCAGCTCCTCGGGCAGCACGCCAGTGGCGGGTGCGTCCAGTCAGGCCTAGGGGGCCTGTCGAGGGGGGCGTGTCGTGTCGTGTGCTGCCGCCAGCCCCTTAACTTCCCCGTCACGTCGAGCTGCGCCGCACCGCGCCGAGCCGTGCCGCCGAGTCGCCAAGGTGTAACCCGTCCCACTCCCTCTGCCAGCTTGTCTCTTTGCTCTGTTGTCCTCTTCCCTCTCCCCTCTTCCCTTTCTCTCCCCTCTCCCCTCTCTCTTCTCTCTCCCTCTCTCCACTCCACTCCCCTGCCGGCAACCCAACCCGACCCAACCCGCGTCGTCGCGTCTCGTCGCGCAGGCGACGGCTCCGACTGTACGACACCGCCTGCTCCCCCCCTGGAGCGCAAGGTTCTCCACTGGGAGGCGATGCCCTCCTCGGCCACCATGGCGCTGGCGCCCACGCTGTGGGCCAGCCCGGTTGTCAAGGTGTGGGTGGGTGGGTGGGTGGGAGGGAGGGTGGGTGGGTGGGTATGTTTCCCGGGGGCCAAGGGATGTGTGTGTGAGTGTATGTGTGAGAGAGTGTGCATGTTTGTGGTGTACAGAAGAACGAGCGCTGCGAAGCCAGGTCAGGCGTTCTTACTCGACGGAGAACGGAGCAAAGCAACGCGAAGAGAAGCGAAGGGGAGGGAAGAGAAGCGAAGGGAAGAGGACTCATATGACCAGAAACGAAACGAAGCGGGGCAAAGCGGAGCGAAGCCATGACCAGACAGACGAGGGGAGGGGGAGCAGGTGGCCGGGGGGATGAACGTTGGTGGGCGGAGTGCGGAGTGCGGAGAAATGGGCTGCAGCTCCTCCAAAGGGTCGTCCGGAGGGGGGTGGAGCCAGTGGCCCCGCGCGCTCCCTTCCCCCAGTCGCGCCTCCCCTAGTCCTCTTCATGCCGCCCACCGCGTGCGTGTCCCCTCCCCTGTCCCCTCCCCTGTCCCTCCCCTCGCGTCCACTCCCCTCGCGTCCACTCCCCTCGCGTCCACTCCCCTTGCGTCCTTTCCCCTCGCGTCCTCTCCCCTTGCGTCCTCTCCCCTCGCGTCCTGTCCACTCCCCTGCCCTGTCCCCTCCCGTCCCCGCCCCTCCAGGACTTTGTGCCCCGGGCGGTGGTCAGCGGCGCGGAGAAGCTCGCCCTGTTCGCTCGGCCGGCCACCACTCTGGGGAGCACCTTCAAGCTGGCCAGGAACACGGGTGGGTGGGTGGCTGGGCTGGGCTGGGCTGGGTGGGTGGGTTCCAAGCTGGCACAGGAACACGGGTGGGTGGCTGGTGGTAAAACGATACCGCAGCGGAGGGAGGGGTGGCTGGGTGGCTGGGCTGGGCGGCTGGCTGTGGGCGGCTGGGGGGCTGGGTGGGTGGCTGGGGTGGTGAACTGGTTTGGGATTGGGGGTGGGTGGCTGGGGCGAACTGCGAGCGGGTCGGGAGAGGGGAGTCACACAGTCCTTATCCCTTCCCCTTTCGCACCCGGCGCGGTCTCCGTCCCTTCGCTGCGGTCTCGTCCTCAACCCCCTCCCCCCGCCCCCTGCCCCTGCCCCCCGCCCCCCTCTTCCTCAGACGGCAAGGCCTGCCTGCTCGACCCCTCCACCGCCCAGAACATCCTGATCAAGTTCGCCAAGGCGGCCCTCAGTCCCGAGCAGCTGGGGGCGGCGCTGGAGCGGATGGACCACACCGTGTTGTCGGCAACCATTGTGCTGCAGGTGTGGGGGTGTGTGTTTTGGGGAGGGGAGGGGAGGGGAGGAGTGTGAGAGTGAGAGTGGCATGCGTCATTGGATGCGTCAGTGGCAGGCGGGAGGGATTGGGGTGTGTGTGGATGGGGTGGCCCCCCCCTCACACACACACCACGCGGTCACTCGCTGCTGGCCCCCTTTCGCTCAACTGGACGTGTCTTTGGTCGGTCCCTTATTTGTGTGGGTTTAGGGTTTCCAGTTTCCGATTTCCGGATTTTGGTCTCCGATTCACACAGTTCCGGAGAAGGGGGTGGGGCGCAGAAAACAGCTTTTTTTGGGAGGGATTTGTGTGGGGGAGCAAGACCGCAGTTCCCCGGGGGGGAGGAAGGGTCGAGGAGTTGGGTCGGATTTGACGGTTTGCCCTCCCTGACATGCCTCGTCGCTGAAAAGCCCGCTCGCCCTCGTCGATACCCGCCCGCTCCACCTCACTCGCCCCTTCCTCCCACCCCCACCCCCACTCGCCCCCCCCTCCTACCCCCACGCCCCCCAATATATACACACAACAACGCCCCCAGTGACTCATTGTTATATAAAGGGGCATATCACGCCCTGGCCCCCCAACACATACACACACGCACACACACTCGCCCCACGTTCGCTCGCCCCGCGACCTGCCAGTGCCTGGGTGGCTACCCCAAGCCCGAGGATGCGGAGCGGGTCTTGGCCTGGTGCGAAAACAACGACCCGGCGGGTGAGAGGGGCGGTGGCAGGGGCGGGGACCATGCATAGCAGTCCGAAGAGGGGGTAGGGGTTTGGAGGGCGGAGGCATATGCGGAAGCCGTCCCCACCATCTCCCGTCCGCTCCGGATTCTTAGCCTCGCCCACACGCCCAAATCCCCCACCCCCGCGCCTGCCGCCCTGCCTGGATCCTGAATCCGCGGATGGTCCCTTTACGGTCCCTGGCCTATGCCTGGACGATCCTTAGATCCATGGGATTCTGTCTGGATCCCTGGACGATCTTCTCTTCTTCTCCCCTGATGCTGGCTCCCATCATCATCCCCTGTGCCGCAGGCCTGGGCCCCGCGGAGCGCTTCGTGCAGGTGCTGGCCTCGCTGCCCCACGCCCGTCTGCGGCTGGAGATGCTCAAGATCCGGCATCACTTTGAGGAGGACCTGGCCAAGAAGGGCCGACTGGCGGCCACTGTCAAGGCCGCGTGCGAGGGGCTGAGCAGCAGCTGGGCGTGGAGGAGACTGCTCAAGGTGTGGGGGGGGGCGTGGGGGGGAGGTGGGAGGCGGGTGGAGGGTGTGGTGGTGGTGGGGGGGGGGCGGGGGGGGTGGTGGTGGAGGGTAACAATCAGGATACCGCAGCGGAGGGACGGGGGCGTGGAGGAGACTGCTCAAGGTGGGGGGGGCTGCTTGGGGGTGGGGTGGGGTGCTTGGGGGGTAAAAAGAAGATACCGCAGCGGAGACGGAGACGGCGCTAGCGAACGGGGCTGCTGGGGGGGGGTGTTGCGGGGCTGGGAGGCGGGTGGGGGGTGTGTGTGGGGGGGTGGGGTGGGGGGGGAGGGTGGGGAGATGGCTCGGCGGACCGGGTGGGCTGCGGTCCGGAGCTGCTTCTGCGCTCTTCCCTCCGCCCAGCCATACTTTTCGTTTGCGTTTTGCTTACTTACCTTTTATTCGTTGCGGTTTTACCGCTTCTCCGTGCCTTATCTGCCTCTTTTTGAACGAGGGCGAGGCCATCCGAGGGGAGCAACCAACCGCCCCTCCCCTCCCCGCCCCGCCCCGCCCCTCCCTTCCCCTCCCCGCCCCGCCCCTCCCTGCCCCGCCCCGGCCCTCTCCCCCCCGCCCCTCCTTACCCCGCACCCGCTCCCCGCCCCCCCCCTCCCCTCCCCTCCCGGCAATAGGAGCTCCTGGCTCTGGGCAACGAGGTGAACCGGCACCGCGGCACTCCCCCCGCCGCCGGGTTCAAGATGTCGTCCCTCAACAAGTTTGCGGAGATGCGGAGCTGGGACACGCAGTGGTCGTTGCTGGAGGTGGGGCCTGCGGGGGTGGAAATGGGAGGGGGTGGTGGTGGGGAGGGGCCTGCGGGGGTGGAGGTGGGGAGGGGCCTGCGGGGGTGGAGGTGGTGGACTGTGAGCAGGAGAGGTGCGTGTATAGAGAGCAACTGAGGGGTGGGTGGGTGGGTCGTTTGCGATCCTCTGGGGTCGAGGGAGGTGACACGAATGCCGTAACTCCTTAAGAGTTACGCACAGACACACGAACTGCGGTTGATGACGTGGATGCCGTGATTGTCCTGACCGGTAATTCCGTTGAAATAACAGATTGCGGCCGAGTCGATGCTGATGCTGCCGGGGGGCCGGCGCCACCTGGACGAGCTGAGTGCCTTGGAGGAGCGGATGGCGGCGGCCATGGCTGTGGATCTCAAGGTACGGCACTGTACGACACTGTACGACACCCTCGTGCAGGCGGGATGGGCCGGCCGGCCGACCGAACCGTCGTCGAGAAGATAATCCGGTGTGGGTGGGACGGAGCCCGTTGCTCTCGAAGCTCGAGGAGCTCCCGCCTGACACGCGCACACGCGCATGTCGTACGGTCGTTTGTACTGTCCGTACAGGTGCTGTACCACGACATCATCGAGATGGACGAGAAGGGCCTCGGCCGGGTGGCCAAGTTCCTGGACTGCCTGCGGGTGAGTGACCCAGGGGTCGGTGACCCACCGGGTGAGTGACCCAGGGCTCGGTGAGTTGTGGGTCGCGGTCGGTATTGAGGCGACGGGATATTCCCGAGTGCGTCTTCCTCGCGCGCTCAATTTCTGGTTCTCGGTGCGGAGATGCGCGGGTTACCGCGCGTTGTGCGTGAAGAAAGATGTGCGGCAAGGTACAACATATTGGTGTGTAGCTGTATACTGGACATGCGGAACTTAGCACCGCATGCCGGAGCCTACGCGCATGCGGAAGCTGTACCTTGGTGTGTGTGGACATGCGCGGTAGGCTGAGGGTATGTCTGCATGGGCGTATGCGGCAACCCTAAGAACCCCCCACCTCACCTCACCCGACCTCACCCCATCTCACCTCATCCCACCTCACCCGACCTCACCCGACCTCACCCGACCTGACCTCACGTAGGATCAAATTAAGTCGGAGCAGCAGCAGCAGCAGCTGCTGCTGCAGCAGCAGTTCTCGGGGCAGGCCGCAGGCAGCGGCGACCCTGGCGCTGCCGCCACCGCCGCTGGTGCGGCTTCCGCGGCCGCTGCCGCGCCGCCTGCGCCCGTCGCTGCGCGCCGGCTGTCGACTCACCGGTTCAGATCCGCTGACCTGCTGCGGGAGTGGTCGGAGCTGCAAGCTAGGTGGGGCGGGAGGAGGCGCGTGGCGGTGGTGGACGGGTAAAAAGAAGATACCGCAGCGAAGACGGAGACGGCGTTAGCGAACGGTCCCAGCCATTCTCGCATGTGTTTATACGCAACGTGTGCGTCCTCTGGGCGCTTGGTTCTCCTTCCTGCGCCTTACGCATGCGTCACCGCGTTTCCTATTGTGGTCCGTTCTGGCAAACGCTGGACCAATCTCCTGGACGTCGGTTGCACATCCCGTAATGCCGTACGTGCCGTACATGCGCCCGCACCCCCCACAGGTGGCAGACCGAGTACCGCGCCCTGGCGGAGGCGACGCACAGCGCGCTGACGGCGGTGCGCGAGGTTGCCGTACTGCACGGCGAGCTGCGCGCGACGGCAGCGGCCCTGGCGGCGTCGGCGTCCGCCGACCCGCGGGTCGCTGCGGGCGCGCCCCGGGAGGTGCGCGAGTGGCCGTTCGCCAACGGCCGCGCCTTCTTTGAGAACCTCCGATGGTGGGTGCTACGGGGGGCGGCTGCTGAGGCCCGAGGACTGGGGGCCAAAAAACGAAGATGCCGCAGCGAAGGGACGGAGACGGCAGATATGGGGGCTACGGGGGCGGGGGAGCTTGGGCGCGGGCTGGGGGGCAGGGCGGGCGTGGCGGGGGTGTAACAACGACCAAACTGCAGAGAAGGAATGGAGCTGGGGTGTGATGGTGAGCCGCTAAAGGCCTCGCTCGAGATGCTGTGCTGGGACCTGGGAGGGCGTCTGTGTGGGGGGGTCTCATAGGGGGGCCGTAAGGCCCGTAGGCTGTACGACACTCTCATGCTACAGCCGTAGCGGGCATGTAGCCGTAGGTGTGGTGGTCGTGACAGTGGGCCCCAGACAGAGACACACACACACACACACACACATCCCCCTCGCGTCTTAGGGCGGTGGAGGCAGCGGGGCCCAGCCGGCCGTGCGCTGCAGCGGAAACGACACAGGGCAGCTGGCGCCAGGAGGGCGTCGAGTCTTAGGGTTTGGAAACCGCCCTTGAGAACGGCCCTTGGGAACCGCCGATCCGCTGAGCTGATCCTCGTCCTTTCCCCGCCCATTCTCCTCCTCCTCTAGTGAACGTTTCCTTTCCCCACTCGCTTGTCGCTTCCCTCTCCTCTCCTTCCCTCCCCCCACCTCTCCTCTCCGCTCCTATCCTCTCAGTTTCTTCGGCAACCTCAAGCAGGCCTACATGCGGATCCGCAACCTGGTGCAGCGACACCACCAGGTATGGCATTCGTACGACAGGGTTTCGCGGCGCCGTACAGCATGACCAAAGCCGTACTGTGTGCACGGCAGGGCAGAGCAGGGCAGCGCAGGCCGACGCAGGGGCCTGCTTGGTCGTCTGCTGCCGCCTGGCGTGTGTGTCCGTCCGTTCGTTTGTTGTTTTGATTTTGATGCACCGATTCTGCACAGCGGTTGAAGTCCCCGCTACCCAACACCCGCCGAGCTGTCGAGGAGCTGTCCTATTCGCCTTGGGGCCGGCCGGTTTCACCTTCGGCGGTTGCCCGCCGGCCCGCGGTTGCCTGCTCACAGATTGAATAGGAAGGAGCAGAGGAAGGATTCTTCTGATACGTTACCGTTCACGGGCTCCGGCCTATACGTGGATAACCCCCCACCCCCACCCTCCGCCCTGCAGACCCTGTGGGAGGCGGCTAAGCGCATGCTGGAAGCTTCGGCCGCCGCCGCCAACGGCACCCCCACCCGCACCGCCAGTCCCTTCGCTTGCAGCACCGGCCCCCGCCGCCCCCGCCCCCGCCGCGTCACACACACCGGCGGCGAGGCCGCGTGCACCACCTCGCCGCCCTCGTCCCCGGAGCCCTCGCCGCAGACCTCCCCGCCACCGCCGCCGTCGGCGGCGCCGTCGCCGCCGCCGTCGCTGCCGACGCGCCGCTCCACCTACTCGGCCGTCGTGGCCCTTCGTACGACCTCCCCGGAGCCGTCGCCCCAGAACTCCCCGCCACTGGCGTCGCCGTCGCCCGGCGCATCGGCGGCGGCGGCGACGCCGCCGTCAGGCCAGGACCAGCCGCCGCACACGCACGGGAGCCACGGCCACGGACACGGGCACGGACACGGTCGGGGTCATGGTGGTGGGTTCACCCACGCTTACAGCACCGCCCACAGCGGCCACCACAGCCCCCGCAGCACCGACCATAACACATGTCCCAGCCACACCCAGCACCTACACCCGCACCCGCACCCGCACCAGCACACGACGACGACGGTGGCTCGGGAGGGCGTATTGCTGGAGAGGGACGTCGCTAACGTCGGCGACTCGGCAGCGGCGGCGGCGGCGGTTAAGGAGGAGGGCGGTCCTGGGTCTGGATCTGGATCTGGATCCAGTGGCTGTCGTACGAATAGTACGAACAGCTCGAAGCGTAGCGTCGTGGCGCTGAGCGCCAACGCGTCGTTCTCAGAGGCGACGGAGACGCCGTCGGCGCGCGGGCCCGCCGCCGCCGCGGCGGCGGCGGTGGCGGCGGCGACGGTCGGCCGCGCCGCAGCGGCGGCGGGCGCCGCCGGGCTGCGCCCGCGCGACCTGGCGCCGATGCTGGAGCGCCTGGCTTCCCAGACCTCCGTCGGCGACGGCGGCGACGGCGAGGGCGGAGTGTACGGCAGCCGGCGCGCGACGCGTGACGGTGAGTCGCCGGCGGCCTTGCCGGCGGCGGCGGGCGACGGCGTCTGCAGCCGCAGCGGCAGCTGCGCGGCGCCGCCGCCGCCGCCGGCGGCGGAGCTTCCAGCGGACTCCGCAGCGGCGGCGGCGGCGGCGGCGGTTGTGGAGCCGCCGTCGGGGTTCCTGTCGGCGGAGCCCTCCCTGGCGGCGATGGCGGATTCGGAAGACGAGCAACGCGCGGGGGGGCTGGCGGCCGCTGGGGAGGGGAAGGCCGGCTGCCGGCAGGCGGCGTGGCCGTGCGACGGCGGCGACGGCGACGGCGACAGCAGCTCGACGTCGTCGTCGGCGGAGTCGTCGGAGCCGGCTTCGCCGGTGGGCGTGACCCGTGGGTCGGTTCGCCTCTCTGACGCCGCCGCCATTGTGCAGATCTCCCTGGCCAGTGAATCCGTCGACGGCGCCCCTGACGCCAATGCCGACGGCGGCGGCGACGAGGCCGAGGAGGAAGAGGAGGCGGTGGCGGCGGACGGGCAGGAGGACGGCGGAGAGGGGCGGACGGGCGCGTCGGAAGGCCAACTGACGGCAAGCACGGAGGAGGAAGACGAGGAGGAGGAGGTGGTGGAGGAGGAGGAGGAAGAGGAGGAGGAGGACGATGATGTGGTGGTTCAGCTGCCGGCCGCGCTGGTGCTGGACGCGGATGTGCTGTTCCGGCTGCCGGCGCGGCTGCGGCGTAAGGCGGCAGGTGGGAGGTGGGAAAAGCAGTGCGGGTAGGGCCGCGGGGGGAGGGGGGAGGGGAGGGAAGGAAAGCGGGTGGGGGGGGTCTGGGGGAGGGGAGTAGGGAAAGATCGGATGGTTTAGGGATTTAGGGTTGGGTTTTAGGGTTTTAGAAAGCGAGCGCGGGGAATTTTTCCTCGTTCCTCGTGAGCAAGAGGTGGTGAGAGCCAGCCCGGGAAGGAGGTGGGGAGGTCACCCAGCGAGCTGTTCGGACGCCACCCAATGTGGCACCTGAGATGGTGGTGGAAGCCGATGCGACTGTTGGCTACCGAGGGCATCCGATTTTGCGCTCGAAGGGCGCCGCCCGATGGCAGGCATTGCGGTGGCAGCCGACCCGTTCCGTTCCGTTCCCTCCACCTCCCCTGCTCCGTTCCGCTCCGTTCCGCTCCCCAACCGCTCCGTTCCTTCCCGCACCGCGCCCCGTTCCGCTTCCCGCCACCCAACCCACCAGGTCGCCTGCGCAGATCCCTCCTCCTGAGGTTGTCCTCGGTACATCGTGACGAGGAGGAGGACGAGGAGAACGACGACGGCGATGGCGGCGGCGGCGCTGCTGCCGACCCACGGGTCACCCTCGCCACCGACGCCGCCGCTGCCGCTGACCCCACCGACGCGGCGCCCGTCAGCGCTACGGCCGCGCGTGATGGGGCGGGCAGCAGCAGCCTTGGCGCCTGTCATCGCATTAGCGCCGCCGGGGCAGCAGCTGGCGGCGGGACGCTCGGCGGCGTTGCCGCTGCCGCCGCCGCAGGCGGCGACGCCGACGGTGACGCCGGCGGCGACGCCGACGGCGGCAGAGAGCATCATCCCCACCGCATCAGCGCCGTCTTCGCATCTGTCAGCCCGGACGACCCGTGGGTCGGTACTGACGATGATAACGCCAACGTCAACGGCGGCGGCAGCTGCTGCAGCAGCAGCAGTTTAGTCAGCCACCTGCTGATCCAGAATCCGGATCAGGATCCAGACGGATGCCAAGATCCGTCCGAACAGGATCTAGCCTACCAGCCGAATCAAGATCCGGATCCGCCGCCACCGCCGCCGAGACGTCTGACTCGCGACGACCTCCTGAACCTGCAGCGCCACATCCTGGCTGCCGGCATGCAGCAGCAGCAGCAGCAGCGGTGGCATCCCGCCTCCCGGGCACCCGGCCACCCGCAGGGGCTGCAGCAGCTGCAGCTGCAGGGGCTGCATCGCCTGCCGTCGGCGGCGCGGCGCGAGCACGAGCGCCAGCGCGCGGCGGCGCGGCAGCGGCGGCAGGCGGCGCGTTGCGCGCTGGTGCTGACCAGTCGCCGCACTCTGTCGCAGCTGCTGCAGCGCGCGGCGGAGCTGGGGCTGCCGGCCCCCAGCATCCTGGTCACCTCGGCGGGAGCCATGGTGAGAGCGCAAGGGGCGGGTGGTGAGGGGGGGGGGAGGGGGGCGTTTGGGGTGTGAGCCGGCCTTCGGTGTCCTTCCCCTCCCGCTGCCACACCACACACCCACCCACACCTCCTCCCCTCCCCTACACGTGGATACCCGGCCCCCCCGATTCCGACCCTAATGATCGACCTACCTGCTCTCCTGTCCCTGGTGCGTGTGTATATTTCTCTCTCCCTCTCTCCCTCCCTCTGTCTCCTTCCTCACTCTCTCAGCTCTCATCCCGCCCCAGACCCCCTTGTTGGCTGGCTCTCCCCTCTCCCCCTCCGTCCCTGCCGCTGCGGTACCTATTTTCTTCCATGTCCCCACTCTCCCAACTGGCACCCTTGACGCACTTCACCCCGGCTGACCCCCCAACCCCCAACCCCACCTCTCCTCGCCGCTGTCACACTCCCCCCTATACGTGGATAACCCCGCCCGCCCCCGCCCCGCCCCTTTCCCCTCCTTGCAGCTGTGGCGCCGCGTCCCTCGCCGCACCGGTCTGGCCGGCCTCTGCTACCCCCGCATCCACGCGGCTCCCTCCCTCCCCGTCATCCCCAGTGGCGACATCGACCCGCTGGACAGCGAACAAGGCAGCGTCACCGCGGCGGCGGCGGCGGCGGCGGCGGCGACATCGCACTCGTCGGCACGGGAGCTGCGCTTGCGCTCCGCCACCACCGCCGACGGATGGGATGTCGACGCTGCAGCGGACGGCGGCGGCGGCGGCGGTGAGGTCAGCGGCGGCGGCGGCGACGTGACGAGCCCGCCGGCGTCGTGCAGGCGCGGGATATCGCGGAGCATGAGCTGGACGTCGTCGCCGCCGGCGGCGGCGCCGCCGCCGCCGCCGCCGCGGACGCCGTCCGGCAGAAGCACCCACGGCGCCTTCGGCGCCGCGACGGCGGCGTTGGACGCGGCGGCGGAAGGCCGCCGGAGCACCGGCGGCTGCGTTGTCAGATGCAGCGGCGGCGCCGCTGCCCAAGCTGCCGTTGGGCTCCCTGCGGCGGCGGCGGCGGAGGCCGCCGGTGGGCTCGGGTCGGCCCAATTGAGTTTTCGGGCGTCGTGGGACGTTCGGGAAAGGTTGGCGCAGGGGCGCAGCGGCAGCTGGGGCGGCGCGCCGTCGCCGGCGCCGGCGCCGGGCGGCAACTACAACCGCATCTGGGGCGGCGGCGGCGGCGGTGGCGGTGGCTTCTGTGGCGGCAGCGTGTTCCGCGGCGTGTGCGAGGATCTGTACGACGGCGGCGATGTCGACGGCGACGGCGGCGACGGCGACGGCGGCGCCATGCTGTGGGATTGGGAGCCGGAGCCCCGGTGGCACTCTCATGTGCAGCGGCCGTCCAGTATCATCCGGGGACGGGGGGAGTGCAGGGCGCCCGAGTTTAATGACGAGGTGGGTTGGCGAAGTGAAGAGGTGGGGAGGGCGGGAGGGAGGAGAGGGGTGCAGGTTGGGGGTGGAGGGAGGTACTGGCAAACGGAACAGATCGAGCATCGAAGCGCGACGAGAGAGGGAGGGAGGGTAAAACCCCTAAAACCCTAAAACCCCCATCCCAACTAGGATTCAACACCCGTTTAGAACCCTCAATACCCCTACATACACCCGCAACAACACCCCCCACCACACACACACACACGCATCTCTCTGATCCCGCCCCTCCCTCTCAGGTCCGTTTCGCAGTCGAGTCCGCAACCCAGCGGCTGCAGCTGCCACCCGACCGCCTGGGGCCCCAATCCGCCTCCACCTACCACCTGACGATGCCTGTACGGCGGTCCGTACTGGAGGCTTTCCGTACACAGGTGGCGAGGGAGCTGATGAAGCTGCCGATCACGGTGCGTGTGTATGTGTATGCGGGGGGGTGGGGGTGGGGTGGGGTGGGGGGGAGGGAGGGGGGTAGAGTACGACACGTCCAGGTCAAGGGGCCGAGCTGGCCAGCTGACAGAACCCCGCAGCAGCGAAGGAAGGAGACCCGCCTGCCCACCCCGCCTGCCCACCCCGCCTGCCCACCCCCATCCCCCCCCCACCCCCCACCCCCACCACCACCACCCCACAGGTGCATATGGAGGTGGAGGAGCTGGAGCCCTCAGAGCAACCCCACCGCAACCGCAACCGCCGTCGCACCACAACCAAACCACCACCACCACCACCACAACAGGAGCAGCAGCAGCAGGACGGACAGGAGCAGCAGCAGCAGCAGGAGCAGGAGCAGGAGGGGCAGCAGCAGCAGGAACCTGAGCAGCAGCAGCAGAAGAAGAAGAAGAAGAAGAAGCAGGAGAAGCAGCGGGAAGGGCAAGAGCAGCGGAAGCAGCAGCAGCAGCAACAACCCGTCGATGTGACGGCCGGACAGGAGGAGGGTCAGAAGCGAGCTGCTGCACGCCGCCGGGCGCGGAAGCAGGAGCAGCAGCAGCCGGCGGGTGCAACGGCTGCGGCGGGTAATGGCGGCTGCGGCGGCGGCGGGACCGACCCATGGGTCCGAGTGCACTTTGTGCCGCACCACGCCACCGCCCCGCTGGCTGCTCGTTACGCGCTGTCCAACATCCTGGGGGTGAGTGACCCAGGGGTCGCTCCCTCGGTGGGCACTCTGGAGGAGCTGCGCAGCCTACTGCAGCTCTAGTGGGGGTGGGGTGGGGTGGGGATGGTGGGGTGAAGGGCCGGCTTCTTTTTCGGCTGGTTGGTTGGTTGGTTGGAGTGTTTGGTTGGTTGGTTGCAGCAGCAGCAGCAGCAGCAGCAGGAGCTGACAGTGCGGTGCAGTGCAACCTCGCTGCTGAGGAGCGGTGCCTCTTTTTTTTGGGGGGGGGGGTCGGGTCGGGTCGGGTCGGCCCCCAATCCAAACCAAAATTGAGGACCTGGATTGAGGATTGAGTTGCCATGCAGACCGGCCGACCGACCGACCGACTGGCGGTTGACACAATTTGGGTGTGGGGGTTCGGGAGGTACCCGGCGGGGGGGCAAAACCAGGCGGTGCAGCTGTTGGGGGATGCCAGGGCGTGTCGTAAGAAGGGCGACGGGTTGACGACGACGACGATGGCGAACGTTGCTTACGCAAGCACATGACAGCATACCTTTACTAATGACATGCACACATACACATGCTGACATGCATACATGCATAACTTCAAGACATGCACTTCCGATGAACCACGATGGCTTTGGATACCTTTGGGACTGATGACCTATGGCGACCGCCAACAAACCAACAACCAACATGGTGGGCGAACAAAGGAGGACGCGCTTGAGCAGACAAGATGCTGCATGGTCACTTACGGCGGGGACTGCGGGGCAGGGGGGGAGGAGGTGCGAGGAGGTACGCAAGCGCTGCCGCGCCCACCGCGAATCTTTCCGGACGGGCGGCTCCTTGCGGCTTGTTAGCCCCGTTGCCTGTGGCTGTGACTGTGACTGTGACCGTCGCTGTGGCTGTGGCTGTGGCGTTGCTTGTGTGTTTGGAGTTGTGCCGCCGCCCCTTTAGCCAATCGTGGATTTGTCGTACTCTGTCGTACTCGTAAGGTCATGTGGTGTACCGTCGGGTGTCTCTTCTCTCCTGTGGACACGCGCCGACGGCGGTGGCGGAATTGCGCCATCAACATCGACATCGACGTCGCCGGGGGGGAGGTAGGGTGGGGTGTGGGGAGAGAGAGAGAGAGGGGGGGCCGGCCTCTTCCCCGCGCGGGACTCCACACGCGATCGGGCAAGACGGATGCCCGCGCGGCACGCCTTCTCCTTCTCCTCCTGCAGTGGATAAATGCACAAGTACTCGGTGCTGGTGCTGTGCTTGCGATGGGTGCTGCTGGTGCCATGGCCATGGTTGGGGATTTTTGTATATACTCGGCAAAACGGATGGCGGTGTTTTTGCGGTGGGCGGCTTTCTGCATGTGTGTGTGTGTGGACCTTTCTTTCCCCCTGACCCTCGGACACTCACTCGATTTACTACTTGCGCGTGGCCCTCGCGGCCCCCGCTGCGTTTTACGTACTGTGATTTTTTTCCTGTCGGTCGGTCGCTGGAGCTTTCGCGCGTCTCGTCCCCCCCTCGCCCGTCTCGTCCCAACCCTGGCCCGTCTCGCCCCCCCCCATTGCGGGCAGGGGTTGCAGGGGCCCCTCGAGGACAAACGGACATCTGGTTGTGTTTGTGTGTGTGTGTGTGTGTATGTGTGTGTGTGTGTGTGTGTGTGTGTGTGTGTGTGTGTGTGTGTGTGTGTGTGTGTGTGTGTGTGTGTGTGTGTAACTGTTACATATCTGCCGGGCCGACACTGGCCGGGGGCGCTAACCCGCCCACATACGGGAGACCGCCGAAGCACTCCTCTGTTGAGGAGGGGCGTACCACCTTGTCTGCACACTGCACCGGGAAGTGCTAACCGCTGCGCCGTAATCGCCGTAATGTGTGTGTGGCGGCGTGGCACGTGGGGTGGCGCGTGTAGGGTTTTGTTGGACGACAGTACGACAATGTGGCACCGTGTGTGATACGTCGAACACATCAGTGCAGCGTTGCAGCGTTAGGAAAGGCGGGGGTCTTTGCGATTTAGTTTAGTTGAGCTGGGCCCCTTTGGTTTTGTCAACGGTGCGTGGATTTGTCATCGGTGCCATTTTACCGTACGACATCGAACCAGGTTGGACGCAAGATGGGCTCGAGATCAGCTGCGCATCGCTCTATTGCGTCGCTTCGGTTGTGTGGTTGTGCGCGTTGATGCACAAAAAAAATAAACTGGGCGTTTTATTTTTTTGAACATTTCAACTCTTCAGGAAGGGACCCTGCAAGCGCGAGTTTTTATTACACGCCACGTGCCGTGGCTTGGGGCAACGGGGACCGCACGTCCCGCTGTTTCAAGGCACCCCTTGACCGCTTTCCTAGCGTGTGCGGCACAACTGCCAACGTGTGTCGTACCTGGATGCCGTACTGTAAGCTGTAAGCTACTGTCCCCTCCCCTCGCCCTGCTAGAACCCTCACCAATGGTCTCACGCTGCTCTGCGGATAACTCCTCTGTCTAGGGCCCCTGTGTTGGCCGCCACCACCTTGGCCGTCAATGTTCCATCCAAAACCCCATTTACCGGTCTGCGTATTTGGGCCCCTCCGTGGAAGGACGGAGGGGAGACACGCCCCCGGTCGTTACCCGGATCCAGTTCGGCGCATGATCCAGTACCCCTTTTCAAAATGCCGCCGTTGGATGCCATGCAGCAGTGCGAATCCCGTCTCGGCCGTTGCCCCTCTCGGATTGCCTCCTGATGCACGCATGCGGTGCGACCCATGGGACGTGTGCGTTATGGAGTGCAGAATTCATTTCAAATCGGCCTCTGAACAGTGTGAGTCTATAGGAGACTGCTGCATCTTGCACCTGGCAACATCTGGCAGCGATGAGTGACTGTATGGTTGAGGGCGTGCATGCCGCACTCAAAGACGCAATTCGAGGTATTTTCTTGTCGGTCATTCCAAAGCAGTAACTAAAAACCACATTAGCATAATGGTGCATTTGATTTCCCTGTGATGCAGTGTGAGTCTATAGGAGACTGCTGCATCTTGCACCTGGCAACATCTGGCAGCGATGAGTGACTGTATGGTTGAGGGCGTGCATGCCGCACTCAAAGACGCAATTCGAGGTATTTTCTTGTCGGTCATTCCAAAGCAGTAACTAAAAACCACATTAGCATAATGGTGCATTTGATTTCCCTGTGATGCAGCAGCGCAACTGCGCAAGCCTTCCAAGCCTCCTGCCCACCTGCCGGTTGCGATGTACCGGAAAACGTCCATCGTTCCGAAGGAGTAATGCATTACGGAATGGACGTTGACGTTTATGGATCCCATACGGACACTTGATTTCATTTGCTTTATCGTGTAGGTCCCGATATTTGTTTGTGTCGGTAAATCACCGGAGGTTAATATCAAAGCGAAGTTGGCAGCGTTGATTCTCGCTTTTGCTTAACACGACTGATAGATGGGTGCTTCAGGGTCAAAGCAAACAGAAGCCGCGGCTCCCCCTGCGCTCCCGGCTCCGACGCCCGCGCCTCCCGGCGTTCCCATCGGGCCGGACGGCAAGCCCAAGAAGATTTGCTGCACGTGCCCAGACACCAAGAGGTTGCGCGATGCGTGTGTTGCGGAACGAGGTGCGTGCTGGAATCGTTAAGCCGGATGTGGATTGTCATGGACGTTGACGAGCTGTCGTCCTTACCCTGCAGGGGAGGAGCACGTGTACTGCCAAGCGCTCATAGAGGCGCACAAAGCGTGCTTGCGGGTTGAGGGCTTCAAGGTGCGACAGCCATCCTGCAAGCAACGAAGTCCCGTCTCTCGTGTCATGGGGGCACCGGGCTGGCTCGCTTAGCGGTGGTACAACCCCAACCCCACTCCTACCCGACAAGCTTACGGTATCACATCGTGCCTCGAACACACTGCCAACCGCGATGCGAGAATCTCGAACCAGTCAACAGCGTTCCTCGACGCCGAAGTCGTCACGAGGACGGCAGGGGTTCCACCATCCCGCAACCATTAGGACCAACCACAACGTTCCTCTCTCATGCTGGCCCCCCTCCCCGCCGCTCTGTCTCGGTAGGTGTAAGGCCGGCTCAGGGCACGACGCGCGCGCTCGGGGGAACCCAGGGAGCCAACGGCGAAGGGAGCCGGCGGGGGGCTACACAGCCGCCGCCGGCAACGGCTTCATGGCCTGCCGGCGCGGCGGGGCGGGGCGGGGCTTCCATTGCGACAACACGGGACGGTACAGCAGGGGCATGCGGGCGTTGCTCCGGTTGGGGCTCCTTTTCGGGGAGTCAGGCCCTCGGTCCCACCGCCGCATGCCCCAGCCGCCGCCGTGTGGACATGAGCTAGCGTCCGGATGCTGCGCAGCACAGCGCGGCACAGCACAGCACAACACAGCACAGCGCGGCGCAGAAGGAGCAAAGGGGAGGAGAGCGGGGGGGAGGGTAGAAATGGCTGCTGCTGCTGCGGGGGCAAAGACGTGGGGAACAGCGCGCACCCTGTAGTGCTCTCCTCTGCGGGGTAGGGATAAGGGTGAGGGTGAGCGTGAGGGAGTGGGAGGGAGGGGCGTCTGGGTATGCGACGCGACTCAATACAAAACCCTTTTGGGGTACCGGTGACCCGTGACATTGACCAGTGACCGGTGATGAGGAGGGTGCCAAGGAGTGGAGGGGAATGGAGTACCGGTAGAGTGGAGGGGAGTGGAGGGAAGGGGAGCGCGGCATGGAGTTGCGTATGGTTAGGGTGTTCGGTTGGTTGTCGCCTGGACAGACTTGCGGCGGCGTTTTGAGCCAAGACCGTGGCAGCGGCGCCGCCACCGACCCCTGGGGCTGCGACGCAGGCGGAGGCGGAGGTGGCGAGGGCGTGTGTGGGTTTCCCAGGGGGGCGGTCGTGTCGCGCGCTCCGAGGTGGCCATTCCCTGATCCCCTTCCGGGTCGCCCCCATACCGTCCTTCCGTGTCCATTCCTTTCTTGCTTTTGTGAGGGTGGGGAGGGGGCTTGGCAGTTGTGGGAACAGCCACACGCCACGGATCTGCAAGAGTCGATTGTTGCGGAAGGGCGCGCTCTCAAGGACGTGGCATCTTCCGGTTGTCATTCCTGCCTCACTGTGCCCGCCCACCTCCCGAGCGACCCACAGAGGTCCAACCGCCAGAACACGTCGCCCACCCGCCGTCCGCCGGGCACCACCACGCCGCCCGAAGACGCCACCGGGACAACTTAAGTAGTATTGAAACCCTTCAAAACCCTGACAACCTTGAAGCGCATGAGCAGGCTGCGACGACGACCGGGGCCGCGTGAGGCCGCACACAAACGTTATTGATGCACACTGCCTTCGTGCGTGCGTTCGTGACGTTTTACAAGCAGCACCCGCCCCCCACAAAGCCCCCGCCCGGGGCCCAGCCCTCTCCCACCGTTTCCGCTCTCAAAAGTCCGTTTTGGGGGGCGGCCTGGACGATGCGGGTGCCAAGAACGGCTGCCGTCGCGCCTGCCCCAGTTCCGAAGTGCTGCGCCCCCCAACCCCGGGCAGTCCAGGTTGAAAGTCCTGGGCCGCCCCCTTCCGCCCTCGTGTGCCGCTCCGGAACCTGCCCGGGGCCTGCCCCGCCCCCCTGCGCGTCCTCGCTCGCCCCTTGGCCCCTGGGGCCACCCGCCAATGCCGAGCCGAACTCGACTTTGCCCCTCTCCCCAGCACCGCCAACCCCCACCCCGCCCCCTCGTTGCTGGTGTTGCGCTTGCTGCTCTTGTGGTGCTGTTGTTGTGGCAGGCTCCCCCGCCGCCGCCGCCGCGGTCCCGTTCTGATGGTGGCTCTGCCGAAGCGCCGGAAGCCGCCATCTCTCTCGGCTGGTGGCTCTGCCGGGTGGCGCCCGATGCCACCTCCACCGCAGCCGCGGACACCTGCTGGTCCCGGAGCTTCGACAGACACCGGACACTCCCCCACCGGGCGATTCGCCGCCTCCCCCGGTTAGCCCCCGTAGCCACCCTAAGCCCCCCTCGCATCCCGGTTCTTCATCTTCTTGTTCTTCTTGCTGCCCCCGCCCCCGCCTCCAGCAGCCTGCCGGATCTCCCGCCGCAGTCGCTCCAGTTCGTGTTGATACGTATCGCCGCGGTTCTCGATGCGCTGCAGTGCAGTACAGTACGATGCCTTCAGTACAGTGTCGTACAAGTGCTTGACCACGGACCAGAATGGCAGGCAGCACCTTCCTTCCCTGCAGTGCAGTCTCGAGCTTTATTAAGGTTTTTGAGACATGCCCACGTGCATTACTAACGTTTTCGACATGCCCACGTGCTTTATTAAGGTTATTTAGACATGCCCAAATGTGTGACGCAAGCGATCAGGGCAGCAGCCACGCTGCCTCCCTGTTCCGCACGCCCCGAAACCATTCCGTCGTGTCGCATGCTGCGACCGCGACCACTACCACGATCGCCCCCTTCCGGGGAAACCCCATCGCGTTTTCCCTTACACGCACGCCTCAGGCTTCACCCCGCCTCGCCCCCACTGCCGACCGACCCCTGGGTCACTGATGACTCACCACCAGCTTCGGACACATCCCCACCACCAGCCGCAACTCCTCCGCCGCCAGCCGCAACCCGGGCACCGACAGTGCGACCGTCTGAGCCAGCGGCGCCGCCAACGGCGCCGCCAGCGCCGTCAGCCAGCCCCCGTGCGGACCCGCCACCGCCGTCGGCGCGCGGCCGCCCTCGTCGGGATGGCGCCGCCGCCGGTACTCCCCTCGCCGCTGCAAGCCGCGGACCTTCTTCACATCGTCGCCGCTCTCGCCGCCGTCGAATTCGTCGAAATCAAAGCCGCCGCAGCTGATTTCGACGTCGTCGACATCGTCGGAGTAATCGTCGTCATCGTCGTCGTCGTCGTCGTCGCTGCGGCGGCGGCGTCGATGGACGACCGCGCGGCCGCGGCCAGTGTCCTGCAGTTTGAATGCCAGCATCTGCGCGCGGGCGAACCGTACGGCGGCGTCGCCGCGCTCCTCGTACACCTGCAGGGAGGAGATCGTCACGCGCAGCTGCCGCCGGGACCGACTGGCGGCGGCGGCGGCGGCGGCGGCGGCTCTGCGGCCGCCGCCGCCGGCGGCGGCGCCGCCCTTGGGCGGCGGCGGCGGCGGCGGCCTGTTCTCCCACTCCCACCTCCGAACCGCGTCGGCCAAGTACCGCGCCCCCGCCGCCGCGGCGGCGACGACCCAAGGCTGTACGGCGCCGTCGTGCAGAGGTACGGCGTTGCCATTGCGCGCCGCATGGCCGCCTAGCAGCGTGAGGGGTAGGCTGGGACTGAGATCAGCACCGCCGCCGCTGCCGCCGCCGCCGTAGGCGTCCTCGTCTTCGCTGTCGTCTTCGTCGGCTGCCGAATCCCACAGCAGACGGAGCCGCGGTGTGGCGGGCAGCGCTGCCAGGCAAGCGGCCAGGTGCAGAGTGGGCACCTGCCGTACCTGGTCAGACCAACCAAACCGCAAGCAGAGAGGGCGGCGCGCGTGTGTGTTTGTTTTACCATTAGGGTTTTAGGGTTTAGGGTTTTAGGGTACTTCCCCCAAGTTTTACCATTAAGGGGTTTACCGTTAGGGTTTCACCATAAGGGCAGGACCGTTAGGGTTTTACCATTAGGGAAGGACTGTGCTTCCGGTCGGTACACAACCCCACAGCGAGTAGAGGAGGCGACGCTCGAGAGCAGGGGGAGGAGGACGAGGAGGAGGAGGACACACATGTGCGTCGTCCAAACTGATATTAGAATTAAACGGTGCTTGCGGTGTTGGCGCAGCGCAGCGGTGAAAACGGTGCAAGGTGAGTTCGTACGCGTATGGGGCTGAGGGTGCCTTTATAGGGCTTTACGGTAACGGTGCTTAGGGTTTAGGGTTTAGGGTTTAGGGTTTAGGTGGTAATCGTGGTTTCCAACGAAGCACGGTGATGGACGGATGGCCAGATTTGCCACGAGTCCCCCAAAACCACAGATCGACGACTGTGACGGAGAGACGGATTGAGGGCCGCCGACTGCGGGCCACTGTGACAACCGACCTGCAGTTGCCGCAAGTTGGGCGGAAGCGGCACAACCGGCATCTCGGCGGCGCCGCCGCCGGCGCCGCCACCGCCACCGCAGCGCTCCGCCGGCGGCGTCGCCAGACCGGCGCAGCGCAGCCGCGTCAGCGCCGTCGCCGCGGCCAGGGCGGCGCAGTCGCGCGCCGCGATGTACGACGACGGCAGCGACAGCTCCGCCAGCGACGCCGCCGCCAGGCCGCCCGCCAGCAGCGGCGCCAGCCGCCAGCAGTTCCGTGCAAAGCAAGTAAAGTCATCCCGGCAGTCGTGGGTGGGATCTTCGAGGGGAACTTGTTGCGGTACGTCAAGTACGAGGTGCGTAAGGCCCGTAAGGGCGGAGAGCGCCAGGAGCTCACGCTCCGGAACCAGGACACCCTCGCCGGGGGCCTCGTCGTACGTCGAAAGCTCCAGGGAGCGAAGGGACGTCAGTGTCGCCAGGCGCGCGGCCGACGGCGCGGCTGTGAGGCGGAGCGGAATGTGGGGGCACATGGAGGGAGGAGAGCGAGATGGGAGTACCGTATGCGGTTGGAGGGCGGGGAGGGTGGGCGTATGTGTGTGCGCATGGTGTGTTGAGTCTGAGTGTGTGCGTTGGGGAGGGGTGTAAAAAAAGGAGATACCGCAGCGAAGGGACGGGAGACGGGGGGTGGGGTTGACGGGCGGGAGGACCGGTCCAGGCAGGACCGGCAAAACAGGTAATAAGGTTGCCAAAATAGGACCGAGGACCGGGACGAGCTCTCGATCGAGAGGCGCAGCCACGTGCCGGCCGAACACCACACCGCCTGCAACCCACGCCACGCCAAGCCCTGCCATATCCCCGTGCCCTCACCCCTCTCCTCCACACCCGTACCCCCTCACCCCTCTCCTCCACACCCTCTTACGTCTTACCCCTCTCCTCCACACTCTCTTAAGTCTTACCCCTCTCCTCCACACCCTCTTACGTCTTACCCCTCTCCTCCCGCGCATTCCAGTGCTCCTCCTCGTCTTCGCAGACGCACCGGCGGGCATCCAGCTTCAGGCTCTCCAGCGAGGGAACGACCCGTGGGTCAATCCAGGCCGGCAGCCAGCTGCTCCACAGGACGTTCAGGGACAGGCCCCGCAGCTGAGGTCCCAACAGGCGCAGCAGCGGCTCTGCTGACGTGGCATCCGGAAGGCCGCGGATCTCCAGACCCAGAGAACGGAGGGCCGGAAGCGCGGCGGCGAGGGGCGCTGCCCAGTTTGAGGCGGCGGTGATGGCTTTGGCGCCGGGCGGGGCCGAGGGCGCGAGGCGGATGTTCTTCTCGTGTTTGGAGTCCACAGAGCGATCGAGGCGGAAGGAGAGGTGCGTGAGGTGGGCGCCGAAGGTATGGGCGAGGGGCTGGCTGCGGGAGGGAAGGGGAGGGCGGGAGGAGCGGGAAGGGTGAATGGGAGGGGTAGGCATTGCTGGTTTTGGGGTTTGTGCGGATGGAGGTTTAGGCGAGGAAGGGAGAATTGGGGATCTGGGAGCGAGGATTGGGGCGCCGAGGGAAGCATGCTCCCGGCGGGACTAGATGGGTCGACAGCTGACAACGTGTAAGGCAAGGCCAGCCTCCGCAAGCGTGTTCTAGTTCCTTCTGCACCTCAACTTACATTATTTGGTTGGCTGCAATGAAGCGGTTGCACACGACCTCAATTGCTGCTGGACGGTAACCGAGGGCCGCCAGCCTGTCCAAGTCCTTGAGGACCCGCGCTGGGTTGCATTTACCATATTCAACACGTATGAAAAATTTCTGGCACCAATGTATGTGCTGGGTCCGCGCAAGTTTGCAAGTCGCCTTGAGATTCTTCGCGTCGGTAAGGCACAGGTAGTCCCAGATGACTGCGACCTCCTGGAGAACGTTGCTGAGACTGCGACAGTTTTCTGACGTCTTAGCGCATTTTTCTGGAGTGTCGGCCGCGGGCTGCTTAAGTGTTCCGTCCATGGCTGGCTTGTAGACGATGTGTATATGCCCTCCTTATCGTCAAGAACAAACGCATTAAAGCTAAGTAATGTAATCTTGTCGTTGAGTATACTTTTTACTTACACTATTTACCCGGAATTGGTCTCAGACCGGGATCCGGGATCCGGGATTCTCCCACCGCTGCACGCTTTCCACTATCTCGTCCAAACCACTCGTCCCGTTCTACGACAACACTTTCCACGACAGCATCGCGATCGACGACCCTAAAGTGGCCTGAAACTCTGTTAGTTAGGACGAGCTGTACAGGACGGGGGATGAGTTACCTATCTGTTGTAGAAACTATACAGTTTGTAGAAAAGCAGGTCTATTTTCGTGTAGCGAAGTTCAAACAAATTTTGCCCGGGATCAGTGCAAAGCGTTTCACCTTTCGCATAGACAAGTCTTAAACGCTGTGTGACGCTGCTGTAAGAATACATACAATGAGCTGCACACAAGCTCGCAGTCAATTGTGTGAAAGTGCAAGCCTGAACTCGCTGATTAGACCCTAAAGTGTGTAGGTTAGGGCTTGTCTGACGCTTGACACGTTCCAGCCCTGTGAGTATATGAGCAGTGATAAAGACCTTTCTGGCATAAGGAGTTGCGAGTGAGCTCGAAATCCCGAGTTCTTCTGGAGTCGGAGCCCTCTGTTTTGCCGGCAGCTTGGCATTCTTACAGCTGGTACGTCGACACGATTTGCGGATGGCGCTGGGTGGTCACGCAAGCTCACCACGCCGGGTTCGCATCAATACCGGGAGCCACTGAGGGCTGTGCAGCCGCCGATGGAGGCGTGTGCGGGCGGCGGGTGGCCGCGGGGGTGGGGTACGGTTAACTCGGCGGGGCACCCAGCCCGACGTGGGGCTGCCCGAGGGGTAAAGGCCTAGTAGTGAAGGCGGCTGTGCGGCAACGGAGGGTGTGAAGTGTGGACAGGCGGGGCCCGGCTACACCTTGGGACCAGGCAGGGGAACCGGGGCCCAGGGGGTGAAGACGCTGAGCCGTCCTTCGATATGGGCAAGGGACACGGTCAGCCTGGATGACCGTGTGTGGCGCCGAGGGCTCCGGAGAGGATAGGGCCGGGCGGGCGGGGGTGTGTGTGGCCGACGGGGGGCAGGGCGGGGAAACCGGCCGGGGCAAGGTGGCGCTTTGGGGCGGGGTGACGGGAGGGGGGCCACCAGGGTAAGGGGTGGGGGAACTTATCCTGGACACTTGGCCGGTCCAACCTGGACGGCAGCGTGCGGTACTAGAGGGCCGCAGCCGCTGGCAAGGGCCGAGCAGGTGGGGGCCGCATTTGCCCGCCAGGAGGGGCAGAGGACCCGGGAGACCATGGGGGGGGGCACACGGGCTCGCGCGGGTCGGGAAGCGGCGCGGGTAACACACGCCGGGGCCCGAGGTTAGGAAGGATACCGGCCTGGAGGGCTGTAGGGGCGGCTCCGGGCCGCACTCGAGTGAGGCGGGCCGGCGAGGTTGCGCGCGGGAGGATGCCGGCTCGAAGGGCACGGCGTGCCTAGTTGGGCTGCACGGCGGGCAACTGAGGCCCGGCGGGGGAAGGGGCCGCGGACAGGTCAGGTCCCGCACGAGGGCCAGGGGTGGAAGGGCCCGGAGGGCTGGGCAAGTGGCTCGCAGGGTGCACCGGGGACGAGGAGGACGGAGCGAGACGGGGGGCCAGCGTGAGGGCGCGGGTCAGGCGGGAGTTGGCGTGCGTGGGTGCGGGGCGGGATGCGCCGGTCAGAAGGCGGCTGAGCAGCGGGCTGAGGAAGGAGTTCCTACAGGGCGGACGCTGACGTTCGGGGGGGCCCTAACGGGAAAGCTCCGCGGGTAGCGAGCACCGGATAGGGGCGGGGCGTGGGACGGGAGAGGGGCATCAGCCGCCGCAGACATGGGGACCCTGACATGGCCAGCTGGTGGGGGAGCGTACCGGGAAGTGGGCACTGGCCAGCTCGGCTAGCGTGGAGGCAGGGCGGGGCATAGCGGGTAGCTCAGGCGCGAGGGGCCTGGGGCGGCCAGCTCAGAGTGGGAGAAATCAGGGGCTCAGGCCGGGTTGACAGGGCATGGTGTGGCGGCACCGGAGGCGCCGTGGCGCTTCCCACGGGGCTTAGCCTCGGGTGGCACTGGGGGGGACTGTGAGGGGTTGTGTGGCCGCGCGGGGGGGGGGGGGGTCGGGACAGGACAAGGACGGGCGTACCAGGAGGCCGGACGGGGGGCCGGCAGGCACCCTTCGCCGGGCGGCGGTGGGTGGACGAGGGTACGTGGGGCCAGGAGAAGGCGGCCGAGTGGGACAGGATGCCGCGACCAGGTGCAAGGGGAGGCCAGGAGGCACGCCCACAACGTGCGCATTGTGAGCCTTTTTAGGGGCGGTCCCACGAGCAAAGCTGTACTTCGGGCCAGCCGCGCCCGCAGGAACCGCCGCGGTATGGGATACGGAGCAGGGCCAAGCGGGTGGCACAACAACCGGCGGCCACGCGTGGTGGTGAGCGGGTGGGCGAGCCCCAACCTCGCGACGCGCAGCCGCACCCAGAGGAGTGACAGCGGCCGCGCTCGCCGCCACCACCGCAGTGGCCACAGGGGCCAGCCGACCCATTGCCGCCAGTCGCGCGCCCGATCATGGCGGAAGGGCCGACCATGGTGGAAGCAGCATCTGACCGTCAGCGAGGTGGCCCCGACCAGTTCGGGGTCTGGGAGGCCACGACGCACGTACACGGTAAAATCCTCGTCAGTGGCGTGAAGGTCGGTGGGCCGGGGTGTTGCAGCTGGGCCACCACGGCGCGCATTTCGCCGAAGTGCCGCCTACTTGCGACTGCCTCTACGCAAACTCCCCCCATCGCGTACGCGAGGCAAATCTTCCGGCCCGGCTGGCCGCGCCGCGGGATAGCCCGGATGCGCACCTGTAGGCTACGTACATCTTCGGATGCGTCCTGCCGTCCCCGCCACGCAAATGCCGCGCGTACCTCACCCAACGCCAGCTGCTCCATCCAGCGCGCGGGCGGCCCCGCCGGGTGTCTCGGTGTCTCAGGGGCTCCGCAATAACCAGGCCCGGTGGGGGTGCCAGGTACCCCGGGAACGCGACGGCCTGGTAAATCCTGGGGCTGGTCGCCTGGGGTCCACCCCTACCCACAGGCGCCGTCGCCCGCGGGCCTTCCTGGAACCTGCCCTCCGCCCGCCTACGCTGGTGGCCTGATGCAAGAGTGCGCGTTGGCCCTTCCTGGACCTCGTTCCCCGAGGCGGTGTAACCACCGTACTGTGCTTCCCCCCCCTCCATCGCGCTGGCCTGTGGCGCTCCATACCCCCCGCCCTCCATGCCATAAGGGTCACCCGCGGCGGCCCAAGCCCAGGCCGCCACGCTGCTCGCCGCGGGCGCCCCCAGCCCACCAGCCCGCCCCCCGGCGCGGCCCAAGGCCAGTCACCGGCCGCCGCGCCCGGCCAAAGTCGCCGGGGTTGTGCGCGCCTTCGGCGGCTGCCTTGGTGGCCTCCACGGCGAAATTCCTCGCGACGTTCTGCGCCACCAAAACCTCCGAGCCGGCACCATTTCCCGCAGGGAACCCACTCTCTCGCCCCCGCGGCTGCTGCTCGCGGCCCGCGGCTTTTCCCCCACGGCCCTCCAAGCCAGATGTGTCGCCCGGAAGGTGCCCAACACCTGGGCATAGTCCCGGCGAGTTTCAGCACCCGCAGAAGCGCCACCAAGAACCGTCATGTTGAGGATGAATGCTATTATCCCCCGCGTCAGCAGCATGCAGACGACGACCGCTGCAAGCGCCAATCCACTTTACTTGCTGGAGCCGCATTGCTCCCTGCTTTGAACCACACAACCATCTTTAAATTAGTTTCGAGGGGTGCGCTAAGAAAGTGTTTACATTTGGATTAAGGAGGCCGGATTAGACTAAAAATAATCCGTGCCAATCCACCCCTAATCCGTGTTGTGTTTTCAAGGAGTTTGATTAAGGCACGGATTAGGTACGGCAACCACCGCCATTTATCTTACAACCTTGCCATCGGTCAAACGACTGGTGCAATATTTTCTGTTTATGCAATAGAATTATAATATGACAAGCGCGCGTCGCAAGCGGCAAGTTGTGACCGCCAAGTATTGGGTCCCGGCAGAAAACTCAACCAAATGCCGACCTGGGAATTGCTATGACCTTTTTTAGAGATAATCATAAGGTTCCTCAAGAAGGTTAATGAAGATATGCGCGGGAAATACCCTAATCCTGAAATGGCGATTTGGTACTCGGTCGCTACCGAGTATCAAATTTTTTACGCCAATTCCAAACTCTTCATCGTGTGAAAAGAAGTAAATCAAGCTAAGCACTTATCTGAATTTAATCTATCGAAAGCTCGTACCGGCGAGTACAACGGTCCTTATCATAATTCTCCCCATTGTAATCTGTCCAATCCGTGCTAATCCCGCCGATGTTTACATATGCGACGGATTAAGCCTTAATCCGTCGATTTTAATCCAAGTGTAAACACCCTCTAAGTGTTTTCCTAAGCGGTAGAAAAGCGAACTGTTGGAGAAATTTGAAATGAAAGGTACCACCAGTACATAATCTAGTCTATAACGAAACTAGTGTGCTTCTTTCAGAGATAGGTAACTCATCCCCCGTCCTGTACAGCTCGTCCCAACTACCCGAGTTTCAGGCCACTTTAGGGTAGCCGCATCGCGATCGTCCTCCGTCCTTAGCCGCCAGTCCTCGCCATCCCCTACATTGTAGAACTCTGACATCACCCAGCCATTTCCATCACAACTGCGGGGCCCTTCCAAACGCTTTCGTTCTGTCTCTGCACCATGGCCGGCGAGGAACCACCTCAAACCTCCACGCCACGTGCAACTTTCACAGCTGCGAGCTTCCAAAGGGCCGCACTCAGCCCAGTCACGGATATCAAGAAGCTCAAAAAGGGGCATTCGCCCGGCAAGCATGGCGCCGTCACAGGCCCCCTCCTCAATGCCACGCGCACCCAGGGTGGAACGCGCATCCTAACCATGGCGCCCTCTCCTCAGCGACCTGACGGCAGACCAATCCTGCGCATCCTGGCAAAGACAATTGCATCGCCGCTGCCGTGGGACGACATCGAGCCGCCGACCTTGGACATCAGCGTGGTCAACCTCGGCGAGCTCAGCCAAGACACCTTCATGCGTCAGTTATCCAACAGCGCCGACCTTTCCATGCCCAAAACAATGACTGCCGTCCCGCTGTCACTTTTATTTCCCCACTACTACGCCCCAGCAAACACCATACGGTAACCACCATGTCGCAATCACGCCCTGCCGTCGGCCCATCACGGCATCAATTCGGCCCCTCACGCGACCTCCTACTCCAACCCTCCCTGCAGATCAGCCTCAAACAGCGGGGGGCCCACTTCGCTGAGGCCATCCGGCGCCGCCAGTGGACCACTGGCTCGGGACTCCTCCGCCTGCACAACCTGGCGATTCGGTCGGGCCTGCCCACCATCCTCACGGACACCATCGTCACAGCACCGACCATCACCGAGGGTCTCACTAACCTCCTCTTTTACGCGCCGTACACCTCCGTCACAGACGCCACCGAGCTCCTCAGCGCCGACCTCCCCGGCGTCTTCGTGCCACGCAAGAACTCCTTTACCACGCTCGACACGGGCGCCGACCACCAGGACGCTGTGGACGTGGATTGCGTCCACGGCGCCCGTGTCGAGCGTGGTGAACGGGTCTTTCCGCGGCACGTCCTCGGCCGCCGGGGAGGTCGGCGCTGAGGAGCTCGGTGGCGTCTGTGACGGAGGTGTACGGCGCGTACGAGAGGAGCGAGGTTGGACAGCGATGGTCTGTGATGGACGGCGCTGTGACATGGTGGCAATGGTGTCCGTGAGGATGGTGGGCAGGCCCGACCGAATCGCCAGGTTGTGCAGGCGGAGGAGTCCCGAGCCAGTGGTCCACTGGCGGCGCCGGATGGCCTCAGCGAAGTGGGCCCCCCGCTGTTTGAGGCTGATCTGCAGGGAGGGTTGGAGTAGGAGGTCGCGTGAGGGGCCGAATTGATGCCGTGATGGGCCGACGGCAGGGCGTGATTGCGACATGGTGGTTACCGTATGGTGTTTGCTGGGGCGTAATAGTGGGGGTATTGGCGCGGTCACTGCTAGGTGTCAGTTGTTCATGGCGTGTGGTGTTGCCCGGAAGTCAGGAGGGCAGTACTGCTCCAAGTATCTGACCAACACCAGAGGCGTGGTGTTGGTCAGATACTTGGATGCCGGGTCCAGTGTGCGGCCGGGTCCAGTGAGCCCAGCAAGCAGCAGTGTTCGTTGCCGGGGGGAATCCGCATAGACATACCTGGCGGACGGCCACCTTCGGCACGTCCTCGGCCATTTCCGCCCCCCCCCGCTAACGCCGCCTCCTTCTCCGCTGCGAAATCCTCTTTATACCCCCCGCTGACATGGCAAGCACACGGTGAGTGGTGGGACACGGCTGAGTAGCACCGGCTGCTGTGCTGCACCGTGTGCGGACCCGGCGCCACAAGACTCAAGACAGCGTTGCAGCAAACCATCAACGGGTCGCGGCCTGAGCTGGAAGCGCTCCTGGGGCAGGGCGGCCCAACCTGGGCTAGTACGTTGAGGAGTAATAACACGCGTCTAGCCCAGCAGAGCCAAAGGGGTCTCGAGCAGGCTGTGCACAGTGCCCGGGAGCGGGCCGCAGCCCGGTTGTCGGGGGCAAGAAATGCGAGCGAGGTGCAGGCCGAACAGAGCCAGGATGCGCTGGAACGGGCTGTGCATGATGCTCAGGAGCGAGCCACAGCCGGGTTGCGCTGACGAGGGTACGGTAGGCTGGGGTAGGGTAGTAGGGTAGGGTTCACAACAACGACAACACCTTGGGCGTGCAGGTTGTCCTCTTCGCCGCGTCTACGGCGGAGCTGCGAAACTGCCGTGCCGACCGTGAGCCCCGCGGAACTGAGTTGTGTAACCTAGGAGGTGCCTGAGAGTTCGGACACTGAATTTGTGACCGGAAGGTCACGAGTTTAATCCCGGCCTTTGCAGAGGGCTGGGCGACCGATGGGGGCCCTGGTGTAGGGCCCAGTAGCAGGCGATCACATGGCTCTTTAGCCGTGTCCCTGTCCCCTGCACTGGTAGAACTCATCACGGTTGAAGGTTCAACAATGATGTGTCTGGCATATCTGGGAAGAATGCGTGTGGGTACCCAGGTGTGAATCTGAGTGATCTCAGTGACACGGAGGGGTGGGCTAAGCAACCCATCTTCGTCATAAATGCGGTCATCGCGGTTGTGGGCTGTACCTCAGCTTGGGTTATGGTTCCCGTTCACCCAAAAAATATCTCCCGTCACTGGATCTCCGGTGCCTGATCTGCGGGGGCCAGATCTCCGCGAGAATGTCACCACCACAAATGTTGGCGCATGCCGGGGCCAGTGCCAGCCCCAGCGCAAGGACAGCGAGGGTTGTCAGGCCAAAGCTTCCATACCCACTCTCTGCAGCGCCGGGGCTGCGCCATCGGGCATCTCCACCAACTGTTCAGCCATACAGCGAACCGTTCGACACCTCTTCCTAACCGTCTATCGGACTGGCGCCGAAGCCAGTCCGAATGGGTTAGGACAGTCGGGAGATAGAACAGTCGGAGTACGGTATCGGTTAGGCAAGCTGGCAAGCTGACTTGAAGTTCCAAGGTGCAAAAGCAACCAGAAAGAAGCTCTCCAGCGCCGGTGACAGAGGGAGGTGGTGAGGGGCCCCATGCAAAAGGGAGGGAAGAGGCGACGTCTCCCTCCTCTATGCCCCAGCGGCCAAGAAGACCCAAACCCGCTCAACACCCTCATCTCACCACCAGTGACCAGGGGGCCGCTCCGTCTGCTCCGGCAACCGCCCAGCCCACAAAAGCTGCACAGCAGCCGCCGCCCCGCCGCTTGCTGTTGCGGCCCAACTCGCAATAAATCAGGCATCGGTCGGATTGTCATGCGCCATCACCGGCAGGCACGTCCCGCGGGGCAGGGCGGAGGAAACTACCCTCGAGCAAAAATTCCGTCCTCCAAAATCCAGAGGCAACACGCGCTGACAATTGAACTCAGCAGCGAGCCAAGGGAGGCCGAACGCGCAACAAGCAAAAAAACTGAGGACTTGTGGAAAGAATACGGTACGGTACGGTGCCGTACCTGGCGGGCGCTACACACACTACGGTACTCGCGACCTCCGCATCAGCAGCGAGGGGCTCTCGTCTTCCCGCCGAACGGTGAACAAACACCGAAAGCCCGGACGTCGAATCAGAGAAGACTCTCCGCGGCGGCCCCCATACCGCGACTTATACCGCGACACCGCGCGCTATTTACATCGGCTCTCCCTCATGTCCGACGGGTCAGTTGGCCGTGCCAGGCTGCGAGTTCGCCCCCCTTCTCCTTTTTTTAACGTTATCGCAGCTAACCTCGTCACCTGCCGTGCAATACACAGACAACCCAACAATACCGCCACGCGTGTCTCCCACATTCGTGATTTTTATGAGGGCTCCCGAGCCGCACTCTTATCTGCCTGTTCATCTGAGTGTGTCCTCAAACGCGGCCGATGAAATGGCGTCTCTCCTGAGCCAGGCGCCACGCCTCTCGGCGGCGCTCCTCCCCCCCCTCCTCCCTTTCTTCCAACCCCAAATCTCCACACCCTCGGCCCTCCCATCCATTTTTCCCGTCCATTTAAGGACACAATAAACCCGCACAATAATTTTTTGACCGGGGCGCTGCGGCGCCCCACAGCTTTTTGGGGGTTCCGATAAAGACGCAAGGATTCAAGGGACGCAAGGACGCCCGGGTCCGTGGTTGCCCTTCTCCTGGGCTCGGACGGGGGCCGCTAACACACAAACACACTATTATAATACGCAGCCGTGCACACACACGCGTAACGGGCGCTACTGTGTGAACACGTCCTCAACCCCAGACTGCAAAGACAACCCATTTGACTGATCCAAAAAACAGAGACTGCCCTACCTGATGGCGGCAGACGATAGAACGTGTGCTGCCCTGTCGCCAGGAAATAACCCCGGCGGTGCGGTAGCGGCGTAACCTACCAACATGCAACAACGACCTACCCCAAAAAAACACGCACGGAAGTAGCGGCCGGAACCATTCCCAAGTAGACGCCGCGCTTGGAAGTCGCCACACTTTGGTCTTTGCGCAAAGCAACCCTCCGCCGAAGCGACCCGAAGAGAGGCGCGGCCGCTCCTTACCGCCAGCGCGCAACGGACGGCCGCGACAGGAGGACAACGACAACAACGACAGCACCCGACCCCCGCCCCCTCCTCCCCACACTTCGCTTCTCAAGGGGCCGGGCCAGCCGGTCCCTCGCAACGCAACCGCCACTCTGGCGGGCACCCGCCCTTCCGGCCCGAGACCGGGCCCGAGACCGCCTTGTGTGTGCTTCGGCAGTGCCCCACCATACAGCCTCTGCCAGTACCCACCACACAGCCGCTGCGGTTTCATCTTAATTACCCACAACAACCACTCGGACGCCTGACCCCGCCCTCAACCTGCCACGAGTCCCAACATCTAGGGGTTTCCGGCGCCGGCGGAGCCGCCTGCCGCCGCAGGCGGCGGTGGCGGCGGCACCGCCGTCCTAACGTGCGGCTGCGAGCCGTTGGAGGCGACGGGGGGCCGCAGAGGGGAGCCGGGGGCGGAAGGGACGCCGCCGCCCTGGCTCGGAGCTCCAGGGGCCGATGGCGGCAGACCGCGGCCGCGGCCCCTGCCGAAGCCAAAGCCCACGCCGGTGGTGGGTCCCGCTGCCACGTGCTCCTGCTGAGGGGATGGTGGTGGTGGTGGCAGGAGGAGGAGGGATGGCCAGGGAGGGAGGGGGAAGGGGGGCGGCGGTAAGGGGGCAAGCGGGAATTGGCGGCCAGAGGGTTGGTATTTCGCGGTCAAGGATTCCACCGTTCCAAACCGCACGACACCAGGGCACAGTGCCGGCTGCTCGCACCCTGAGAAACCCTAAAACCGACCCTGGCCTTTCGCCACCGGAAGAGTCCTCACCCGAGAGCCGTGCGCGCCTCCGTAGTGGAAGGGGCTCCCTGGAGCCTCCGGCAGCGCGCCGCTAGAGGAAGTGGTGCCGCCGCCCGCGGCGGCGGCGCCAGGGGCCGCCACCGGCACACCGGGTCCACTCATGCGCCGCGCCGCCGGAGGCCGACCTCCCGCTGACGCCGGCTGCCGCGGCTCGTCGTGGCCGCCGCGCAGCGGCGACGGCGACGCTGACGTCGTCGCCGCCGCCACCGCCGCCGCCACGGCAATGGGCGTCGGCCCCGCCGGCGGCGCCGCCGCGGGATCCCGCCGCCAGCTGGTGGCGTCGTCGGCGTGGCCGTGGTGCGCGCTGCCGTACACGTGGTAATGACCGCCGGCGCCGGCGCCGCCGCGTCCGGTGCCGCCGGCGTGGCCCTGGTGGAAGCTGGCATACTCTGCGCCGCTGCCGCGGCGGCCGCCGCCGGCGCCGCCGGAAGGCCGATCGCCGCCGCCGTCGGCGCCGCTGACGCGCGCGGCGCGGCGGCGCTCGTGGCGACGGGCACGAGCTGGCTGGCCGCCGCGGCGGGTCTTTGAGCCGCTGGCACTGCCGTCACTCTCGCTGCCGTCCGTCAGACCGCTGCGGTCGCTGCTGTCCGCGCCAATGCTTGCGGGGCCGCCGACGGCCCGGTGATGCGGCTGCACGGGTGGCAGCGGCGCCGTCGGGTCCACCGCCGCCGCCGAAGCGGCGGCAGCCACCGCCGCTGACATGACCTCATCGGTCGTTGCGCTGGAATGACGCCGGCTGCCGCGGCCGCGGCGGCCGCGACGCGTCTTGCGCTTCTTCGGAGCATCCTCTCCGCCGGCGCCGCCGCCGGCGGCCCCGCCGCCGTCATCCTCCTCGTCGTCGTCGCTCCCGGCCGCTTCGGCGGCGGCGGCGCCACCGATCTCCTCCGGCGCCTCCGGCGCCGTCGGCAGACCCGGCTTGGCCGACAGCCCCATCGCCGTCAGTGCAGCCATAACGTTCTCCTCCGAAACCTCTCCGGACTGAATCGGCGGCAGCTGGCACCGGCTGTTGCCACCCGCCCGCGTCCTGCCGCCGGCGCCGACGCGGTTGCCGCCACCGCCGCCTGCGCTGCTGTCGCTGTCACTGCCGGCACCGGCGGTGCCGCCGCCGCCGCCGGCGGCGGCGGATCCCTCCGACGGCGGCCGCGGCGGCAGCCCGCCGGCGGAGCTCCGGCGACTGCTCGCGCCGCTGCGCGCCTCCCCGGCAAGCACCGCAAAGGGATTCAGCGTCGGATCGTTCGTCGGCGGCGGTGGCGGCGGCGGAGGGTGGTGATGGTGGTGCTGCTGTTGGTTGCCTTGGCCATGACCTTGGCCTTGGTGGTGGTGGTCCCGGTTGTGGTGGTCTCGGTTGTGGTGCTCCCGGTTGTGGTGCTCGTCCAAGCTGCGCCGGCCGCTGCCGCCGCCGCCGCGGTGGTGCCCCTGCTGCCCCTGCTGCCCGGCCCCCAGCCCGCTGGGTCCGTGGTGGTTCGCCTGCCCGTGCTGCTGCCCCTGGTGATGCAGCTGTGGGTTCGGCAGCGAGTGCGGGCCGCGGCCGGTATCGCTACTCAGCCGACGCTGCCGCGCCGCGGCGTGCGCGGCCATGTAGGACGAGCCCAGGGAGCCGCTGGCGTGGGGCGAGGAGGCGTTGGCGGGGGAGCCGACGTGGGGGGAGCCGCCATGGCTTGAGGAGACGCGGCGGCCGGAGGCGCCGCCCCGGGCCGGGGGCGTGGGGATGCCCATCGCGGCGGTTTTGTGGGCCGCCTGGTTGACCTCGTAGTCCTGCGGTGCGGTGCGGGGGGACGGGTGGGGGAGCGAGCGGGTGAAGTGTACGACAGTGGGCGAGGGAGGTGGGCGAGGGAGATTGCCGTATCCGGGTGCCATGCGGAATGAGCGTGGGTTGCAGCAACCGACAGCTGTTCTACCGCTGCGGTATCATCTTTACTACCCTAAGTTGGAGGGAGGGAGGGAGAGAGGTGGAGGCACCTCTCGTTCTCAGGAGGACGGTCGTCCCGGATCGTGCGCATCTCCTGAGCACTTTCCCTCCAAAGGGCACCATACTGCATCACGGAGTCAGCCGCCGCAGCCCGCCCACCCTCCCCTCCCCTCCCCTCCCCTCCCCTCCCCTCCCCTCCCCTCCCCTCCCCTCCCCTCCCCTCCCCTCCCCTCCCCTCCCCCTCGTTGTCCGCCGCTCCACTTCGCTCCACCGCCTGGCTGCCTCCGAGGGCCTTACGGTCCAACCAGGTCGAGACCTCTACATGAGCCCCGCGTGCGTCGTCACCCCAATCAAAAACACTTATACCGGGCAGGCACACACACGAATACATGCACATGGATAGTCGCGTCATGAAACCCACCCCCCACCTTGGCGCCGTGCCGCAGCAGAATATCCACCATTGCGGCCTGACCCGCCTTCTTGGCCACCTTGAGAGGGGTGGCGTAGTTGCGGTCCCGCTGCTCCACGGCGCCTGTGAGGGAGAGAGCGGGAGGGAGGGAGCGGGAGGGAGGGAGGGAGCGGGGGGTGGGGGTGGGGAGGGAGGGAGGGAGGGAGAGGGAGGGCGAGGGGGAGAGAGTGTTACAGACTGAGGGGGCCGAAGGAGGGATAGTCTGCGTCTGCATTCCGAAGAGGTGCGGGCTGGAGGACAACCCGACACAAACTGGAGTGTGGTGGGAATCAATGGAGATATCAGGAAGGAGCGCTAATAGGAAGGCGGGGGAGGGAGGCGGAGGAAGGAGAGAAAGGAGGGTTGGAGAGTGAAACTGCAGAGGACTGGAAGCCAACGGTTCGGACCACCACCGCCGCCCAGCCAACGCACACATCCCACCATCAATCCACGCAGCCCCATCCCATGTTCCCATCCGTGCCATACCACTCGCACCCAGGTTCCTCCCCCGCCCTGCGCCCTTCACCCTTTCCCCCCTCCAATCCTCCCATTCAGCCACCCCTCCACATCCGCCCCACCCCCGCATCCCGCCCCGCCCCCTCCAACCCCCGCCTCCAATCCCACGCTGCCCTCCCTCAACCCCACCCCCACCCCGCCCCCAGCCTGGACTCCCGCCTCACTCACCCGGCTGCGCCGAAATCTTGTCCACCACCTCCCCCATCCCCGCCAGAGCCGCCAAATGAAGCGGGTAGTAGCCAGGGCCCTCAGCACCCGGCCCCGCACTCGCACTCGCACCGCCGCCGCCACCTGCGCTGCTGCCGGCGCCTGCCGCAGACGGGCCAGCGGCTGCGGCCGCAGGCGCAGCGGCGCCCGCGGCCGCAGGCGCAGCGGCCGCGGCGGGTGGTGCTGGTGGGGGTGGTGGTGGGGTTGGTGGTGTGGTCGCGGGCGCGTCGTCCCTGATCCACGCGGCCCGTGGGTGCGCCTCCAGCACCGCCAGCGCTGCGGGGGTGTCGCCGGCGCGGATGGCGGCGATCAGCGCCGTGCCGTGCTCCCTGCGATGTGGGTCAAACGGTACCGTATCGCAGGGGATGCGGTGATGTGTAAGGACGAGAGGGAGCCGCAGCGAGAGGGAATGGGCGCGACGCTTGGCGAGCAGACTACGGTGTCGCGTGGACGGTCTCCCAGGGGGTGGAGGGTAGGGGTGCCTTTGGGCGGGAAAGAGCGAGCGAGCGGCAAAGTCCCGCGCGTTTCCTGGCTGAGGCGGAAGTCCCTGCCCTCGGGACTCAAGAACACCAGGCAGCAGCAGCAGCCCGACCAACCCAGGTTAACCCTAAGACACGGTATTTGAATCTACTGGGTCCGTCCGTTCACCGAGATAGGCTCGTTAGGAGAACCGCAACGAAGGACCCTGACGAGCCTAATCTCGGGCAACGAACCCAAGTACCCCAATACGTCGTTGCGGTTCTTCTCCTCTTTACTCGTACCGGACCCGAAGACCAGCCCATGTCCAGACCCCGCACCACGCACGCACCACACCCAGACCCCGCATCCGCCCCACGCACCTCCTCTCCAGGAGGTCCTTCACCGCGGGGGGGAGAGCCGTCTCGTTGGGTGCCGACAACAGGGACTCCTGCGGCGCGGCGCGGCGCGGCGTACTCAAAAGTGTGACTGGCGCCGACTCGTAACTCAACTCGCCGCACAGGCAGACGTACACCCACGCGGCCCACGCGGGCGTTTTTAACTCGACTACGACCTACTACGTCACCCGCCTCAATAAACTGCACCGGCCCTTTCGAGCGGTCTCCCCATCCCCGGACCACGCGCCGCCATGCGTTGCTTTCGGTCCTACTGTCCTGTTGGTTTTCCAGTCTCTCCCCGGTCCTCCCCTTCCTGCCCTTCGCAACGCACCTCCAGCTCCCCCAGACTCAGGGACCAGAGCGCGCCGCCGTCCGCCTGGGCGAGGGGGGGGGTGAAGCAGAGAGGGAATGGGGTTCGAAGGAGTGGGGTAATTAAAACGGCCCGGGACGAGGGAGGGAGTGGGGGGGGAGGGAAATGTGTAGGAATGTAATGTAGAGTATGGACAGTCAAGGAGAGAGGGGTTACAAGGGTTTTCGCGAGGGAAGGTTTCAAGAGGGAGGGGCGGAATCGGGGAGTTCTAGTAGTTGGGCCCAGGGCTTGTGCGAACACTCAAAAGAGGGCCCAACAAAGGCCCACGACGCGGCGGGCTTCACCAACATGGAATCATAAGCCTCACAGGGAAGAGGCTCAACCAGCGCAGCTCCGACTGACCCACAGTTTGTGCCAATGTCAAGCTGAATTGCAGTAGACCCAAATCTTCAGCCCCCTAACCCCAGCACGTACGACATCCTTCCATTGTCGGTCGCCCCCCCTCCAGAACCCCCCTCCGTCAGCCACCCTCACCCGCCCACCCGCTCACTCCTTTCCTTTATACGAACCGGAAGCATACACGAATCGGAAACCAGCCAAAGCTCAACGTAAGCGACAAAAGATGTCCTTTAGCGAAGGTGACCCGCCCCCTCCCTCCCTCACTGACCTGGCACCACTTCCCCCCCGCACTGACCTGGCACCACTTCCAGATCTGCTTGGCCCTCTCCCGTATGGCGGCTGGCGCCCTCCTCCTCGCCGCCACCGCCGCCACCTCCGCCTCCATCTCGGGGGTATCCCGGAAGGCCACACCGTGGACCATCAGCCGACGATCGTCGCCCAGTCCCTGCGACCCGGAGGCAGCGGGGCGGCCGGGGCGGGGGGGAAACGGAAAGGGAGGGAGGGAGGGGTTGTTCGAATGGAATGCAAAAAGGGGCGGGGGAAGGCCATGGCGGGGCCGCCGTGGTGGGCGGGGCACGGAGAATGAGGGAGAGAGGGAAAGGGAGGGAGAGGAGGAGAGGAGAGAGGCGCACACGAGGACTTTCGGAGGGGGGGGGCCTTCAGCGACGGCGGGCTCCGGGGCTGGCCTCTGGTCCACAGAGAGAGGTTCCCAGCCAGATCGCACGTAGCAGGGCCCCCGCACGGGTACGGCAGCAACGGGTGCGGCGTACGTGGAGAACCACCTGGGCGCACTGAGCCGCAGAAAGTACGTACACGGCAAGCAGGCAAAATGATACGTTCGACACGAGGTGCGGTGCGAGGTCGGAGCGCGCGGCGCCCACCTTGCTGAAGGTGGGCAGCCTCAGGGTCTGCGCGAGCTGGTGGATGTGCTTCCGCGCGTCCTTGCTGAGGGTGGGAGGGAACAGCAACTGGCACCTGCGGGGGCGATGCGGGGGACCGGGGCGGGGGCGGGGGCGGAGAGGGGGAAGCGGGCGGGGTGAAGTATGACGGTCGTAAGGGGGCAAGCTGAGGGGTGAGGAGTGGCGGGAGATGGTGGCCCCACTGGGCGCTGATTAATCATGTATTCATGTTACGACAAGACGTATCCTAGAATGGCTGGCGGGCTGAAGGTGCGAATGTGCTGGGGGAGAAGACAGTGGGGAAAGGGCAAATACGGTAAGCACGCAACCCACTTTGGCGGTTGTAGCGAGGCGCAGGAGCAACTTTGAGCCCTCGAGGTGTGAATATGATAACGAAAAGAAACGAGGGTGCGGAAAGAAACAGGCAGGAGGAGGCCGGCGTGGGCGGTGCCTGGGAATGTTCTGCTGGGGGTTCCGCTGGTCCGACCCAGATCGAGCAATGGCTCAACGCTCTACCCTCTAAACAACCCTTCGGGAAGCTTTGTATTCCATGGTAGCCACCGTCCATTGGCGCGACTGGGCGGAGGAGAATGGCGATGCGGCGTCAGTGCGGTGTGAGGTAGCTTTGAACCATGGTTATACGACGGGGCTGGGGGCCTGGAGAGGATACCGGCGGTACCAAGACCGGGCCGATGAGAGCATTTTTTGTGTGGAAGTGTGATACATGGTGGGGCGCATTTGACTGTTGCTGCCGCGGTAGAGGGTGGGCTTAGCGCAGGCAGGGCACAAGTATGACAAGGAACACAGCTTGTTGGCCATTTCAAAAAAATTAACCCGCTTACCTCGCATCACCTTGCGGCTGCTGCTCCGATGCGGCGGCGCTGGCCTTGCTGAACCAGTTCAGCAGCTCCCGCAGCTCGGTCGTGCTGGCTTCGGACGGCAGCTCGAAATGCCGGACGGTAACCTGAATGGAACGTGTTTTTCCAAAGGCAGTAACATGGGGCAGAGATTGTGGGTTTCTTTCCTTGTTGACAAACCATACGGACACGAGCAATACCGACATACAGCGACGCTAAGCTCACGTCAAACGCGTCTGCAAGACAGCGTGTTCTCGTCAAGAACGACGGAAGGACAGCTCGGAATAGACGGTCCAGATTCATCAGAAATCATAACAAACAAGCTTTGGGCATTTTTGTTCCGTGAGCCGTTTTCGGCCGTCGCGAAACAGCATTTCGTCTCGTTGAAGGTCAGCGAGACCCCACGAAGCGCCGCAGTACCCACATCTGCTGGTTGATCACAGTCTGCTGACTCGATCAAGGTCTCAGGGCACTCCGTTACGTCGAAAGGGCCGCCGGCAGTGTATTCCAGCGTAACCCGCCATATCCTGTCGCCCAGCCTTGGCTTGCCATCTGCCTGCTGACCGGCAACTCCTCGTAGTGCAGGAGGAACATAAGCGGGCATTTTGTTTGTAGCTGCTGAAGTGCGAGCCTCTTCGGCCGCGATAGTTTCGGGACGAGGGTAGAAAGAAGAATGGAGCTTAGCCGGGCCGGGGCTTATCGCGCAATGAAACCGACACTACCCTGTACTTTTGACTATTTCGGCTATCGTCGATTGTACTGGAGTTTGTACGATGCAAATATTACGACACCACCGGCACTTTGACGCTCATAGCTGTAAATATCTGATGATCGGTCTTATGGTCTCTCGGGCCCTTTCATCTTCTGGTGGCTGCCTTGGGATTTCGGGGCCTTGAGACCGAACACGTACTTTGAATGCCCCAGGCTTATTCATGGACTGGGAAGAGTCATATACAAAGCCGTCATGCCGGCGCACACAACGAGAGCCTACTATGGAAACGCGCCAGGCTAAACGGCGTCGGCTCGCCCACGACTGTCAACCTTCCGAAAGCCCAGACATGGCACCAGCGGCCGCCGCGGCAATAGTAGGCCCCAAAGTTGGCAACTACCGCTGCAATGCGTTGCTGAGGCCTGCCCAGCACAGCGATATCGACAAAAGCTCGTTGCCAATACCGCCATCAGCGCTAGAAGTCGCAATTTCCGGGCGATGTACTGAGCCGCAATTGGGCGCCTGCGATTCTGCGAACAATAATCACTCTCCGGAATCAATGCCCACGCCGGGCTTCGAACCGGAGACTCCACTTGCTTTGTCGCGACCCCGGGGTCACAGCCCCGACCAGCCTTCACCGGCCGGCCCAGGCCTCCCTCCCCTTCTCCTGCGACTCCACAACCAAGTTGCGAAAGGCCGCCAGGCGGCGCGAAGCGTCGTTCCCTCCTCCCCAGCCGACAAACCCTCCCTATCCATGGCAGCAACAGCCATCGCGCCCGGCGCCAGCTCCGTGACCGGTCCCCTCCAGCAAATACAACACCATCACCACCAGGGGCAACAGGAGCAGCGGGTTGTAGCGCCCTCGCCCCCGCCGCCGCCGCCGCCGCTGGAGGATCAACAGCAGCAGCAGCAGCAGCAGCAGTCGGGCAAGCAGCGGCGGCCACGGCGGCAGCCGCCGCGGAGCTTAGGAACCCGGGTGGCTGGCGGCGTCGCCCAGACCACGACGCCGGCAATAGCGGCGGTGTCGGTGGCGGCGTCGGCGGCGGCGGCAGCGGTAGCGGCGGCAGCGGGAGAGGTGCGGGCCCGATCGGGGGGGGCCCGGATGCCTCCAAAGAAGCAGCGACGAGCTGCCGCGCCCGATGCGACGGCGGCGGCAACGGCGGCGGAGGCGGAAGCGGAGGCGCGTAGATCCGGACGCGGTGGGAAGCGCGAACGGCCTGGCCGGCAGCGGGATCGGGAGCTCCCCCCGGAGGCTGACGCGTTGGAAGGCGGCGGAGGCGGCGGAGGCGGAGGCGGCAGCGGTGGTGGGCCGCAGCGGCTGACAGACCCACGGGTCAGCACCTGGACGCCGCCGGCGAGCCCCTGGGGCCTTATTGAGGAGGCCTTGTACGACAATCCGTGGCGGCTGCTGGTGGCCTGCATCCTGTTGAACCGGACCACCGGGCGACAGGTGACTGACCCATGGGTCTTTTGTTTTTTTGGGGGGTGGGTGGGCGGGTATAAAGAGAAATCGCAGCGGAGAAGGAGACGGCGTGAGCGAACGGACCCAGAACCCAGCAATACTTACCGAACATACAGCTGTAACCTTACCGAGCTGAGAAGTGCAGCGACCGCGTCGCCGCCAGACCAACCCAAACGGACGAGTACGCGCGGTGGGTGGGTGGGTGGGTGGGTGGGTGGGTGGGTGGGTGGGTGGGTGGGTGGGTGGGTGGGTGGGTGGGTGGGTGGGTGGGTGGGTGGGTGGGTGGGTGGGTGGGTGGGTGGGTGGGTGGGTGGGTGGGTGGGTGGGTGGGTGGGTGGGTGGGTGGGTGGGTGGGTGGGTGGGTGGGTGGGTGGGTGGGTGGGTGGGTGGGTGGGTGGGTGGGTGGGTGGGTGGGTGGGTGGGTGGGTGGGTGGGTGGGTGGGTGGGTGGGTGGGTGGGTGGGTGGGTGGGTGGGTGGGTGGGTGGGTGGGTGGGTGGGTGGGTGGGTGGGTGGGTGGGTGGGTGGGTGGGTGGGTGGGTGGGTGGGTGGGTGGGTGGGTGGGTGGGTGGGTGGGTGGGTGGGTGGGTGGGTGGGTGGGTGGGTGGGTGGGTGGGTGGGTGGGTGGGTGGGTGGGTGGGTGGGTGGGTGGGTGGGTGGGTGGGTGGGTGGGTGGGTGGGTGGGTGGGTGGGTGGGTGGGTGGGTGGGTGGGTGGGTGGGTGGGGATTTTTCGCTCGATGCTGCGGTCCATGTCGCGACATCGGTGAGCCGCATACACGAACAAGTTAACGGACTTCGTACTTTCTAAACAAAGTTACGAGGAACCCCCCCAACATGACTTCCTTATTGAACCCATCTCTTTATGGAGAGCAGCATGGCTTGTACGGCAGGTACGACATGGTTTCGAGCTCCTTGCCTGCCGTGTCGTTGCGCGGTTGTTGGACGACCCCTTGCCCAACCGTACGGCAGGTGCGGCAGGTGCTCGGCCCGCTGTGGCGCGCGTACCCCACGCCCGAGGCCATGGCGCGCGCCGACCCACGGGTCATCGCCGACATTGTACGACCGCTGGGCCTGCAGACCAGGCAAGCCAGGGCCGGTTGGCTAAGGGCTGCAGGCTCGCTGGCGGGTGGAGGTCGATGTGGGGGTGGAGGTCGAGGTCGAGGTTGAGGTGGTTGCACGCCGCACCCTCCTAAACCCTAAACCCTAAACCCCAAACCCCCAATCTCGACCCAACCCCCCTAACCGGCGTTTCGCGCCTCTTGTGTCGGCCCCCACAGCCCACCACTCATCTCCTCCTCCTCCTCCTCCTCCGCCCGCAATCGGTGACCATTCCGAAGGGCACCCAAGGAAAGGCACCCCCCTTCCCCACTTCCCGCCGCCCACCGCCGTCCACCCCCGCGAACCGCTGCGTGCTCGGCTTTACCCCACTTATCCGCCTGGCCCGCGCCTGGGGGACTCTTAACACTTGCCGTACTGCCGTATCATCGCCGTACCTGCACACGCACTGCACGGGGGTGACGGCTGTGCTGCGTCCACCGTATTAACACACTCGCAACCTGTACTGTGCTGAATTGTGCTGCTGCTGTGCTGTACTGTGCTGTGCTGTACTGTGCTGCTGCTGTGCTGCTGCTGCCACCCGACCGCAATCCGGTGCGACAGGCGCGCTGCGAGGCTGGTGCGCTTCAGTGACGAGTTCATGAACAAACAGGTGAGCCGGCTGGCTGGCTGGCTGGCTGGCTGGCTGGCTGGGGGAGCCGGGCGAGAGAGGGCGAGCGAGCGAGGGCTAGGCTAGAGGATAGTGGACGAGCTAGAGAGGGTGAGGGTGAGGGTGAGAGAGACCGCCGGTGAGAGAGAGCGCCGGTGAGAGAGGGCGCCGGTGAGAGAGGGCGCCGGTGAGAGAGACCGCCGGTGAGAGAGAGCGCCGGTGAGAGAGGGCGCCGGTGAGAGAGACCGCCGGTGAGAGAGAGCGCCGGTGAGAGAGGGCGCCGGTGAGAGAGAGCGCCGGTGAGAGAGACCGCCGGTGAGAGAGGGCGCCGGTGAGAGAGGGCGCCGGTGAGAGAGAGCGCCGGTGAGAGAGACCGCCGGTGAGAGGGTAAGCTAGGGTGCGAAGGAGGGAGAGAGGTTAAGCACGAAAGCAGGAGACAAGCATCAGGGGGGGGTGGGGGTGGGAGAAGGGGGGGGAGGGGCGGGGTTTGCGGCGCAGCTGGAGACCGATGTACCGATGGAGGCGTGGGGCTATAGCGAAGGAGTCCGGGGTGACGGTGGGGGTGACGGTGGGGGTGGGGGTGGGGGTGACGGTGGGGGTGACGGTGGGGGTGACGGTGGGGGTGGGGGTGGGGGTGGTGGTGGGGGGGGGAGGCATACATTGTGAGACCCGGCAGCAGGACCCTGGACCCAGCCTGCCTGTCCGGCCAGTCAGGCCCGCGAGAGTGCCGTGGCGCTTTGACGCGCATGACGGCAGGTGTGATCCGTGTCACAGCCCCACCCCCTGCCCCTCCCTGCCCCTCCCCACACGTCCCCCTCCCCGCCTGCCCCACCACCACCCCCACCTCCTCCCGCTGTCCACCCCCCAACCCCCCCAAAGTGGACCTGCCCCAGCCAGCTCCACGGGGTGGGGCGATACGCGGCAGATGCGTACCTCATGTTCTGCCGGGGCCGATGGAGGGAGGTGCAGGTGAGGACGTAAGGTGGTGGGGAGCCTCGGTGGCGGCAGCGGTGTTGGGGGTGGCGGCAGCGGTGTGTTTGGGAGCGGGGCGGTGTTGGGGGGGTATCCACGTTGAGGTGGTGGGGGGGGTGGCGGCGGCGGAAAGCAGCTAGGAAGCTGGCCATGGGCCGCGCCGGGGGGAGGGATGCTGCGGAGCGGTGCGAGGTACGACACCTGTACGGGATACGACATGACTCGGGCGCGGGTAGACGGTTATGCGCGCGGTTATGGTCGCCCCTCCCCTCCCCTCCCCCTCCCCCCCCCCCCTCCCTGCCGTACAAGCCGGAGGATAAGGACCTTCGGAGGTACCGGGACTGGCTGCAGGCCACAGGTGGGGGTGGGGGGGTGGGGGGGTGGCTTGGGGGGGGGAGGGGGGGACGAAAAGAAGATACTGGGAGGTTGGGGTGGGAGAGGGGGTGGGCAAGGGGGTGCGTGGGGTAAGAAACACGATGCTGCAGCGGAGGGACGGAGACACACCGTCCCACACACCGTCCCACACACCGTCCCACACACCGTCCCACACACCGTCCCACACACCGTCCCACACACCGTCCCACACACCGTCCCACACACCGTCCCACACACCGTCCCACACACCGTCCCACACACCGTCCCACACACCGTCCCACACACCGTCCCACACACCGTCCCACACACCGTCCCGCACACCGTCCCACACACCGTCCCACACACCGTCCCACACACCGTCCCACACACCGTCCCACACACCGTCCCACACACCGTCCCACACACCGTACACATCGGGACGTCTGGTCCCCTCGGGCCCTCGCTCGTGTTGCTGCCTCCCCCTCCCCCTCGGGGGGGTTATCGATGCGAACACCCTACACCTCGTTAGTCACCCTACACGCCAGCTTGTCCGTCGTACTTTTTTTTAACCCTACAGATTTCCGTACTGATCTGGGTTATCCCCCCCCCTCCCCACGGCGGCCTCAGGGGGCGAGGGCAGCGGGTTGGATCGGGAGGATCTGGCTGCCGTACTCCAGGGAGCCCAAGAGCTGGGGGTGGAGATGGTACAGGAGGAGGAGGAAGGGCAGGCGACGGAGGCGGAGGCGGAGGCAACAACAGCAACAGCAACAACAACAACAGCAGCGGCAGCAGCGGCAGCAGCAGCAGCAGGAGGAGGTGGTTGAGGAGGTTGCGAAGGAGGTGGTGGAGGAGGTTGCGGAGGAGGAGGCGGGCGTGCGGGAACATAAGCGAGCCCGCAGCAGAGGGCACGTAGGGAGTTGGGGGACGTGGGGGTTTAGGGTTTTGGGGGGGGCGGCGAAGGGGGGTGGGTGTGGCCAGCGGAGGCGGGACCGGGGGTGGGGAGGGTGCGTCGTTGGGGTAGGGGGACCGGGGCGGTGACTGGAAGGCCAGGGAAGCGGCGGCGCAGAGGTAACGGAGGGGAGAGCGGAGCGGAGGCGGGAGGAAGGGGAGGAGGGGCCAGTAAAAACGACACCGCTGCGGAGGGATGTAGGGCACCGGGAACCCAGGATGGGGCAGCAGCCCGGGCCGGAGCTGGGGACGTGAAGCCGGGGGGGGAAGGGGGGGAGGGAGGGAGGGAGGGGGGGAGGGAGGGGGCACAGAGGGGGGCACTTGTAGACGGATTCGCCAGGAAATTGATGCCGGAATGGTACATTTTGGTTGGGTCGGGTTGGGTCAGGTGGGGTTTCATCGGCTTTATGAGGGGTCCGGAAGCAGAGCGAGAGAGTTCGAGTACTGCTGTTTGCGAGGGGGGCAAGAATCAAGAAACCATAGTTTGCGAAGGGGGGGGCAGGTATCGCAGGCTTGGGGCCATTGATGAAGCGCTTGGGCCGGGGACATAAAAAACCAGGGGCCTCGTATCGAGCCCTGCTCAGCACAGTTCCGCATCACCAGACCATCGCCAGATGCTGCAATACCACTGCAACCCGAACATTGCAACCACAATGCAATACAACCACCCGCAAGTTAATTATTTAATTACAGAGGAGCTGGATAACACCCGCGATAACAACCCGCGACTGTCATCTACGGCAACGGGGTACGTACCATGTTACGCCTAAGTTAAGGGTCCTGTCGTCTATATATGTACTTGCGTGGGAGACCCAAATGGGGGCAACAGCTCTCCAGCAGCTCGACCGCAGCGGATCTCGACAGCCATGCGGTGCCTTCTTGGGTCCGTCCCTGGTGGAACCCGTACGGTCCGGCCTTCCCAACCCCGCCCAACCCCGCCGCGTGCCATCATCAGGTTTACATGAGATGCCCAAAGCAGTCGCGAAGTAGTGTAGAGCAGGCTGGGGTGCTTAGAACGATAGAAGCGCAGCGGAATTATTTGCGAGGGTCGCGACGTGCACATGTATGCCGACGAGAGTGTAAGGCTCCGCTACGGCGGGTACTCGCATGATGAGACGCTTGCCAGCATTTAAGTTAGAAAGGGGCATGTATACATCCTCTAGCTTTCCGACTGGACCTGTTTGGCGGACCCGCATAAGACGGCATCGTGTGTGCATTTGCGAGGATTTGCGTCTTGGCGCCCAAACAACCAGTTTGCCCCTCATAGTTTGTCCCTTGCAACCTTTGTTATTTTGTGTGATAGTAATGTGCGTCTAGGCGGTCGGACCGGCTAGCAGAACTGTGCGGCAACAGTGTTCGCTCTGCAAATAATTTGTGGTTATCGAAACGAAGAGGCGCCGTCATGTAAACATATATTTAGAATAACACGATACATTTTGGAATGGACAGAAGCTCTGGATGCGTTGGAGCGAGTGCGGCCTCGAACCATGACTCAGTCAAACATCTTTTATATTGATACATGCACTATTGGTCTATTTAAATGTAATAGAGTTTGTAAGAGCTTATAATCTTGCTTTAAGCGTCTCGAGCCATCAAGGTTGGTCGTCACGCAGGCGGGTAGGCAGGCCTGGGCAGGCAGTGTTTGTTGTATAGCAGCTTTCTACCGAAGACATTCGTGAGCACACAACATGGACGGTCTTCTTGTAGAACGGACAGGCGCCCCTGCGGCACGACACCGCCTGGCCTATACATGACTGTTGGACGAACTGATATTGGTTTCCCAACGGGGACCCGTTGGCACGCGAAACATCGGCGCGGGGGCGTTGTATCACGCGCTGTGCGTGCTCTGGACTTTGGAAATTATTCTGTTATTTTCCCTGTCTTGGGCTGTTTCGCCATTAATTTACTGTTACTAACTGACATCCGAGTACGTCTCGTCTGACTGGGATCGTAATGTGCCGTCTGCGACACTAGCTCTACACTGATTCTGTAACGCTGTTGTTGCAGAGGATATGTGTAAAATCGTGTAAACTGTACACATTTCGGACACTGGTCCTGGCAGACTACTGTCGGTTCTGTTTTATTCCGATTGAAGTTACGGCTGCCCTGTTACGGCTCGCCGTGACCGCCGTACACTACAACCGCTCGCTCGTGTCGTGCATTCAAGCAGGGTGGCAGCACGGACTGTTGGAGGATGGTGGAGTGAGACTTGGGTTTGACACGCTGTACCCTACACAGGCCTCAGTCGGCCTCGGCTCCCAGGCGGGAGGTAGGGCTGCTCTATCTTCGGCGCCTGCAAGATCAAAATTGAAGCGGGCGCTTCAACACAATTCTGATGGCCGTGCTTAGATGGCCACCCCAACGACGTCGACTGCTCGCCGGCAGACGATCGCAACAGGTACTACAGCCTCTTCTGCCCCGTTGTCGCAACCATCATGCATCCCCCAGGATGAAAACGTCACCGGGGCCGCCGACATGAAGCCGCGCGCGCACACCACCCCCCTCCACGCCTTGTCTGCGTTCTGACCTCATCAACACCCCGAACATGCTGCCACATGTCACGCGCGGATGGTTTGGGGTCAGGACTTCCAAGTCTACGGACGGGGTTGGCATTTCGAGTCCAGAAGAACATCAGGTGGACGGGACACGGGTGGGAGTTCAGGTTGGCAGGGTCGCAGCGGCTCGTCTACCGGGTTTTCCAGGGGTGGGGCCAGCGCCGGCTTGTCATCCCCCCCCCTGCGGTCGTACCTAGGTGTTTTGCTTTGTCTTACGCTGCGTGGGCAGCGTCCGGGAGCCCATACCTCCCAGCAGGAGGAGACCGCCATGCGGGTCAGCGAGCGAGCGGATGTGCGTTTGACGAGCGGGCCCCGCCTGTAGCAGCGCCTTGGTTCTCGTGTTGTGGACTTGTGGTAGTGGGACTCCCTGCTGTGCTGGCTCTGCAGTTGTGCTTGACGAGGGGACTCAGCCCCGACCCCCGAGGTTGCTCGCTCCCGTACGGGGCTGCTTCTGGCTTGGATAGGCCTGGATAAGGAAAGCCTATCCAGGCCAGTTGTGGGTGTCCGGTGGTGCCTCCCCCTTGCTTTGGGCCCCGGCCCCGGGAGTACAGCACGTTCAACAGGCGTTCTTTTGGCTTTTGACTTGAGCTCAAGGGCCGCGAGAGGACGCGAGCAGGCTGGCCAAGGGGGGGTGGGGATGACAGCGGGTTTTGTTAGGGTCTGAGGTGTGTGACGCCTCTCATGTGGCTCTCGCTTGGTGCGGCCCGCAGTTGTCTGCGCATCTGAGTTGGTCCCTGTTGGTTAGCCAGGGCCGTTGAGGGCCGTTGGAAGGTGCCCCCGGCCTCCCCGGCTGCGGCGAGTAAGACTTAACTGCAAAACCTTTCCCGCTATGTGCATACGAATGCTAATTTAAGTTCGCGCGCCGGAAATTGTTCCACGAATCGGCAGCAGTGCGAACCTGACAGAGAGTAGTCCGACTGACGAAATGCGATCGCGGTTTACGCCTCACATCTAAAGAAGGCAGCTGAATAGCGGCGATTTACGTTAGCAGATGATAGGCCCCGTCAAGACAAGACGTCATACGACAGACTAGTGTCAAACAGCGTTAGACGACGCGACAGACCCTGACAGACCCTGACAGACTACCCCGCCTCCACATGCCTCCACATGCCTCCACATGCGGCCTTCTAATTGTGTGCGCATCTGCACGATGTGATGCCGCATAAGGTTTCCGACTTGGAAGGTGCCGTTGGCGGACTGGAAACCCCCTGCTGAAGGCGTTGTCAGACAAGAGTTGCGTCAGGTTGCATATGACAGACATGCAGGTTGTTTTGTTCACAATGAACATTCATTGTAAACTGTATTTGCGCTTTTGCTGTTGGAAATGCTTATTTGTTCGTGGCACAGTACATAATTATACCTCATGGCCAGCTATCTAGCAAGACACTCGACGTGCGTCGCGCGAAAGCTTTGCGTTTCATGGCCAGACATAGCTGTAAAAATCATCTTGCTTGGCATTTTTTACCTAGAGGCTTCCGAATCACTGCGATTGGCAAAGCTATTCGGCAGCCGGGGGCACCTTCTAGGGCCCAGTCATCTCGCTCGTCCGCCGTCGCTGGGGCATATCGGAGAATTCGTGCCAAATGACCCGACCGCAACACCATCATTCTTGATAATTGGCGCGCCAAAGGGCGGCACGGTACGTGCTCGAAACCAGGATGACGGTGCTCTGCTGCATACACCTGCCCGCTTACTAACTGCGTGCGCCCTTGGCTTTCCCGTCAGGTCCAGCAGAAGCTAACAAACCACTTTGTTCAACTACATACGCAATTGCAACCATGCCTTTAAGCCGTCACCGCCATAGCTGCCGCGCTTTTCGTAACTTACGTCAGTACGTGCCTCACCATGCCCGCCTGGCTCTATCTAACAAGACAACCTGAACTCCAAGGCCAGCCTGCTTTTTAGTTCATTCCCTTTTTGCACCCGTGTCCCCGCACGCCGCATCTTCTTTATCTTCCCCGCCCGCCCCTGCCCCCGCGCCGCACGCAGACCGACCTGTTCTCCCAGCTCACGGACGCATCCGTCAACAGCGGTCCCGAGCGCCCCGACCCGCCCCTCCTCAGCGGCGTCAAAAAGGAGATCGCCCTGCTGCACGTCCCCGAGCTCTCCCCAGCCAGCTTCACGCCCAACGCCCACGTCTTCCGCGACTACCTCGCCCTGCTGCGTCACCCCTGCGCCAACGCCTCCTCCGGCTCACGCATGCGCGAGTGCCTGACCGGCCCCGGTTCCGGTGCCTCGGCTTACACGCTCGACGCGACGCCTGGCTACTACTACGCCCCCGGCGTGCCGCTGCTGCTGCGGGGCTTCTCCCCCAACTCCAAGGCGGTTCTGATGCTGCGGGAGCCGATTGACAGGCTGGAGGCTCTGTACCACCATTGGGTAGTCCAGGACCGTGAGTTGGGGTGCGGGGGATGCGGGCTGGTTGGTTAGGGACCGTTTAGTCGGGTTTCGGAGCGAGGCGCCTGGAGGAGCACCCCAACTCACTAATAACAGTATAACACCCCCGGGGGTTGAGCTATCCTGCCTGCCTTACCGAGTCCCGCCACTCGACCCCCCTTAGTCGACCCAGCTGTCCCACCTACCCTTGTGTCGCTCCTACCCTTTCCCCCTCAGCAATCCCTGGCTAGCTGTTACCCCCGCTCAGCTTACCCACCCACCGCCCCTACCCAACTAACGGCCAACGAACAACGAACTCACCACCACAACCCAACCCAACCCAACCCAACCCAACTCCCAACCGACACCCAACAGACATGTGGCCAAATACCACCCTGGACGAGCTCGCAACCGCCTTCTTCGGCCACCTGGATTCCAACCACGACGCCGCAGCCGCCCTTCGCCGCCTCGCCAGCTGTCCCGCCACGGCCGCCGCCGCCACCGCCGCCGCCACCGCCGCCGCCGCGCCCACCGCCGGCGGCAGCAGTCGCAGTCTCAACAACCACGCCACCATACCCGCCGCCAGTGGCCTCGCCAGCGGTGGCGGCGGCCCACAGCTGTTGCGTTGCCAGGCGGACAGCTGGCGAGACCTGGATGCGCTGGGGTTGCTGGAAAACCACGACTACCGGCTCTTCTTGAGCGGCATGTATGGGTATGCGCTGGCGGCCTGGCGGCTGCACTACTTCACGCCCGGTCGTTTGCTGGTGGTCGACTCGCACGCGTACTTCCGGGACCGAGAAGCGGTCATGGAGAAGGTGGGTGGGTGGGTGGGTGGGTGTATGGCAGCCTGCATTACCGGCGCAACTCGTACGTGTCCGTGGGTGCAGCGCGGTGGACGGTTGCTGTATGTACCGCCGCCGTATCGTACAGCTGATCCGAAATGATGCAGCGGGTGTACTAGGCTGAGGCATTGGGGATGCTGTCGGGGAATGCTGTCGGGGTAAACATACAGCTGAAACGCAGAGCTGGAGGGAGCTGTGGGGCATTGAGGGGCATGTGTGTGTGGATGTGTGTGTGTGTGGGACTGCTGCTGCTGCTGTTGCTGTTGCTGCCGCCGCTGGCTGTGGACTGCCAGCGGTGCGACCACACACACAACAACAACAACACCACCGGCATGTCGTACATGCGCTTGCCGCAGGTGATTTCCTTCTTGTACGGCAGAGGCATGACCCCAGCGGAACGCGCACTTGCTCGTCACGCGCGCCCCGTAAACGTCAAGAACCGCTACAACTCCTCCTCCTCCTCCTCCTCCTCCTCCTCCGCTGCCGCTGGTGGTGGTGATGGTGGTGGTGGTGGTGGTGGTAGTGCGGGATTCCCGGGTGCCACGGCCCCTCCGGTTTCTCCACCAGGCCCGAAGCAGCCAGCCTGGATGATGTCGCCCGCCAACCGCGAGGAGCTGCAGCGGCTGTACGACACGCACGTGCGCCCCGGGCTGCGCCGTACACTGGAGGAGCTTCGAGAGGAGGGGGCGTGGATCGTTGGGTTTGATGGGCAGCCGTGGCCCTGGGCGGCGGAGGCGACGACGGGGTCGAAATAAATCGCGCGCGGTATACGGTAGCTTCTTCCGAATCACGGAATAAGCTATATAGATTTATCCGGGCATTGAGCCCTAATTTAGGAGAGAGGTAACACAACAGGCGTATCGAGGACACATGTGGCCCCGGTCCCCAATGGGCCAAGCGATAAGCTGTATGTGAGGCTATACACTCCCCAATATTGTATCACACACACACACAAACCCAATAGGCAGGTTTGTCAGGGTGAAGGCGGGCTTTTTCCCGCGGCGGCGGAGGCGACGACGGGGTCGAAATAAATCGCGCGCGGTATACGGTAGCTTCTTCCGAATCACGGAATAAGCTATATAGATTTATCCGGGCATTGAGCCCTAATTTAGGAGAGAGGTAACACAACAGGCGTATCGAGGACACATGTGGCCCCGGTCCCCAATGGGCCAAGCGATAAGCTGTATGTGAGGCTATACACTCCCCAATATTGTATCACACACACACACAAACCCAATAGGCAGGTTTGTCAGGGTGAAGGCGGGCTTTTTCCCGCGTCCGTATTTAGTAGGCAGGTGAAAGACGTGGCTGGTTTGGGTTTTTGAGGGGTGAAGCATGCGGGCCGAGTGGCCTGGCGCCGAAGCGGAACCGCCACTTGTGGCGTGGCGGCGTCCGCCATTTCATTTGGGAATGTGGCTCTGGGGGAGGGCGGGTACCGCATTACCGCGGCGCACAAGCAAGTGTGCATTGCATGGCATTGCATGGCATTGTATTGCATTGCATGTGGGAGGGCATGTAGGAACATGTTGGTATGTTGGCAAGTAAGGCCCACGCAAGGCGCCCCTCCGTGTCGCCGTCGCCGTCGCCGGCCTTTCATGGCGGGCGTCTGTCGCGCCTTGATGGTGCGTGATGGCGCGTGATGGCGCGCAGGCATTGCTCGGCTCCTGGGCGCCTGGAGGGGGCGGCTGGCCCGAGAACGGGGTTCCGAGTGCTCGGTGTGTATATGTGTGCGATGTGTGTTTCTGTGTCTGTTCGTGTATGTGTGGGGAGGGCGAGTACCGTACATGACCGGAAGAGCGGAGGCGCGGTGACGAGCAAAAGCCTGGCGTATGGAGTAGGTCTTAGACAAGACATGAAGGGACTTTCGGTCATGATGGATGGCTAGCAGGGGCTGGGAACAGAACAGCGCCTGGCCGTACAAATATACGACAGTAGTACGACTGCGGATCGCGTCGGCGTTCTCGTCCACGCGAAAATCTCCCTCCCAACGTGTGGCGTGACCCCGAATCCTGTATACGACGTTTAGTATTGCATATGTCTGAGGTGGCTTAGGTTATATGTATAATGTATTGCCTCGTGCTGTGATTCGCTTGTGCTGTTCTCCAATGGCATTGTGGATCCGCTATCGAACTCCTTGCGGCTGACACGCAGTTAGGAATCCACCATCTGCTGCTGGAGTTCCGAGTAGTACAATGATTTTTACCCAGTTAGTTAGCTAGGGCGAGGTTGCATATGTCGGTTGCTAGCTTGCTTCTTCCTTGGTAATAACGCCTGTTATTATTTGTAGCGGTCGGTTGGTCGGTGGTCGTTGGCCCGGATCTAGCTAGCCGGCCGCCGGCTTGAGGTGGTGGAGGCCCTGCTGGTGGATGGACGGGCCGACCGACACGTGTGCGCTGCATGCTGCTTCGGCCCCGCTGATCCTACCCGTCGGGGGACGGGTAAGATCAATGATACCAAAGGGGGGAGGGGAGGCCGGAGTTGATTTGATGGCAGCGGTCGGGCGGAGGGGGTTAGGGGTTTTGGTTATTGCTAGATGGGCGGAGGCGGGTGTCACGGCCACGCAGCCGGTACTAGGGGCTTGGCTCAAAGTAGGACCGGCCCGGGGGCGTGGGTGAGGCGGCCGCGGGAGAGGCAGAGGCCACAACGCATCGCGCTTTGCTGTTCGTTCGTTCGTTCGTTCGTTCGTTCTTGTTACAGCGGGGGGCTGCACGCCGCGTGCAGAGATCCTCAGAACGTCAGAAGGGTAGAGTCAGCTCGCGTTTGGGTGAGTTGCGGCTGCGGGTGGATGCATGGGGATGTGTCCGAAGCTGGTGGTGAGTCATCAGTGACCCATGGGTCGGTCGGCAGTGGGGGCGAGGCGGGGTGAGGCGTGCGTGTTAGGGAAAGCGCGGTGAGGTTTCCCCCGCCGGGGGAGGTACGGAAAGCGTGCGCGCGTGTGTGTGTGTGTGTTGTCGTAGCACGCGGTACGACAACCATGTCATCAAAATCTTGGAACATCTTGTGGACATGCGCTCATTGAGTATAGGGTAGCCTTCTCTGCCGACCGTCCGCGTCGAGGTCGCACGACGAACCTTCTTGAGAAGCTCGCGACTGCGCTGCAGGAGGCGCCTTCAAGCAATCAGATATTACGTCTCAGAGCACGTTGACATTAATGACAGGCTGACAGCTGCGTGGGGATTGGGGAAGTAGTGCGGGTTGCATGGGCAATCGAAACTCCACAGAGGCCACCACCTCCTCTTCTCGGGCGGTGAAACCTGCCTTCGTTAGTTCACTGGCTCCGACGACCTTCGTTCTGCGGCGGTCGGTGCCAACTGATGAATGCCCACAAATGCCTCAAGAACCTCGTGCGTCAGGGGACCCAACCTACCGTCCGTGTTGTAACTCGGGAATCCTGCAGATGCAGCTCCCGAGGACTGCAGAGCTGGAGTCCTGGAGCATAACAAACCGGCCGCGCGCAGACGACGACGACGACGGGAGTTTGGACACGGGAGGGAGGGGCACGGCCGAAGTGCGAAAGCGGATAATGAAGCAGAAGGTGCTAGGTGCGCCTGGCCGCCTGCTGTCCGCGCACGGCGAGGTTCGTTGTTGTTCTTGTTCTTGTTGCGGTTTGGGTGGGCTCCAGATAGCATATACTCTCGGGAAGGCGGGCAGCGCGGCCAGCGGGCCAGCGGGCCCTACCTACACCTGCAGCCGAGACGAGGTATGGCACGCGCACACGGCGTTTTGGAGACGCAATAACGCATCTATCTGGGGTCTGCCTGAGCGTGTGCGTGCGTGCGTGCGTGCGTGCGTGCGTACACGGCCGCATCTCACGGGGTGACGTCAGGCCGTGTCGTGTCGTGTCGCGCCTGGTGCAGGCAGGGCTGATGACCCGCCGGCGCCTCCAGCAGACCGAGCAGCGGAAGTAAGCCAGCCGTTCGCGCCATACACCTGTACGGATGCCAGGAGCGAGCGAGGACTCGCAGCAATGAACGAGTTCCTGCAGGACAACAGCTGCTGGCGACTAACTGTTATACTGCTAGCTGCTTTGGCGTGCAAGCAAGGGGCGTGCAAGCAAGGGGGGAGCAGGGGGGGAGCAGGCGCGAAAAGGGGGGGAGCAGGCGCGAAAAGGGGGGGAGCAGGCGCGAAAAGGGGGGGAGCAGGCGCGAAAAGGAAGGCGCCGGGAAAAGCACGCCTGCTGCGCCCAACGACGGCTCTTTTTTGGGGGGGGGCCCAAGCGCGAAGCGCCTGGGGGGCCCCGCCCCTGAGGGTTGCCCCTGTCCGTGGCTGGCTGGCTGGCTGGATGGATGGATGGATGGATGGCTGAGTGACGACCATCTCAAACCGCTCGATGCACTGTAAACCAATGCACGTAGTCCTTGAAAAACGATATTACATGGCGGCGGCGTCTTTTGTGTCAACATCCAACTATTGCGACCATTGTTCCCGCGACCACACCACAGCTCTGCTAGCCGGTCGGACCGCCTTTACGCATTTACTGTTACAGGTACGGGACCCGTAGACTGGATAGGTCAGAAGGGTAGGACGGGGTAGACCCCAGGAGCAGCTGGATGCCAAAAGAACAAAGATGCTAATGAAATCTATTAAATGATAAAAAAGTAAGAAGGGTTGTCGATCATTTGCAAATCATGGTGGTGAGCACTAATATTTGAGTGCAGTGTCTACAAGGAATCGAACCCGCGACATATAGAAAAAGTATTGGACTCAGTCTCAACTAGTGCAACATGTACATCATTACGCATCTAAATAATCTATTATAGTGTCATTCACCCTCTAATTATCTCTTTCCTAATCTCATCATGTTGGTCAGCACTAATTTTTGAGTGCAGTGTCCATAAGGATTTGAACTCGCCCGTCATGGAAATCGTGTTGCTTTTTCTCATCTTGTGCGAGACATCCCAACGCAGTAGCCATCTACTCTTCTCCTTTCTATTCTCATCATGGTGGTCAGCACTAATCCTTAAGTACAGTGTCCACGAGGAATCGAACCCGCGGGATTAGAGAAAAAATTTGGAATTATTTCTCGATTTGTACGTGTCATCCTGGTGCAGGGGCCATACTAATCTTCTCTGTATTTTCCAATTTTAACAGTTGTGCCGAAGCATGTCATGAATGCAAAACAAATGAGATATATAACGCACTTCTGTACGATGGGGTTGCCGAGGGGTTGGGGCTCCTGAGGTGGGGGCATGAGGGGAGGGCCACGGCACGGCAAGACAGCTGCGGGAAGTGGGTGTGGGAAGCTTTAGGTGGGCATTAGGTTCCTAAGCTCTTGTTGTGATGGAAGGTTGAGTGGCAGTGTTGGGGTAATACGTTAGGTACAGACCTTCCCACGGGAAGGTCTGTACCTACCGCGCTTCATTGCTGGGGTGGGGCGTCTACCGACACTCGTAAGATGCGAATTTCCGGATCGGAGTTCGGATCTGGAATGTCAGGTGTATCTCAGGTTCGATTTCGTGGGCTGGCAAGGGTTGTGAGTCAGCTGTTGCCCACTGCTTTGGTTTCAGGGCGCCTTGTCCCTATGGAAACTAATAACCTTAAAGGGCGACAGCTATTTGGGAGGGCACACTTGCACGGTAAAGAAAGGATGTGACTGTGACAAACCAGGCCCTGTGGTTGTCACAGGGCAATCAAAGAAGGCCCATAGGTAGATGTCAGGGAAGGCCCCATATTCATCCATGTGATACTACATAGGCCGTGGTGCATGTTGTAGTCGGTAACCTTACTTGTAGGCCCCGTTGTAATCCCCGATTAAGAGTAGTGGGCCGGGTTGAAGGATCACGCCATGGGGGTTTCTGTTCCGATATTGACCCATGGGTCATCAGGACCACCCAAGAAGGCCAATACGACCCGGGCATGCACGCAGCATTTGCAGCAAAAGGCCGGAAAGCCATCTCCTTCAGAATCTCTGTCGCTGTCAGGTAGCAGGAACACGCTGCCATACACAGACATAGTATGTACGGACCGGTATCCCCTAGGAAGTGCCTGAGAGTTAGGGCACAGAATCGGTGACCGAGAGGTAACCTCGGTAATGGGCTGTACCCGCCGATGAGGCATCAGTCTGTTCCCTTAACCCACGCTAGGGCCTACGGTCCAGCGTAGAACTTTCTTTCTTTCTTTCTACGTACCGGTAACCTTCCGAAAGTCCGGGGCCCACTGTAACAACAGTACACAGCCGGGCTTGCTTATTACAGCTTTACGTGGGACGCTAAACTAACGAAGCAGGCCCCAGCGATAGGCTTCAGCCCCACGCGGCCCGACCCCCAGCGCCTCACAGCTAAGGAATGAGATTTAATTTACCCCGAAAGTTCATTCCTTGGTTCGGAATAGATAATTCCCCGGGATTTTAAAAAAACGCTGGCGGAGACTGAGAACGTGAGGAGAGTCCACGGTAACAACAGCAAAGATGTCCCTTCCTGTTACAGTGTGCGTGCGTCGGACGCCCCGGCGGGTAGAGCCAGCCAGTTAGCTAGCTGGCCGGGAAATCGATACACACCCGTCGAGACGCTTCCATCCACGAGAGTCTCGACATGCATTGTGTATGCCGTACCTAACCTAGTCCACGAAACGAGTGACTTGGCAATAGTTTTCTGTCTGTAAGCTGTTACCAAAGTCCAAAGTCAGAATAATGGAAACACGTCCAGCTGCTGGGTAAGCAGAAACGCAATCGGCGATCGAAGCCGGGGTTCTAGCTATTAATTGGCGTACACCGCCTGACAAGGGTCCCCCCTGCTGACATGCGCCGATGGCCCGATGCGCGCGCCCATCAACAGCGAGAGCAAGCGTCGATTGCCCTTGGCAAAAGGGTCGCTGGATTCGTTGTGCGTGTGCTGCAGCAGCGCGAGACACAAACACACGCGTCCATGCATGCACGCGTCCATGCATGCACGCCGCCTGTCTCCGATGCTGCGTGGGCAAACCCAACAGAACCCAACCTCCGGGGCATTACGCGGCCGAACGAAACAACAAGAACGGCGGTAAACGACGGATGGACAATCAATCAAACAATGGAAGAGGCACGCAAAAACATTTCCCAAAATGCGCAAAACCGACAAGAAACTGACGATGAAAGGCGCGAGGCTCAAAGGAACTCCACTTATGAATACAGGATCACACCTTTCACAAAACCCACGAGATGCCGGTCTGCTTTTATAAAACTCTGCATCATCTGGCACGCGGCCACGCTATCATCAAAGCCCTGCATCACCAAATTGCGACAAGTAAACCCGCAGAACCTCACGCAGTTGCCGGCTCACGCCAAAAAAACCAATAACAACCCAAAATGTTGTGCGTGATCTTAGACCGGTGCGCCGGAAATAAATCATGCATAAGGAGAGATTAGCTCAAAGCCTCGGAAAAGAGGAGTACCTCGGGCAAACGCGGGTTTCTTCGTTTACCCATAAGAATTTAATACTTGCCGAATTTTCATCAATCACCTTGAGAAATTGAAGCCCTCTCAGGCTAGCGGCAACATCAGAAACGCCGTGAACGCAGCGATAAACCTCGAGCCGACGCTGTCGGGCCGCGCGACCGCGACCACGATAAACACGCCGACCGCTAAGTAGAATAAGTCCTCGATCGACATCTTGGAGACGCCGAAGATCCCGCTGCCGCGGCCGCTCCGCGGCTGCGCAGTCAAACTGCAACGTGGCCAAAAGGCCGGCGGGAGTTTATTGCACATGGGATGGGACGGGAGGGCTCGAGTCAGCAGCGTACTCCGTAAAGCGGCCGCACAACTCTACTGTGGGCTTGACGCACGTCCATTACTGGATATCGGGCAAACAGACATGCGTGCCTTCACCATCTACGGCAGATTGATGCATTTGAAATGTTAATCGCACCTGCCGACTCCTCCGCTGATCGCCGTTGGGCCCACCATCGCATCCAGAAGCTCGGGATCCATGCTGCCGCGCGCCTCCAAAGCAAGCAACCTGGCGCCCATCCGCCGGTCCTGTGAGGGCCTGCTTGTTTTGCCCGAAAGCACGACGACGTGCTTCTTCACCGGTGGCGTCAGCTTGTACTTTTGCGGAGGCGGTGGCGATGCGCTGCGCTCCGGGACGGGTGCGGCTGTGGAGGTCTCAGGCGGGGCTGTGCTGCCGGAGGTGCCGGAGGTGCTAGGCGCGGTTTTGCCGCCCTCCGACGAGGGTAACCGCTCGGAGTCGTCGTCGACGGCCGCTCGGCCGAGGACGCACAGGCGCAGGCCGGTCACGTTGAAGAGCTGCTGGTGCTGCAGAAATTGAATTGTGGTGGAGCGAGGAGTCGCGGGTCTGCCTGTCCGGCGCATGGCTGATGGGGATTTGGCGAAGGGCTTCATGTTTCAGTGGGCGAAAATTGGAAAAACGCTGGTGGAAATCGACAAATGAATATATGGTGGCTTGCTTTTAGGCTTTTAACAAAAGTATCGGCCTGGGGTTCTAGCGCATGATAGATCCTCCGGGTCGTCTTGGTTTCGGAACTGATGTTCTTTCTTGGCCGTTGCATGACTCTTCACGTCTCGTACATCTTCTGATGGCCCATACAGTACCATTCCCAGAAACCGGAGACGCGAATGCAGCATACGTATACTGGTCCACTATTCTGCAGGCCCCATGCAGCAAGACACCCCACCAGCGCCCCACCCGACTCGGCACTCGTGCGAGGTACGGCTTACCCATGCCTACCCATGTTAAGCTGGGCAACGCAACCACCAGCTGAAACTCCCTGGAATGCTTGTTTATGTCATATGCGTTACGGAAGAAATTGATTGGCGACATACACGGCTGTCTTAGCGATGCACAGGCTCAGGTGGCCCGCCCTGCGAGCGCTGCAAGCCACGAGCACGCGCTCTGTGGTCGCTGCACCTGTATAAAATAATCGCGCACCAAAATTTCGTGTACCTCGTCTTATCATAAGTTACCCTCGATTGTTACAGCTGTGTATCTATGTTCCAGGAATCCAGTCAGTTTGCTGACTACTGTTGGACTAACCGTCTCAACCGTTGCAAAGTCATTCGGCCTTCCGGAGCCAAGCGCAGCATGATCGTTGCTGCTTGAAGTGATACACTTCTTGCCTGTCTCAGCCAAATACTTTTGTAACAACACCTTGCAAGGCCGCACGGTTGTATTCATTGAAGACGTTGTTGCATAACTTTGCCCCAAGAACCCCTACCGAGCACTTAGCGGTGGACGGCCGGTGGGCCGCCACTCGCAAAAATGGCAACTAGCATGGAAGAGGATAGCTCTCTTGCTGACCAGGGCTCTTTCGACTTGGAGGTGCGGAGCCCGCACATGAGCTACGCTGAAAGCTGCAGTTTGCCGCATCCCATTCAATCGTTATGCACCACAACTCATACACTATGACCGTGGTTACCAGGCATACATTTCAAACTACGCGGGCCATGCCAAAATCGATCGGCTGTTCTTTATCGCTGAGCGGAGCCAGGGCAAACCGCTCGAGCTGGAAGCACTAAGAATGGCTCATGATGAACTGAAGAAGGTGCGTTCAATACGCGGAAAAGGTCTGCGTCACAGATCCCGCTAAGCTCGGCTCTTGCCGTCTGTAACGAGATGAGCACACGTCAGAATGTTCTATTACATTACAAGGTTCAAAAGCCCTTCCTCTGTGTGCGTGTCGGGACACCTCCGGGCAGCAAGCTGACAAGCCCTTACTCCCGCCTGCCGTGTCATGCCCTGACCCTGCAGACTGAGAACACGTCGCGGTACCAGGAAGTTGTCTCCCGGATCGATGGGCGTCTTGGGGCTGGTTACGCCTTGGACAGGTGTGAGCCTTCCCCCGCCCCCAGTTTTTTCTGATTCAATACCGTTTACGGGCTCCGGCCTATACGTGGATATCCCTCTCCCCTGCGACGCATCGCGCCCTCAGCCTCTCCCCCGCGGGGAGGCCCTGGCTCTCCATCTCGTGGCTAGATCCCCCCCCATTCACCCCCTTCCCCGGTCCCTGCCGACCCCTCCTCGGGCTCCTGCCGCGGCGCATGCCGCCGAGCTCCTCCCGTCAACCCACCCCCCGAGCGTTTATTTACCGTTCGCGTTCTCCGACCTACCCGTGGATACCTAACCCCCAGCCTCCTCTTCCACTTGCCGTTTTGTCGCGCCTGCATCGGTCCGCGGCGTTCCCACTCCCCAACACGCAGAGCCCGCTGCCAGCCCGTTCACCCCACAGCGCCGCACCGGCCGCCCCACCTTCTCCGAAACCGCCGCACGCTTTACCTTCCCGCACCGCGACCCCTGCTGCTGCGGTCCTTCTCTTTGAGCCCTTCCCCTCAGACCCCCGAGAATAAAACTCACATGCTACCTTCCTCTGTTTGCCAGCACCATCCGTGTCCTCCCGCTGCGGTATCGTTCAGTTAACCCCTCCCCTTCCCCCTTCCCCTCTCAGGTCCTGGGTGGATAACACGGAGCGCCGGTCTGCATCCAAGGGCGAGCGGCTCGAGTCGGAGCTGCAGGTGGGGGTCGGAGGGGGGGTTGAAGGGTCGGAGGGGGCCGCAGGAGCGGAGCTGCAGGTGGGGTTCGGATGGTGGGTTGAAGGGTCGGAGGGGTTCGGAGGGGAGGAGCTGTAGGTGGGGGTCGGGAGGGGGGTAGGAGGGTCGGAGGGCGCCGCAGGAGCGGGTTGCAGTTGGGTCGGAGGGGGTCGGAGGGTCAGAGCTGCCGGTGGGGTCGGAGGGGGGTTGAGGAGCGCGGCGCAGGAAGGACAGGGACGCAGGGTGCGTTGTGGTGCCACCGGGATGGGGAAAGGAAGGAGAGGGGGAGGAGAGGGGGAGGAGAGGGGAGGAGAGGGGGAGGGGGAGGAGGTCTGTTGAATGGGAGCAAGTCGGGGTTGGGAGGGAGGGAGGGGCGGGGGGTTGGGAGCCAAGCCCCGCAACGAGAAGAGGGTGTGCCAAACACCCCTCGGTGGCGGCGTGTGCCACGTCAAGCGCCAGGACCTACTGTGCCGCTGGAACCCACGCACCCGCGGCTTGTGACGCTGTGCTTATGCTGTTGGTGTGGTTGTTGCCACAATGGGGGGAACTCCAGACTCGGAAAATAGAGCAGTAGCGGGCCGTATGCTATGCTATGCTGCGCCTTGTATCTCTGATATCTACGATGCAGCGTGGTGTGCGGTCGGCGGGTGTGCGGCGGTGGGCGGGTGTGCGGCTGCGCGGGCGGGTGGGTGGGCGGGTGGGTAGGTGGGTGGGTGGGTGGGCGCTCACCTCGCCTCCGTCTCCGTCCCTCCGCTGCGGTCTCTCTTTTCACACCCATCCCGTGCTGTCCCCTGTTGCTGCGCCTGGTCGCGCACCCACTCTTCCCGCTCTTAGTTCGGTACCAGCAAACCAAGATCGCATCGCACCCCTTGAACAACCTCCCTCCCCCCTTCCCCCCCGCCCGCCCACCCGCCTTCCCTCGCTCCCCGCCTCTCAAAGTCACTCAAGAACCCTCTTCCCGCCCCTTCCTCCTCCCTCCCCCTCCATCTGTCCTCTTCAAATTTCAACCCCTTGCCCTCCTCCTCTCGGCCCCTCACCCCCACCCCGGTACCATCTATCCTCATGTGTCACCCCCCCATCCCCACCCCAAATTCACTCTGTAACCCCCCCTATACTCCCCCACCCCCCAATGTTTCAGAGCTTCAAGGCGGCTCTGATGAAGGAGAGCATCCGCATGGGCCACTCCGACCTGGGCGACTGGGCGTACGACAAGGGAGACCTGCAGGTGTGTGTGTGTGGGGGGGGGTGAGGTTGCGGTGGAGCGGGTGGGTGCGGGTGGGAGAGACCCGGGGTGCGGTTCATAAAGGCCTTCCTGCAGAGAGGCGGGCTAGGTGTGTGTGTGGGGGGGGGGGGCGGGCCCGACCACCCGCCGTCTCCGTCCCTTCGCTGCGGCTGTGGACTTCTTGTCTTACCTGGCGGGACGCACACGGGCACGGGGCCATGGGCTAGGGCACGGGCCCTCGTGTGTATTTGTGCTGGTTGCCATCGGACCCACCCCCGGATGGCCTCGGCCATGACGGCTTCCCGGTCCAGTAGGGGGTCACAGAGGAGAGGGGGCTATAAAGATAAGCGAAGCCGGCGCCAAGAACCAGCCGAGAACCAGCCGGCGCCGGGGAGAAGAGAAGCGAAGCGAGAACCAGCCGGCGCCGAGCGGCGGTAATGGGGAAGTGGGGTCTGCGGGATGGGAGTAAATGAAAACGATGCCGCAGCGTGGGGCGGCTTGGAGGGGCGGGGGGGGGGAAGGACCGGGCGCCACAGGGTTGTTACCGGGGGGTTGCCGTAACCGGGGTCATGTCTTCAACTGGGGTGGAGACGTCACCGGGGTGATGGCGCCACGGTGCGGGAGGGGGCCCCGGGCGCAGAACGCGGAAGGCCGGAGGGCCGGAGTACTTTTGGGGTTTTGGGTGGAGGCACGGGAAGACGAGGCGAGCGTGCGCAGCGCAGTATCCCCAGGACATCCCCTTTCCAAAGTAGAAGCGGGGTGGGGGGGGGCGGAAGTGCAGGCCTTGGGTGCGCCGCTGCTTTGCGAGGCGCGGTGCCGGTAGTGTTTGGGGGACAGGGCAGCGTGTCGCGTGTGCGGATTGGGGGATTGCTGCTGCGGGCGCTTGCCCTGTCCTGCCCTGCCCTGGCGCCGCGCAGTGCAGTGCATCAGGCGGACGCAGGCTGGGTTGCTCAGGGAGGTGGAGGTGGAGGAGGAGGAGGCGGAGGAGGCTGTCCTGGTATATTTTTGGTTCCACCTTTCCAACGTACCACCTCAACATTCTGTTGCCCCCTCGGACTGTCCTAACTGTCCCTGACCGCCCCCGACCCGTCCACCGGTAACCCTCGCCCACCCCGTTCCTAGCCGCCTCTTTGACCCCTGCCGTCCCCTCCTCACCCCCCTCTCACGCCCCCCCCCCACCCCCCCAAAAAGGAGCATATCACTCCCTGACCCCCCAACCCAACCCGAACCAACCCAAACCCAAACCCAACCCAACCCAGACCGCCTTCAAGTGCTACGTCCGCACCCGGGACTACTGTACGACATCCCGCCACGTGGTGTCCATGTGCCTGGCGGTTATCCGTACGGCACTGGAGCTGGGCAATTACGTCCACGTGGCCAATTACGTAAGCGGGGGCAGCACTAGCAGCAGTGGCAGCAGCAGCAGGGCCGGTTGCGGCCGTCTTGGGGGTGCAGGGTGCCGGGGTTTCAGGGTTCGCGAGAGGCGGGGGGTGGGGGGTGGGGGGTAAATGAAAATACCTCAGCGGAGACGGAGACGGCTCTGGGTGGTGGTGGGGCGTGGGCGCCATCCAGGAGCTGACGCCTGGGGGCCCTGGCCTTTCCGGAGGCCAGGCCATGAAGGGACCATAAAGGGAGGAGGGTGGAGGGTGAGAAGGTGGAAAGGAGGGTGGGAAGGAAGGGGGGAGGGAAGGGCCTCCTCGGCATCCGCATGAGGCCTGGCGGGCGGATGCACTGCAGTGTCCGCATCTGGTGGACTGGACTGGGCCCCGGTCGGGTGACGTGGGTTGACGTGGGTTGAGGCACCTGCTGAACCTCCCTCTCGACTCTTGACTCTTGACTCTTCAAACCCCCCTCTCAGCCGATTCATGCTTTGCCCGCTCCTCTCACCACACTGCCCCCCTTCCCCGTCTCTTCTCGTTTCTTCTGGGTCGCTGCATCACCCTCTCCACCCCTCTTCCCCTGCTGCGGCTCGCCCTCATTATCCTTCCCCTTTCACCTCCCCCCTCCCCTTGCCAGGAATCCAGTCGACCTTCAGACTTCAACGTCCGCAGGGCTTTCACTCCTTAAGACCCCCTCCCCCATTTTTCAACTCGCCTTTCCGCTGACATACTATCCCTCTCCCACCGCGTCTGGTATACTCTCCCCCTCCCCCCCACTGCCAGGTGGGCAAGGCTGAGTCCACTCCGGATGTGGGGTCCGACCCGGTGGTGTCCGCCAAGCTGCGAGCCGCCAGCGGACTGCACCTGCTGCACTCGAAGAAGTTCAAGGCGGCGGCCAGGAAGTTCTGCGAGGTGGGGGCACCCACCCACGCACCCACGCTTGTCGCCAGCATGTCAGTTTTTGCACCTTTTTGGACTGAGGGACATGCTCTACCCGCCTCTTCATAGATGCTTTGCGCCGCCTGGCTGCTAGCCGTCCGACTCCGCACGCACGTGTGTGTCGTACCTTTTCACAGGTCAGCCCGGACCTGGGCAGCTCCTATGCTGACGTCATTGCGCTGCACGACGTGGCGGTGTACGGCAGCCTGTGCGCGCTGGCCTCCCTGGACCGTAGCGAGCTGCGCACCCGCGTCATTTCCAACATTGGATTCAGGGAGGTGCTGGAGCTGGCGCCGGAGGTAGGAGGGGAGGAGAGGAGAGAGGGAGAGACCCCTAGGCCCCCATGCTCCCAGGCCCCCATGCTCCCAGGCTCCCAGGCTCAAGTTGAACGGTCCAAAGAACGGGGTGGGGGTGGGTGTGGAGAGGGCAGGGGGAAGGGGTGGGTAGACAAGGAAGGTGCTGGAGCTGGCACCAGAGGTAGGAGGGGAGGAGAGAGGGAGAGGCATGGATGGTGTAGATGAAACCGCAGCGAGAGGGATATGGATGAAACCGCATGAGACAGGGAGAGGCATTGATGGATGAAACCGCAGCGATAGGAGGGGAGAAGAAGGGGAGGGAGAGGGCGAGGGCGGACAGGAAGGGGTGTGGTGGGGTGGGGGAGCGAACGAAGGGGTGGAAGGGGAGGGGTGGGGAGAAGGCCTAACTACACACGGACATTTTTTCGGGGTAAGGCCTCCGCTTCTCTAGCTACGCTAGAGGGGGGCAGGCGATGAAGGGAGTGGAGCAGTAGGGGAGAGGTGGAGATGTGGGCCGGACGAGGTGGAAGGGAGCAAAAGGAGGAAAAGTGGAGCGACCGGCCGGGGGCGGGGGCCGGGGGCCGGGATTGTTGGGGGAGTCGCGAGTACGGTCGCGAGTACGGTTGCGGGGACGGGGGCCTACCAGCGACTGGAATGGAGCCAATGATTGGTGGGCAAGCAGCGGTGGTGGTGGTGGTACTGGTGGTGGTACTGGTGGTGGTGGTGGTGGTGGTGGTGGTGGTACTGGTGGTGGTGGTGGTGGTGGTGGTGGTGGTGGTACTGGTGGTGGTGGTGGTGGTGGTGGTGGTGGTGGTGGTGGTACTGGTGCTGGTGGTGCTGGTGGTACTGGTGGTGGTGGTGGTGGTTGATTGAGTTGGAACCGATCAAACCAAAATCCAGCCACACCAAGCCGACCCGAGGCAGCCGGATGGACGGGCCTGGGCTCCAGGGGGGTGGGGGTAGAAAAACATCATTACCGCAGCGGAGGGACGCGAAGGGGGTGGGTGGGGGCTGGTGCTTGGTGGTGGGTCCGTGCTGCACACGGCCGGGTGGGAGCTACAGGTAGCTGCTCCCGGCGGCCGCTCCGCCCTGCCCGCCCGCCCCTTCCTGGGAGCCACGGACCTGACACGGCACCAGGAGCGCACTGTTGTGCCGGCCCAGTGCCCCGCATTTCGGCGCCATCTCCCACTCCGCCCTCCCCCCCCCGCCCTTGCTGCTTGCAAGTTTACCTCGTTTTTTGTTTTCAGACAGGAAGGATTTTTCTTGTGTCGATACCGTTCACGGGCTCCGGCCTATACGTGGATAACCCCCTCCCCCGCCCTCACCCCCCCTGCCCTCCCCTGCCTCCTCACAGATGCGCGAGCTGGTGCACGCCTTTTACAACAGCCAGTACGCGGCGGCCCTGCGCTGCCTGGAGGCGCTCAAGCCCACACTGCTGCTGGACATGCACCTGTCGGAGGTGTGTGGGTGGGGGGGTGGGGGGGTGGCTGTGTGGGTGGGGGGGTGTGAATATAAAAGGTACTCACATAGGTGGGGGAGAGCTGCTTGGGGGGGAGGGGGGTAAGTAAGAAGCTGCTCGGGGGAGAAGAGGCAGGTGGGGGATGAAGGGAGGGTAGGACAGTCGGGGTAGGGAGGATACGTTGAGGAGGGTTGGGAAGGGGTGGCGAGGCAGGGAGGGAAAGGGGAGCGGGGGGAGGATGATGAGGAAAAGAGGGCGAGGAAATGAGAGGGTTAAGGAGGGCATTCAGGGGCCAAGTCGGGGATGTCGCCCTTGTCGCCCGACCGTAGTCACTATCGTTGTTTCTCTCTCCGTCCCCAATCCCTCATCTTCCGTCCTCATCGTGAGCTCACCCCAACCCCCCTTCCATCTCCCCCTTTGCCCCCCCTCACTCACTCTTCAACCCCCCTCCCATCTCCCCCACCCGTCCCCCAGTACGTGCCCCAGCTGTACGCACTCATCCGCCACCGCGCGCTGTGCCAGTACGTGCAGCCCTTCTCCTCAGTCAATCTGGCGGCCATGGCGGTGGCATTCAACACGCCCGTGGGGTGAGTCATGCGTGCCAACGACCAACCGACCAACTGCCAACAACCAACACGGGTGGCCCTGGCCCCAAGTCCCGCATGCCGCATCTGCCCCCCTCTCTCCACCCCGACTGCTGACTCCCCTCCCTCTCCTCCCAGCATACCTACCATGATGCGCCCAAACAACCCCTCCCACCCGCGTTGCTACGTGGCTAACATAATATAGGGTTGGAGTGCTGCTACAACCCGTGCCTGTGACGCATCGCACTCTCAACCCCCGCCCCCACCGGGGTCCGTTCGCTAACGCCGTCTCCGCCCATTCGCTGCGGTATATTCTTTTAGGGTATTAGGGTTTAAAAACCTAGAGCCCCCACCACCACGACCCCCACCCCCTCCCCCAAAGCGAGTGCGAGGCCCAGCCTGCCGCGTTTCTCAGTCATGGGTTTGTGTCACTCCACGCATTCCACGCATTTCACGCGCCACAACCCCCGTCGTCGTCTCCCTTGTCGTCGTCGTTTCTCGTCGTCACACGGCCTGGCCCCGCACCCCACCCCAACACGTCCTCCGTCCTGGGTCGCTTCTGGATCACTTCTGGGTCGCTTCTGGTACTCGCTGCGGCCACCGCTTGACCGCCCTGCCCTGCCCTGTTCCCTGGCCCCCTCTCCCCTCTCCCCTTTCCCCCCACCTCCCCACCTCCCAGTGACCTCGAGAAGCAGCTGGCGGGTCTCATTATGGACGGGGCCATATCGGCGCGAATCGATTCGGCGACAAAGGTAGGGGTGGGGGGGGTTGGTTGGGCTGGGGGGTAAACAACGATACCGCAGAGGGGGGTGGGTGGGTGGGTGGGGGTGGCTGGCTGGGTGGGGGGCGGGTGGGCGAGGCATGTGAACGGAGCTGCAGGGCCCTTCCGTGCATCATCACATGTGTGCGTGTGGGCGTGTGTATCGGCCGGCCGGGCTACACCACCACCGGGCGGCGGGACAACAGGTACCCGCCCTTTGCTAACACCCGCCCTCCCTGTCAAAACGCCGTTGAGTCCTCGCTGGTCTGTGTGTCATACAACGATACCTCTCCACCTCCCCCGCAAAGCCCTGCCGCCGTCCTGCCCCACCCTGCCCATTTGTTGGCTTTGCCCGCTCGGGACTGCCACCCTGCCCATCACCCCCAACCTGGACACCACCTCACCTCACCTCATTGCGCCCCTCCACCTCACCTCACCATACACCTCCCCCCCTCGCTTCGCCTCCCCTGCCTCCGCCTCCGCTGCGGTATCTTCTTTTTACCCCCCTCGCTTCGCCTCCCCCTGTCCCCACTTCCCCATCTCCCCTCGCCGCCCCCTCCAGGTGTTGTACGCCAGCAAGGCCGACGCCCGCGCCACCACTTTTGCCCACGTGCTGTCTGCGGGAGAGGCGTACTGCCGGGACACCCGGGCGCTGCTGCTGAGGGCGAACCTGCTGCAACATGACTTCATGCAGGTGGGCAGGTTTGGGGACTGGGGGGCTGGGGGGGAGAGGCGGGGGCGGGGGAGCGAGGCAGGGAGGGAAGGGTTTGGGGGCTGGGGGCTGGGGGGGGGAAGGCGGCGGGGGCGGGGGAGCGAGGGAGGGAGGGAAGGGTTTGGGGGTTTAGGGGGTTGGGGGTTGAGGGAAAGAGTTGGAGGGCCTGAGCTGGGGGTAAGGGGTAAGGGAGGGGAGCGTTTCCGCGCGAGGGGTAAGGGGGCGGAGGATATGTAAAAGAGGGGGGGCGTGTACTTCAGGGCGTGGACGAGTGCTGTGTGATGGGCGTGGAGCGCGCTGCACCCAGAGCCCAACCTTTGCCCCGCACGCGATCCCTCGGTCACCTGTCGTACCTCTATCGTACTTCTGTCCGTACACCTCATCAGGCCGGGCCGTCCGGTGGGCGCTCCAAGAAGGACCGACTGGAGCGGGGCCTGTACGACATGGGCGGCATGGGCGGCGGCGGCCTCATGTACGGCCTGGACGGCATTGGTCTCGGAGGCCTGGGCCGCTCCATGGGCATGGGCGTGTGAACCTGATGCTCGGGCCCCCCCTGCGGCTGCCACCGCCACCGCCACCGCTCCGGCGGATCTCGAGGTCTCCGGTGGTGCCCGGGGGGCCTCCTGCACCGCCACCGCAGCCCCAGCAGTGTTTTTGCATGGGCCATGACACGGGCATGTGGTTTGTTGAGGGTTTCTTTGTTGAGGGTCACTTGGGGTCCGTGGGTCGCTCCATAAGCGTATGGGCATATGGGTCGCTGGGTCCGTGGGTCGCCCCATAAGCAATTAAGCATATGGGGCATACGGGCACCTAGTGACCCGTGGGTCGCTCGCTCCATGTGGGTCACATGCGCGCATGTGCAGCTGTCCCACTGTCCCACCGCACCAGCAGCAGCAGCAGCATCCACGCAGTCGCGTCACTCCGCAGACCTCTCCTGACGGCAGACACAACCTGATGGCACAGCCAGCCAGCCAGCCAGCCAGCCAGCCACGGGGGCGAATGAAAAGGGCGGCAGGGCGAGAGCTGGCGGCGGTACCGGTAGTGGGCGCCCGGTGGTGGGGACGGAGGAGGCGGAGGCGCGATGAGGGCGGGGAGGGGGACGGGTAAGGGGCCCCGGGAGTGGGGGGAGGGGCGTCCCGACTATGGCCCCCAGGGTACAGCTCCCTTCGGAAAGGGCCCCCCCCTTCCCCGGGGTATGGATTACCTTTGGGCGGGACGGAATATGCCCCAGCCACGAAACCCTCTGCGCTGGACGGGCAGCGATTACTACGCAAATGCGATTTGCGAAAAGGGCTTCGCGGGGGGCTGTCTGGGGAGGTTGCGGGGCGCTGGGGCGGTGAGGTTCCGGTGGGCTGCGTGGCTGCGGGGGCAGAAGGTTGTTGGTCGGCCGGCGCTGCAGAAGCTGCTGGCGGGGTTGGGGCTTTGGTGCCGTTACGTTGGGTTCTCATTCGCAGTCGCAGGTCGGGGATTGGAGGGGGGAGGGAACATACATGGGGGTGGGGGCCTGCCCCGCCCTGGGCTCCACGGTTATCTCGTGGAAGTTGGTGCGCTCACGGCCAAAGAGCGGCCACAAACGGAAGATGGGCATTCTGCTTATCCTCCGCTTTTGACGGGGCGTCTAGGACGAAGGGTTCTAGCCAGATGCAGGCCGGTGGTTGATGCCAGGAGATGTTGGTGCGCCTTTTGGGGGGGGCCGGGGGTCGAGGTCGGCTTCGCTCCAGTGCACGGCCAGATGGCTCTTATCGCCCTTCCGAGGGTCTGGAGCATAGCCCACTGTAAGAGCAAACAGCAACATCAGCGGACCCCGGCAGTCGCTCTTAGGCATGTCCCAGGGGAGCGAGCCCCTTACCCAGGGGCAACGGAAGGGTGCTGGCCTGCCGGCGGCAGGCCCCGTGAGGTTGGGGGCTTGGGGCGGAAGGCACTTTGCGCTCGTTGCAAGCAAGACACCTCGGTACTATGCGCCCGCTCAGTACAAAGAACCACGCATGCGTGCTGGCGGCCCCAAAAGCATTTCCACATGCCACGTTACGTTTGCCTGCTATGAATGAGTCTGAACGATTTGGGCTGAAATAAGAAGGGACGTGACTTGAATTTCGAGGATTTGAGTCGATGGGAGGCAGGCGGCTAAGTCATCAAGTATTAGTCATGTCAAGGCGTTAGTCAGGTCAGAAACAACCTGTTAAAATTCAGCAAAGCGCCCGGCCCCTCTATGGGCCGTATTGACTGCTACGACTTCTCTTCGTATATGAGTGTTGCTCACTCACAACACTAATAAGGTTGCGTCCCGAATGCTTGCGACCGTGTTGTAGCAGTCGCGTGTGCCGCATAGGATGGTGATGTTGTCGAAGTCCCATCTGGAAAGACCATTTATAATTGCTGAGACGTCAGAAGAGTGAACTAACAGCGCGCAGGACGAGTCGCCGGCGGCGGCAACCGCGTGTCTCACGGATAGAGTCGCAAAGACGACTGGAGCGACTCTAATGGTCCACATCGAGCGAGCCGAGAAAGGGACGACGCCACATGAAAAGCAAATCAGCCATTTATTTTGTAATGGCTTTCTTATTAGGTATGATAGCCTAAAGTGAACAGGCTTGCTTTCCATGCGCATCTCTGGGCACTTTTGATCCGTCCTGCCGTTTATATGGGCTCGTCGTGCACGTCGTCCGACTACGTACGGCGGAAGCCGCCGTGCGTTTTGGAGGACGGAGGACGACTGGACCGGAGGGAGGAGCTCTGCCTAAGAAATTCTGATACTTTTAATGTTTTCCGGGGGTATATATGTCGGTATGGTAGAAAGGAAATGGTTTTCTAACGCCCGCCCGCCCGCCCGCCTGCCTGCCGCCGGATGGAGGAGTTAAGGTGGTGACGCGGACGTTACTCAGAATCGCTGCCTCCGCCTTCCATATACGGCTGCCTCCGCCTTCCATATACGGCAAAACGCCTTTGTCTCAACACATTAAAAGGCATCATCCGATCTGCCTGGAGATACAAACATAAACCACTCATTCAACAAATTCTCTGCCCCCTTCATCAACAGTAGTATTATTCGCATATATACATCACTTGCGAATTACAAGCAAGCCATCCAACAATTAGCTGAACCGGCCCTCCCTTCTCCTCCTTACAATACCACAAGTAAGCAAGCCATGGCCCTCAAGAAGACTGTCAACCACCACAAGAAGAAGCACGGCGGCAAGCACCACCACAGGAGGTCTTCCTCCTCTGGCGGGTATCGCTCGAGCGACGGTGGCGCACCGCCCTCGGTGGAGGTTCTGTCTCACTGCATCGCTGCGGACTTTGATGAGACGCCAGCAGCCACAGGAGACATCGTAAGTAAACCGCACATACATTGCAGCCGCCACGAAGGTCATCCCGTCCTGCTATTTGCTCCAGCAGCCCTTCGTTGGTGTAGTATGTTGGCTCCATCTACGTAGCGCTTGAATGGTGTGGTATGCGTGTATACTGTGCTAAGTAAGCTAGAGATAGAGCGGGCGAGTCTGCAGCGTTTTAGCCAACAGTCATTGCGCGCGTGGTCAGCAAACCTAAACGGTTTAGGGGTTTATTGGCCGCCAACCAAGTCATGCCAGACATCACTCGTTGCCGGTTTGCGCGTCATTATTGGCTCGATCGGGAGAATCCTTACATACCACATACGTACGTACATACACACAACTCGGCCTCTGCGTACATGTCGATAGATGCTCGCACGTGTGTATGGATGGTGCACGTTGATTGCCGCAGTGCGTGCACCAAGCAACAATGTGTACATATTGAAAACACATGCATGTTGATTCCAAGCATCGTGCGCACGCCGTGCCTCATTTGCTGTTTGCAAAACATACATATATACACGCACGTGCGGTGTTGCCCGATCGCGACCCATCCATGTATCCGATCACAGGCGACGATGACGGCGGAGCCAGATGCTGAGCAGCAGTCGGCACAGGAGAGCGGCTTCGCGCCGCCGGGCCTCACCGAGCTGGTCATCACTCAGGCCAAGAAGGCGTTTGCGGACGGCACGGCCTGGTTCACGGCTGGCTACGCCGGCGGGTTTGAGCTGTACAACTTTGCGCACTAGATAGGTAGCTAGCAAGCTTAGCGTGACGACCAACCTCAATCGCCGTCGATCGCTATACCGGTTTCTCTTTTATTTGTGGCTGGCGTGTATGTACGATTACGTATGCATGGTTTCTATCTTAATGTCAATATTGGAGGACTCAGCACTTGCGATGGCTGAACAATGTGACTTGACCCGCTTGACATCTGGATCGTTGTTTTACTTCTGATCTGCGTGTTTCGGTTTCAATAATTCAACTAATAAGTGACGGCGGTGGGCACGTTCGGCACAGCATGCACACACGTGCGTGAGGGTGGGCATTGACGGCGGCGGGCCGCGTGTATGCAGCAAATAAGTTTGTGTCGATGCGTGCATAATGCGGATCAGTTACAGGCGGATCAGTTTGCAAGGTATATTTGTAGGGGTGTCGTACATTATTGCCACAGTCGACGTATCGCCGTGATACGGCGGGGCGTGATGACGGTTGGATGATTGGAAGCAGAATGGCACTGAATGTACATACGGTGCGTCGCAATGTTAGTTTTGACGGAAGCCATCGCTTTTGATCGTATTTACGTCGTCAAACACCCATTCGATCGCCGTCCATACACTTGCACTGTATGGTATGTAGACGGGCGGGGCTGGCGCGCGCGTGTGACGCTGGGATAGTAGTGATGATGATGATGGGGGATGAACTTTATTTGAGAGACGAGGCGACAAAGAAAGTGTCGAGCTACGTCAATTGGTGCAGTGGTCACAGCCGATCGAGCGGTGTGCCGGTTATTAGTTTTCCTGACCGGGACGATGTACACATACAGCCGCAGCCTTACCTCCTACCGGGTGAATCTATGAGACTGCGTGGTCATTACCTTGCCTGAGAATCGTGCGTGGAACTTGCAGAGAATCGTGTGATCAACACGTTTTGTGGGCAAAACCATCAGCGAGGAGGTGGGAGAGCCTCCATAACGAATAAAAAGAGCCGGCGGGAAAACAGCCTGAGCATTGTTCTGGAAGCTGCCAAAGATAATAATAATAATAATATAAATAATAATAATAATATAAATAATAATAATAATAATAATAATAATAATAATAATAATAATAATAATGATAATAATAATAGTGATAATAATAATATAAATAATAATAATAATATAAATAATAATAATAATAATAATAATAATAATAATAATGATAATAATAATAGTGATAATAATAATAATAATAATAATAATAATAATAATAATAATAATAATAATAATAATAATAATAATAATAATAATAATAATAATAATAATAATAATAATAATAATAATAATAATAATAATAATAATAATAATAATAATAATAATAATAATAATAATAATAATAATAATAATAATAATAATAATAATAATAATAATAATAATAATAATAATAATAATAATAATAATAATAATAATAATAATAATAATAATAATAATAATAATAATAATAATAATAAAGTCACGGTCATCCACTCATCATGGGTTGTGACCAGGGACAGTCGCCCGCCCCATCTAGAACGGAGGCTTACGTCGAGGCCTGACCATCACTTTTGAACGAGGAAATAAAAGTAGGCCACTGGCGGCACGCACGTCCTCGGGTCACACGCACACATATGCGACGATTTAAACACCAGCCAAATGAGCTGGTCGCCCGGACCCTCGCTGCCTTGGGGCCGTCAGCTCCGTGGAGCCGTCATACGTACATGCATGCCCTCTCAGAAATTCACGCTCGCAAATTAAGGGAGTTTTCTCAGAGCGAGGTCAGGAAGCTCCGCCCATGCCAAGCGTATAACAAATCTGAATTGAAGGGAGTTCTTCTCATCGTGCGCGAATAATGATATTGGTAGACATAACGTAACATGCACGTATGGGGTGTGCATGCAGACGGCCCATGCACAGCAGAATGGGGGCGGTGTAGGCAGGTGGACGTGGAATTCTGTGACTTTTACCGTTGGGGTCCCGGTATGCCTGCCTGTCCACAGAATGAAGCTCAGCGGTACTAAGCGGTTATTGCCATAGTGAGCGCTGAACTGCTTGTGCATGCATGCGTGTTTGATGACTAAGCGGTTTTTGTGGTTTAGGCGCCGACGCCAGACGAGTTTAGGCGGGCGGTGACGCGGACGTCTGAATCGCTGCCTCCGTCATCCATATACGGCAAAACGCCCTCGCCCGAACACAATAAAAGGCATCATCCGATGTGGACAAATCACTTGTCAATTATCAAACTATTTCCCTTCCTTACACAGTAATATCGCACACGCACGAGCGACTTGGTTATATATTATCCCGAAAGTCATCAACCATAAGCTGAATCGCCCCCATTATTCTCTTACGTAAATCCAACACCACAAGCAAGCCATGGCCCTCAAGAAGACTGTCAACCACCACAAGAAGAAGCACGGCGGCAAGCATCACCGGAGGTCTTCCTCGTCCGGCGGGTATCGCTCGAGCGACGGCGGTGGCGCCCCGCCGACCTCTGTGGAGTGTCTGTCTCACTGCATCGCTGCGGACTTTGACACATCAGCAGCCACAGCAGGATACATCGTAAGTAATATGCCGCACATACGTACATACATTGCGGCCGCGCGCAATGAAGGCCATCCTGCTGTTTGCTCCAGCAGCCCTGCCTTGGTGTGTGTGTGGAACGAAGCTATGCCAAATAAGCTTGAGGTAGTCTGCTGGGTCTTAGCCTGCGGGCATCGGTTTAAGGGTTTATTTAGCCCGCCTCCAGCCATCCAACTAACATAATAAGACGGAAACCTCTGTCAGGGCCCCGCCCAACGTGTATATATATGCCTCCCTGCTGCTGCTATGTATGTTGGTTGCCATAGGATGCGAGAGTTACAATGAGGGACCACTAGGGTCATGCGCTGGCGCATTCTGAGTCAACCCTTAGGGTTGACCCTAAGAAACCCTTCCATGCAAACATAATAATAATAAAATCGAGGCCTGCACGTGTATTGCATGTGGCCGTGCATTTTAAATCAAGCGTCAACGAATATGAAATGATGGTAACACATACACGCACGGTACGCATGTGCTACATAAGCATCGACTCGGTGCCTCAATTACAATGTCCGATTCATACATCGCTTGCCTGGGCTTGTACTGTTGCCCGATCGCGACCCATCCATACATCCGATCACAGGCGACGATGACGGCGGAGCCAGATGCTGAGCAGCAGTCGGCACAGGAGAGCGGCTTCGCGCCGCCGGGCCTCACCGAGCTGGTCATCACTCAGGCCAAGAAGGCGTTTGCGGACGGCACGGCCTGGTTCACGGCTGGCTACGCCGGCGGGTTTGAGCTTTACAACTTTGCGCACTAGCTAGATACGGTAGCTAGGTAGCTTAGCGTTCCAACTAACGCAAATTAGCGACTTGCGAGTCGGTCGTCGTCGTCTTGCCGGTATCCTGGCGTGTCCGCGCCGGCGCCTTCCTTTCCGTTTTCTTCCCATCCGTTTTCATCCGGCCGACGTCCGTCGGAAGGCTTAGCGAGCGAGCGGCCGCGATTGCGGCTGATCATAGTGATCTTCTATCTTGACCTCGGGCTCGTTATTTGCCTTCGGGTACGGTTGGCTTCGTAATAATCTCTTCTAATTATATATGCGTCCCCCCTGACACTTTAGGCCGTTACTTCACACACACACACACACACGTACCGGAGGGCGACAATAAGTGAGCGCGCGTGCATTCGTTTATTTGCAGCAACTAGGTTGATTGCGGCGGTGCGTGCATGCATGGACCTGTCATGTGTGCCTTTGTGATGGCCAGGCACACGCACGCACGTGATGATAGATGACAGCGGCGGCGGGTAGGACGATAAAAATACAGATAATGGCTGACAGTTGCTTGCAGGCCCATTTCATAGCTCGCTCGGCGGTTAGGAGAAATGGGGCGCGCGCGTAATAATGTGCACAGAAGTCACAGGCGGATAGCTAGTATATCCAAGGTGTATTAATTATTGTAATGGTATCGTATATTATTGCCCCCCAGCAGTCAGTGTATGTATTGTGGTGATGCGGGACGACGTGCGTGATGATGGTTCGTTGCAGGGTTCGTTGGAGGGTTGGACGGAAGCAAAACGGCCGGCACCGGATGTACGGCGCAGCGTACGTGATGTATGTTTGTTATGACGGAAGCCTGTCGTAACGTTTTCCATTGTATCCGTCCATCCTTCACACACACTCACACACACCAGGGCGGTGTATCACACACACTTTACGCTGTATGACGGGGCAAGCACTCATCAATCGATCAATCGTGCCGCTTGGCGGGAGATCGAGGATCACGATGCATGCACGGTACACTAGAAGGAGAGAGACATGCGCACTTTATGTTACGAAGCGCAACAAGCAGCCAAGCGCATGGCTGGCCCACGACCTCAAGTGCGGAAGCCCAGCCCAGTTGGGATCTGATCGATCAGTTTTCAAAGGACCCAGATCGATGTGTATGGGGAGCAGTCGTTATCGTGTAAAGTTTTGTATCCACGCCTGTCACCAGGAGCCTGTTCGCGGGAGGCCGGGGTTTGATCCCCCGTGACGGCGATTGCACACCAAGTAAGCAACAATGCTTCGTGTGGTGTATGTTGGTGCCATCCATACAAATAAATATAAATAGCATTTATTGCTGAGTTATTCGTTACCACCAAGCAACATCAACATCGGCGTTGTTACGCCGCGCGTTGCCCGACGAACCGCGAGGCCGTCTTTACGTTAGATCGTGACAAGACTGTACTCCATCCTTTGTCGTCTTTACGTTAGATCGTGACAAGACTATACTCCATCCTTTGTTTTTAAACGTGGAACGTTTGCTCAACTGTCGTGCGGTCCGCGAAATGGACAAAGTAAGATGGAAAGCCGCAAAGCTTAGCACTCCGCGGTACCTGTTCGTGCATGTTTAAGAAACGGATGGAGACGCAGATTTGGAACATTGGATGTTTGCGTGGCTGAGTAAGGCTGTCGTGAAAAGTCCAGGGATACCTCAGTTGGAACCACCTGGAATGTGGCGTGCACATATGTTTCTTCGAATGCGGCAATGACATGGTGTTGCTCTCCCGTATGCTTCTGCTGTTTAAGATAGCGAATCCCCACTTTTCGGTTCGCTTTCGCAAGACGTCGCAGCTGGCGCTTGCAAGGTCATCGTCGATACAGCAATCTGACGAAGGTAGAAGCTTACTGAAGAGAGGGAGCTCGGCCATAAACGTGCCGTTCGGAGTGGAGGGTTCCATAGCGTGCCCACCCATGTTGAACGGCACCGACGTTGAGGCGCAGCTGCCGAGCGCTCCAAAGCAGCGGAGGGCTACCATCGCTGGCGTTCTTACGTCCTCAATCGTATATGACTGGTTGGCCGCGCTCGCTTGCCTCATTCTAGCGCTTGGACTTGAGAAGGCCAAGCCACGGCACGTATATGTCTTGGAGGAGACATTATACTTGCACAGCTATCCGCACAAGGTAAAAGATTTGGCTCGGACGAGTCCTCGTCGCCGAGGGCGACCATGTGCGTGTTTTTTGACCATGGGGCAGCTATTGCCAAATGCCCGGAGCCCGCCGGCCAAAACATCAGCATGCGCGCATTGCGGCCATTGCGATGCACGTGTGTTCGGAACGGATGCCTGTCGGTGTTTCCCCATGGACCTGGCAGGCAGACGTCTTCTGGCCCAACCTGCTGTACACAAGGTCAAAGTTTCTCCCGGCAGGCGCACGGTCCCCGCAAGGGCCCTGACCCTCATTCCACAAGGGCCTGCCTCCTCCCATCCAGTTATATTTCCACACGCGACGGCTCCGTTCCACGTGCTCCCTTACGCCGCGCTTCCGTTCTTGCACTGGATCCAACCTCGATCCGCCACAGCCACTTTCGCATCACCGTACTCAATCATCAATGGAGGCACAAATAGGCCCGGACGCAGAGCCGCGCCTGGATCCCCACCCACCCGTCCCGCCCACCGCCGCCCTACCCCCCACCTCCCACCCCCCCAATACACACAGGACAACACCGTGCCTTCCTGGACCGTGCCCGTGTACGGCCTCCTCGGGCCGTTGGTGCTGCTCTTCGTGTCCTCGCGCTTCGTGGCGCGGCGCCCCTGGATTGAACTCGCGAGGCTGTGGGCGGCGCTGGCACTGGCCTTCTTCATGACGGGGGCAATCACCAACTGCCTAAAACTGCCCGTCGGCCGGTTGCGACCCAACTTCGTCAAAACCTGCTGGCCCAACGGCACCTTGGTGTTTCAGAACAGGGACCAGGTGCGGGCGTGTGTGTGCGGGCGTGCGGGTTTGCTGGCTTGAGGGCTGGCGCCGCGATGTGGGTCGGCGGGCGCGGCGGTGGCGGTGGCAGTGGCAGTGGCGGGGTGCGACGCCGCGAACCGGCGGGTTCCTGAATCCTCCAAGCTCGAAAGTGGGGACAAGTTGGGGATGGGGCGCTAATCGACCCAGATGAGAGCGACGTGGCGTGCGACCCACATCGCGGGTCGGCCGCGGGACCGCACTGCGCCTGACCGACCGGATTACCTCCCCGCCGACCTGCACCTGACCGGGCGCCGGGTTGCATTGCCCGGTAGGCCCTATGGCACCTGGGGCACCACCGGGGTACTTGCGCTGGGCTAGGGGCCCGTCGTACACTGCTACCTCACGTGGGCACAACACTCGCGGGCACAAGCTTAGCTCAGGGCCTGTTCTTGCAGCAAGGATGGTGCACGGTTGCGCTCTGGCAATGAGGACGTGCGTGCGCACCAGGCCGTATCGCTGACGTCAAGCTCCTCTTCCCCTTGTTGTCGCCCACGCCTCTCGTATGCGCTCGGTCTGGGCGTGATTCTGACCCTAAACCTGGCGACACCTCGACCGCGACCGCGCCGCTGCGCAGTGGGGCGGCTATGCGGTGTGCGATCCCCGCGTGTCCGAGGGAGATGCGGAGGAGATTCGGAAGAGCTGGCCCAGCGGTAGGAATGGAGCGGGAGGGGGCCGTTTTCGGCCTAAAGCGTGATGAGGGGGCAGGGATCGGGATCGGGAGTTGCGAATGGCTCGGCGGGCGCCCGGCGTTTGTGACGAATGGGCTGTGCCCGGCCGAGTTCATCCCCGCGCTGAGTCGGTCGCCGCGTGCCGTGCCGCGCCGCGCCGCGGCACCCTTTTCGCAAACGCGGCCTGCGTCGCGTGGTAAGGGCAAGGGAGGGCGCGCGCGCGTTCGCCCGTTTGCACGCACTTTCCTCGCACTGAGTCGCAACTCACCCATGGGCCATGGCGCCTCCGACTTACACCCGTCCAGCCCTAGCTGGCTGGCTAGCTGGCTGCCCTCCGATCGATCCGCAGGCCCCGGAGATATGCACCCCCCTTTGGAGAAACGCCAGGCGGGTTGCCGCCCACCTTTGGAAGGCCCTTTGAAAGGGCTGAGATCACCGGCCACCGACCTTACACGCCCTCTGTCTTCGTCCTCTCGGCCCCCGAACACTCGACTCCACCCCCAACGCTCCTCCCCTGTCACCTCCCGCCTCCTTCCTCCTCCCGAGCGAGAGACAGACGGGCCAGGCTCGGGGTCCGGCGCGCCCCGCCTTCCCGCAAGGTCTCCTTGTTGACACTCGAACAGCGCTCGACCTGTCGCGCTCGCTTTCCGCTTTCCGTTTGCTTGCCGCCGCAGGACACAGCTCCCTGAGCGCCGCCGGTCTGGGCTTCACGACCTATTACCTGCTGGGTCAGCTGCGGCCCTTCTCCGCTGCCGCCTGCGAGGGAAGGCTGTGGCGGTTGACGGTGGCGCTGCTGCCTAGTTTCGGAGCGGTGGCGGTGGCGGTCACGCGCGTGCTCGATTACTGGCATTTCACTTCGGACGCGCTGACAGGTGCGAGAGCTACGGGTAGCTGGGCTGAGCTGTTGCTACCGGATCGTAGCACAGTTGCGCATCCGACCAGACTGGCTGCCGGTAGTTTTACAAACCCTAAGTTGAAGGACGGTTTGTTTTTTTGGAGGACGCGTGTTGGCCCGTTGGGATGCATGCCGTGGGTGGTGCTGAATGGCTGACCGCGGGTTTGGAGGGTTTTTGGGTAGGCCCCCGCGTCCCCCACGTGTGTGGGCGTGTGCGTGCTCGTGCATGTGATGTTCGCCTCTCACCCTGCCTCTCGGCATTTCGCTCCGTTCTCCACCTTCGTCGCCACCTCCAGCCCCGGGCATACCTACCTCCACCACCAACACCACCACCTTGACCATCTCCACCACCACCGCGCATCCACACCGCAGGCCTCGCGATCGGCTTCATCACTGCGTTCGTCGTCTACCAAGCCATGTACCCGCCCCTCACACACCCGCGCTGCGATCTACCGAGGGACGTCCTGGCTGCGGCGGAGCGAGGCGGCGGCGCTGCCGGAGCCGGGGCCGCAACCGGCTCGTGGCTGGGCGGCGACTTTCCCGTTCCCGCCCACAAGGGGCAGGGCGTGGGGGCGGCAAGTTCGTGACTGGCGCCGGCCGGGGATTCGCCTCAGTGCCGAGCAGGAGCACAAGCCAAGGCGCAGCTGCAGGCTTCCAACTCGGATGCAGCAGCAGCAGCTGTAGATCAGGGCGGCGGCGGGCAACTACCCGGGACGCGGGGCGGCGGCGGCGGACCGCCGCCGCTGCCGCCGCGCCGACGGAGCGGCGCGTTCGCGGCCGCGCCTGACAAGCCAGTAGTGGCGGCTGCTGCCGCCACCGCTACTGTTGCTGCTGCTGCATCGCCCGGCGGCGCGGATCTTTCGGCCAGCCTCAGCGTCAAGGACGACGGGGCCCGGAGGGTTTCGGAGCCGGTCAGTGGCCCGCGAGCGGGAGGGCCCGTCAGTGACACGCCCGCGGGGACGCGCTTCAGCGTGGCCCTCGTGGCTAGTGAGACGCCGCCATTTTCGACCGTCGCCGGCGGAGCTGTTTTCGGCGGTGACGGCTCGCGGACTGGTCGTGCCAGCCCCAGGGGCTGGTGCGCATCGCCCTTGGCGCCGGCGCCCTGAAGCGGGAGCGAGGGGTGTGGGGCGGTGGCGGCGGTGGTGGTAGAGCGGGGCAAGGACGCGCGCGTCGGGGATGGAGATTCCAGCCAGGCGGGCGTCCAGAAACTGGGCGGCCTGGTCGGTGCGCATCAGATTCGCTGCGGTGTTCAGTTGACGGCCGGCCGGCCGCCTGCTGGCCTGTAGATTGGGTGGGATCGACCGACCGACCGACCTCGGCTGCCGCAGCCGCAAGCCGCAGCCGGGCTATACGGTGCGTGTTGGCGGTTGGGTGGCGGCAGCCGCAAGCCGCAGCCGGGCTATACGGTGCGTGTTGGCGGTTGGGTGGCGGCAGCCGCAAGCCGCAGCCGGGCTATACGGTGCGTGTTGGCGCAGTGTGCAAGTGAGCGTGCTCTGGGCTGGGCATGTGAGCGTTTGAGCATGCGCAGTGAGCATGCGCTGGGCTGATGGGTGATCCTACATTTGGCTCAGGAGAGCACTGGCTTACCTTGTTGCCGAACTGACTAATGGGGCGGCTGAACGTGCGCAGGGCGGTGATGTCCGCTGGGTCAGTTCGCCTGCGATGGTGACCGCTGGGGGCTGGGGGCGCTCTGTGTGCTCTGGGGACGACAGTCGATGGTCGGTGAGTAAGGGGCCTCGCTCGCAGCTCGACGGTATTATTCGGCGTGTGGGAGAGGAGAGGAGCACGGTTGCAGCGCGGGCCCGAGCGAGCGTGTGCGGGTTTCTTTCGGGGTCTCTGGGGTGCCGCGTGCGGGCGGACAGCTTTCTTGCAGCTTTGTCGCACCGGGCAGGGAGAGACGACCTAGCATGTCGAGTCGTCGACGAGCCAAGGAGTCGTCCTCTCTCCCGCACGGGGCCCCCGCTCCGCATCGGGCCCCATCCCGCGTATCTCGCGCGGCATATGCCACTCTTAGCCTCGTTGCCCTCGGCCTGCGGTGGGGGCGGCTGTGCTGTTGAGCGGGCCGCAGCGTGCAAGCCGTTGAGAGCGTCGTGGACACGGCAGCTGCGACAGCCACGCGGGGGCGCCGCCGCCTGTTCGTCGTATTTATGTTATGTATCCTGCTGGCTTCCGCGACACGAAGGAAGAAGAAGAGATAGACGCGAGTCACGGCTGATGGGGCCTTATTATATCGTATTCCCCGCTGAGAGCGCGGCGAGTACTGCGGATTGGCTTGCACGGCAAAGGCGGCTTGTCGGTATTATGTACCGTTGCCGTATGGTGTCGATGCACACGGCCTGCTTTGCATGGCTAACTGTGAGGGCTTCTCTGGACTCGTACTGTACAGGCTCCTTGTGCAACTCTGGGTAACCCCGCGTGTTCCTTCGCTGCGGTACTTACTTTCTTAAGAACCCCGCATGTACCGTACTGTTATTGGGTGCTGTGTGGAATGGACTGGCGCCGCCGCATCAAACCGCCGTGGCGTCGGTGTCAGTGATGAGCCTAGAGAAGGAAAGGTAATGCGGGGGCGTTGCAGCAATTGTGGGCCCGACAAAGCGGCTTTTCGCCGCCACCTCATCCGCGCCCCCCGAGATCAAGACACAGCACCTCCTCGGGCCGGCCTGGGCGACAGCGGCCTGTGTGTGTGCGGGAGGGGCGTTCAGGGGTTGGCAGAAGGTGCGTGTGATTAGGGATGGGCGAGAGGTGCGTGTGTGTAGGGGTTGGTGGAAGGTGCGTGTGTGTAGGGATGGGCGAAAGGTGCGTGTCGTTAGGGGTTGGCGCAAGTGTCTTTAGGGGTAGGCGAAAGGTGCGTGTGTTTAGGGGTTGGCGGAAAGTGCGTGTGATTAGGGATGGGTGCAAGGTGCGTGTCTTTCGGGATTGGCGCAAGGTGCGTGTCTTTAGGGTTTTCTTACGCTGGTGGGATGGCGCAAGGTGATACCGTTGTCAAACGGGGTCTGCTCTGTCGTGCGCAGGCAGCGAGCGAGCGCGGCGAACGCCATGCGACTGCTCCTTGGACGCATGCCGGACCGGTTTGGCGTTTGGCGGCGGCGGAAGCGGAAGCGCACCCAAGTGTCCGCATTTCGGGCGAGCAACTACCGCATCTCCCCAACATGGCATGAGCATGGCACTGCGCTCAAGACGTCATAGCAAACCCCGCCCCTGCATAGCGGATTCGCCTCGGGTACATTAGTTTGCATGCGATGGTGCGGTTCTGTCGAGTGGTGGCCACCACCACCACCACCACTCGACAGAACCGCACCATGGTGGCCGCTGTTACGATGGGCTCCAGACCGGTAGGCAGCCGCCCTTTGGGCCGCCGCCCGCCGGCGCGGGGAGCCAGGAGTTTTGAAAGCTCTGACGGTACCCAGCCGCTCGCCCGCGGCAGGGCATACTCGAGAGTACCGTAGCCAGCGAAGTAGTCAGCGCAAGTTGCATCATCGCAAAATGGATAACCGGGCAAGGCAGCCATCCAACGAAACCATACGGTAATGAAGGGAAAGCGATATGACGGCGTGGCGAGTCCCAGCTTGGCTCCGTCCCAAGCACGGGTCCTCCGCGGGAAACCGCCGCCAAAGCCTCCACCACCACCACCGCCTCAGCTCCCCGCCGGCCCTCATTGAAATTCTCCTCCGCCTCCCCAGCCGCCCAGCTTTAGAACCAGAACGCAGAGCCTGTCATTGGAATATCAGCACGACAATGCGGACTGAAGCTGACGGCGAACCAGAACCCGCAGAACCCGCGCGGCCCCCAGGAAAGGAGGGGCGACATACCATGCGACAACAAGCAAGGCGCGCTGACCGTCGTGTAATCGCCGGTCCATTGGGGGCGTGTGCGCCGTGCTCTCCCTGTCACATAGGTACGCGCAAGCAGGCACACACACACACCCTACCGGGCCGGCTTCGCATTGCACAGCCTCTTGAACCCACCCAGGAACATACGGTACACATGCATTTCAGCCCCCGATCCGTGCATGTTTGTGTACGGTAAAACCCCATCCTTTGCATTACCCTCCTTGCGCATGGGCCGTTGGAAACCCATAATCTTCTACACAGTCGTGTAAGCAGCGTCCAAGGCCCACCCACCGACCCAGCCAGCCACGACGCATCCAGCCGCGTTCCCATCCGCTGCCGCCGCCGCCTACCGCCGCCGCCCTCCCTCCGTCCTTAATACAGCCCCGCCTGCCCACCCGCCTGCCCACCCGCCTGCCTGCCCGCCTGCAAGCTACACTGTGTACCGGTTCATGCATTTGACGTTCATTACGGGTTCGTCCCACAGCTGCCATCCGAAGCACGCGGCTGCCGGAGGCGTCATCTCCTCCAGGGAAGGGAAGCATCTCCCTCCACCCCCCCCCCCGGAAAGGACCTGCAGGCCGACCACCTGCATACCGGTATGCCCCCAGCCAGCGCCGTCCGCAGCGGTGCGACCCATGGGACCAAATCCATGCGCCTGAGAGTCTGACTATTCATACCGTACGGGCGGTTGTTGCTGGTGCCGTTGCTGCTCACCTGCACGTGTACATCACGCTCATGGGCTGACCGACTGACGGACCAAATGCCCAGCAAACGGCTCGCCCTCGTCGCGCCTTCGCCTAGCTTCCCTACCCGTGAAGGCACCGTCAGGAACGGCGTCCTCCCACCCCCAACCCCCCCACAGCACCGCTGGGGCCACACGACCGAAACAAACGAAACGCAAACCCTAACGAAGTCTCGGGGGTATGCATATGCAAGTTTATACAGCTGGCTGCAGAGACTGCCAGCGCCGCGTCACGGACTGGTCTGTCTGCCGCTCTGCCAATGACAGGACACCTGCCGCCCATGCCTGGTGGCATGCCGATGCGGTTGATGAAATGCAGGCGCACACACACGCACATACACACATGCACTCAACCGTTGTTCGGATATGGGGAGGGATACGAGCCCCATAACCTTGCAACACACAGACACAGACACAGACACACAGACACGCGTCTCTCCCTGCGTCAAGATGTATGGATCACGATCACGACACCTGCTGCCGCTGCTGCTGCTGTGGCGGAGGTGGCGGCCGCTGCTGGTGCGGAGGTGGCGGCGGAGGCGGAGGTGGCGGCGGAGGCGGCGGCCCGTCCCATGAGTCTCCTGGGTCACACACGGCCGCTGCCTACACTGTCCTCGTCAGCCAGCAAGCGCACAGTCCTCGAGGTGAGATGAGGTGCCGCATCGCATTCTACCAGCCGTCGCCGTACACCCGCTGTGCCTGACACGATGTACTGTCGTGGAGGCAGTGCAAGCAGTGCAACACGGCCGCCATCGTACTGAGAGCGACCCGCGGGTCATTCCGCCGTGGGCAGTACATAACCTTAGGGGTTCCCACCCCGTCCGCCGGAGGCGTGGTGCTAATCCGCCGGAGGCGGGTGATGCTAGACCGCCGTCATTTCACCACCGGCACACAGCCGTCCCGCTGGCGGCGGCCAAAGCGGCGCCGCCGTCACCGCCGGCCAGCGCTGCCGCCGCCACTGGAACCACCGCCGCCACTGGCACCACCAGCGCCACTGGCGCCGCCGTCACCGCCGGCCGGCGCTGCCGCCGCCGCGCGGCCCTCAATGGAGAAGCACGCGGCGGCTCCGCACGCGGCTCCCCGGCCGGCCGACCGCGGCCGCCGCTGCCGTCGCCGCCGCCGTCACCGCAGCGACGCGCCGTGGTCGCCGCCGCCGCCGTAGGGGTCGTGCCGCAGCGTCTGCGTCTGCACCGTCAGCGGCGGCAGTTGCTGTGCGTGCAGCATCTTGAGAGGCGGCAACGTGAGCAGACCGCGCACCCGGAAGAGCTGCGGCTGGGTGGTGAAGTCGATGTGCGTGTCGTCGTCGGCCTCCCTGTCGTGAGGTCGACATGGGTTGGTACGGCTTAGTACGACAACTCGTACAGGGAGGCAAGCCGCGTGATCGCTCGCGATCAAGGCAACAGGGTCCGCGCTAAGCGAGTGCCTATTCGGCCTCGTGCCACGCGGGGCGGGGCGGAAATTTCTTTCCGCTACCGCATCAAAACCCCGCCGGCCGGCCGGCTCCTCACAGCCCCCCCCCCCACACACACGCCCCACCTCTCCTCGTCTGCCGCCATCGCCTGCGCAGCACGCGCCGCCTTGCTGATGTGGACGCTATTGCCCAACACCAGGGCAGCCAAATGGTCCTCACTCAGTGCCCCGCCGCCGCCGCCGGCGGCGGCGGCGCCGCCAGCGGAGCCGAGCATCTCCACGCCGCCGCCGGCGCCGCCGTACTGTCCCAAGGCGAACGCGCCGCTCGCGGCCGTCGTCGCAGTCGGCGTCCCGCCGGTCGCGGCGCCGGCCACCGCTGCCGCCGCCGCCGCGGCGGCGGCGGCCGCCGCCGCCGGGTTCAGCATCAATCCTCCAAACGGACTCCACGCGCCGCCAGCGGCCGCCGCCGCCGCCGGCGTCGTGGCCAAACCGCTGATCCTCCCGGCGTTGCCGACGGCACCGGCGGCAGTTGTCGTACCGTGCCCCAATCGCAGCGGCGTAAGGCCCATGCCCATAGCCAAGCTGCCGCCGACACTGCCACTGCCGCCGCCGCCGCCTCCGCTGGCGGCGGCGGCGCCGGGACCAAGCAGCGTCATGCTGCCGCTGGGCCTTATGCCGCCGCCGCCGCCTGCCATGGCGGAGGGAATGGAGATGCTGCGCAGGGCTTCCGATGAGAAGAGCGACGCCAGGGGATCCGCCAGGGCGGGCGGTAGCGGGCTGGCGGCGAGGGGTCCGGTCACGAAGGGGTGGCGGAGGAGCTCCTCGGCGGTGGGGCGGGCGGAAGGGTCGCGCTGCAAAGAAAGAGGGAAGGGGACAAAGAACTTCCAGGTGTTTTGTTTTGCAGTCTTCAGGTTTTTTTGAGGCTGTTCTTTTCGAGGTTGGTAAGGTTTTAGCGGTTTCCTGGGAGTAGGTTAGGTTGGTTTCGAGGGCGGGGCTGGTCCGGTGCCAGGCTTGCTCGGGAGACGATGAAAGGCTAAAGGGGGGAATGGAGCAAGGAGTTGCAGGCGTGAGCGCGGGAGAGGCATAGAAGGGCGGGCGGTGTGCGTCAGCGCCGGCGGTGCTCCCGCACGCTGCGCTATCGTTCTTATTATCCCACACATCTTTCCTAAAGGCCGATGTCCGCCTTGACGTCCGGTACTGTGCCATGCCTCCCACACGCCCTCCGGGCGCCTGCACGGTGGCGCGTATACGCATACACCGCCCGTACTACCCGTACCGCGCTCGTACATTGCCGTACCTGCAGGCACAGCAGTATGAACTCGGACGCCTGCGGTGAGAGGTGCTCGGGGATGGCGGGTAGGTCGGGGGAGGAGGCGATTTTGAAGATGGCCTGGACCTGGCTGGTGCACTGACTCCAGGGGGGCTTGCCTGAGGGGAGGGCAGGCGGGGGGCGGCAGGGGTGGCCGGGGCGGCGAGGGTATACGTGGCCAGCGGCGGTGGCGGCAGCGGCAATCGGGTTACCGCATCAGAGCGGCGGCAGCGCAATCGGGTAGCGTTACCGTTACTCGTCGTCATCAGCACATCGGCGGCGACCTAGCAGACCCAGCAGCAGACCCAGAAGCTTGCAGGCCTGGGCGCCCGTTCCTCGCTTCCCCCTCCCCTTCACAAACCCCTACAACCCCGAAGACCCACCCCGCCGTTCCCGGAAACATCCTGAAGGCCCCAAGCCCCATCCACAAGACATGCTGGTAAGTATTGTTGGGTCCATTCGCTAACGCCGCCTCCGTTCCGTTGCCGCGGGTGCCTCCCCGTCCCCGTCCGCCGTCCCCATCACCCGGCCACCCGGGATGTCCAGCGCCCAAACTCTCTCCCCCCTTTTGTGTGTGTGTGTTTGTGCGTTTGTTTGGGAGGTACACTCCCTTTCCCCGCCCCCGCTGCTGACCCGCCCCCAACCCCAACCCCCAACCCCCAACCCCACCCAGCAACTCCCCAGCGACCCAGCACCCACCCGTCGCCATCTCCATCCCCCGGCCACCCAGGGTGCCAGGCGCCCAAACTCTCCCCCCCGTTTGTGTGTGTGTTGTGTGTGTGTGTTTGTGTTTGTGTGTGTGTGTTTGTGTTTGTGTGTGTGTTTGAGAGGTGAACTCCCATTCCCCGCCCCCGCTTCTGACCCACCCCCAACCCCCACCCCCGCCCCCCCCCAGCAACCCCCACCCCCACCCAGCACCCACCCGTCGCCATCTCCAGCACCGTGCAGCCCACCGACCAAATGTCCGCCTGCACTCCGTAGCCCTGCTGCTTGATCACCTCGGGGGCCATCCAGAAGGCACTGCCCTTGAAGGAGCGGGTGAAGGAAACCTGGGGGGAGGGGGAGGGGCGGGGGGGGGGGGCGGGCGGGTATAAAGAGAATTTCGCAGAGGAGAAGGAGACGGCGTTAGCGAACGGACCCAGAACCCAGCCGGGCGGGCGGGCGGGCGGGAGGTGGAGCGGGGACAGGTTGACGAAGGACAGGGTGAAGGGTGGGGTTGCCCCCCCCCCCACAAGCCCCCCTGTAAGCCCGTCAGCTCGTTTGGACTGCGCTCTGCATCCTTCATCCTTCACCGCCCCCTCCCCACCTGCTCCATGAGCTGTTTAGCCATTCCAAAGTCCGCCAGTTTGAGAACACCCGTCTTCTCAAGCAGCAGGTTGGCACCCTGGAGGGCGGGAGGCAGGGGAGGGAGGGGAGGGAAGGGGAGGGGAGGGAAGGGAGGGAAATGCAGGAGGGGAGGGAGGGAGATAAAGGAAGACGCAGCAGGGCGGGGCGGACCGTCACCGTTCATGCATGGTTGCCGTTTACGCTCATGTCCCGCTCTCGCGCATCTCCCGCATAAACCGCTACAGGCCTAGAGCACGGACCAATGCTGCGAGTGGGGTGCGGGATAACAGAACGTGGTGGGTGGAACAGACCGGGGGCGAAGGCGAAGGCGGTGTCTCAAACGGAGGCGGGACGCAAACACCTCGCCGGCTCAGTGCCCGATGCTCACGGTCCGCATCCGAAGTCCCCGGAGACGCCGGGTTGCGAATCCAGAACAACACAACCTCTCCCCTGGAGGGCCCCATTCCACCACTGCAGATCGTAATTCTCGATTACCCCAACGACCCCCCCCCTGGGTTCCTGAAATTGTGGACCAACTCCCACCGCTCCACCGCCCAACCTCTGCACCTCGCTTGAGGAATACCCGCGCTGTCCTCCCTCCCCCTCTCTCCCTTTCCTCTCCCTCTCCCCCTGTCCTCCGGCCCCTCCCGCTCCCCTCTCCCTGCCCCCGCCTTGAGGTACCGCCGCCTCTCCCTTCCCCTCTTCCTCCTCCAACCCCTCCCGCTTCCCGCTCCCTCCTCTCCCCTCCCTGCCCCCCCACCCGTCTTGGTAAGGTTACAGGTATGTTCGGTAAGTATTGCTGGGTTCCGGGTCCGTTCGCTAACGCCGTCTCCGTCTCCGCTGCGGTGTCTTCTTTTCACCACCCACCCACCCAGCCACCCACCTTGACGTCCCGCCTGGCTGCCTCCCCCCCCCCAATCCCTCCTGCTCCCCTCTCCCTCCCTACCCCCCTCCCCACCCACCCACCTTGACGTCCCGATGCACCGTCCGCTGCGCATGCAGGTAGGCCAGCCCCAGCAGCAGCTGCCGCGTGTACAGAGCCACCAGAGGCTCAGGTAGCGGACCGAAGCGAGACAGCTGCGAGGACAGAGAGCCGCCGGGCACGTACTCTGCGCGGGGGGCGGGGGCGGGGGCGCGGGGAGACAGACAGAGAGAGAGAGCGAAGAGGGGCGGGCGGGCGGGCGGAGGGAGTTCGTATTCGTAGGGAGGGAGTTCGTATTCGGACCGCAGCGAACCGCAACGAAACGCGAAGCGTGGGGAGGGGAGTGAAGGGGATGAGATGGCATGAGAGAAGGGGTGCCGTCGTGGGGCTGAAGCCGCCGTGGTGGTGGTGGCGGTTGGCGGTGGCAGCCAGGCGGGAGGCAGCCGGGAGGCACCCGGTCCGGTGCTCCGCGGCAGCGTCGGTGGCCCCATACGGCAGTATTGTAAGGGGAGAGCGGGAGGGAGGGGCGAGGAGGACGGGTTTGCTGTGGCGGTTGGCGGCTTTGCTTTGGGTCACGACGTCCGGAGAGCCAGGGGATGGGGGTTGGGGAATTAGGCGGCGTCCCAGCCTGGCGCCGGGGCCCCAGCTCCCAGGCCTCGGGTTCCAGTAGCCCCGAGTTTCAGCAACCGGCCGCCCCTCGCCAGCCGCTCACCCAGGAAAATGTACAGCGGCGCGCCGGCGCCGCCGCCCCCCGCCACCGCCGCCGCCGCCGCGCCGCTCCTCTGTGTTCCCACGTATCGTACAATGTTGGGGTGACGCAGCTGACTCAGCAGCGCCACCTCCCGCTCCAACTGCGCCACCGCCTCCGCCGCGCCGCCGCGCCCGCCGCCGCCACCGGGGCCGCCGCCGCCGCCGCCGGTGGCTGCCAGGTCCGCCAGCCCCGCCGGCACCTCCTTCACTGCCAAAAGCTCCCCCGTATCGCAATTGAGTGCCAAGTAAACCTACAAGCAAGCGAGCGAGCGAGAGAGAGAGAGCGAGAGAACGGTGGGCGGGCGTTGGCATCGCGGCTGTTCGTTAGATCCAGCTCGGTTGTGGTGGCGGCTTCGCCTCAGGGAAAGCGTTTCGGCGGGGCGGCGGCGCCGCCAGCGGGTGTATCCTCAACCCGGGAAGTGACCCGTGGGTCGTCCACATGGCAGCAGCATATCGCTCCACGGCTACTCAGCTTGCTGCACTGCGCCGAACGCTTCATCGCACGCGCTTACTTGCCTGCCCGAAGGACCCAGATCTAACGAACAACCGCGATCTAACGAACAATTACTTGCCTGCCCAAAGGAGCCGGAGCCGATTCCTTCGCCCTTCCGCCACCGCACCGGCACCGTGGGCCCCGGCTCCCTAAGCAACGGATACAGCAGCGAGGCGTCGGTCTGCGCCACGGCCTCACACCGGGGTACGGCAGGCGGGTACGGCCGCCATGCGGGTACGGCACCCGGCCCGGCTGTTATAATGCCGTTGGCGCCGACGGCATATACGCCGTTGGCCGCCGTCGCCGCCGCCGCGGAGGTGGTTGCGGCGGTGGCGGCGGTGGCGACGGCAGTGGCGGTGGCGGCAGCGGCGGCAGCCGCCGCGGCGGCGGCGACAGCCGCCTGTGGAGGAGTGGAGGCGACGGCCGAGGGGCCGTTCGTTTGGGGGGAGCCGCCGACGCTCCGACTGGTGAAGATTTGCGGCTCGTTGGCGGCACCGTTGGCTGGTGCGGCCGGCCGGGGGTGGGAGGCTACCTGGGGCTGCGCGGAGCGCTTAAAGAAGCGCGAAGTTGCGGCGGGTCCTGATCCAGCATTGTTGTGCGCGGATGTGCGGAGCTCGAGGGACGTGTTGTCCCGCTCGACGAACTCCTGCACCGGCGTTATGGTCATGCTGCCATCCTGGGCGCCCGTCGCGTCTGCGCCGAGCAGCGGCTGTTGGTCCGTTCCGAATGAGGCGGTGGGCGCTTTGGCGTGCTGCTGCGCCTGCTTTGCCGGAGGCCCGTTCGCCGCTGGGGCTGCTGCTGCTGCTGCTGTTGGCTTGGCACCATGTGGCTCAGCGGCCGCCGAACTGCCTTCTAAACCCGCTGGACGGCTGCCGCAAGCACCCATACACGTTGCGGCCGCTTATTTGTTGGTCATATGAAGCTGGGGAGCGCGCCTGGACTCACAGGCTGCGCCCACCCGACGCTTTCAAATTAGCATCTCATGGCCAAGTGCACTGGGGAAGAAATCACGCCTTTTGCTACTTCCATATGCTCCGTTGCAACAAGCACTGCCTATAATTTTATAAACGGAACAATAATCCCTGCCTACAGAAAAGATCCTATTCTCCTTCGAGTTGGGCGGCAACCTTATCTTGTCCTGTCATAAGCAACATAATGATAGTTTTGGTCACAAAAACACAAAAGCGACAGGCTGTGCCGATACAACTTTCATTACGTGTACGGCAGATCCTGACGAAGACTCAGAAACCATCCGCGGGGACCGAACAACAAGTGGGCTGGATATTGACTGAGCTTCATCGCATCAGCATACTTCAGCTACATCGCATCGTATCATCGTGCCCTGACATAGCGGGGGCGAGCGGGCGAAGTGCTCCCTCCCAGCCGTCGAGAAGTCTTGACTTTGCCGTTGCAATATGAGTGTCCACACGCTTCAGAACACGTGGAGCAAGGCGGCCCCGTCCAGTCTGCGGCCACGACCTCGCTCGCGTGAGAAAGCCCTTCCTCCGTATGCTTGCACGACTCCGAAGGAAGTCAGGCCGTCGATGCACATCTGCGATCAGTGTGTGACATCTTATATAAAGTGTACTCCTTCACGGTCCCACCTGCTGCCCCCAGGCCTGGTCGTCTCAGCCTCGAACCGGCCCGCAGGCGCTGCTCCAAACCCGAACCCAGACGACGCCACGCGCCGAGGGCTCCTCGCCGGCATTGTTGGCATGACCGTTGCAGGTAAGCTGACTCGCCGCCGTCGGCGGCTTTACCTGGGGCGGAGAGTGCATGGAGAGACTACAGCCTGCTCCTGGTTCGGTCTGTGTCGAGGGGCCGAACTTGCAGCCGCGCTTCCCCTGGAGCTCTACGTAAACCAGAACTCGCCGCAGACGAGGTTTTACTGCGTTGAAGCGCACGTAACGCGGGACTCCTTTATGCGCGCAGACTCGGACGGAGCCACAGGGTCCGTCGGGTGTCGGCATTAGTCGGCATCTTTTTGTCGACGGTCTTACGCCGTTACACGGCCTTGCACCACACCGCAACACAGCCTTTGGCGCGCGGTCGGGCCCAGAACACATGGGGGGGACGTCTGACGCAAAGATATCCCGCGCGTGCAATATTACCTCGCTGCTGCTGCTGCTGCTGCTGCTGTTGCTCCGAAGGCGCCGTCACCGCGCCACCGCCTGCGGACGCCCTGGGGGTCGGCGACCCGCTCAACTACAAGAAGGTGGGCGACCAGGCTACGTGCCACGCCGCTGCCGTACAATGCAGTATAGTACGGCACGCGGGCGCCGTAACGCTCAAATTCGACAATGGGTTCGGCAGAGCCGAGCTTGTGCGGTGGGGCTTCAGTTTTCCGTGTGGCGACGTGTCGTAACGTAACGTGATGCAAGGCTTCACATTTATTCTTCACAGTTACGATATCGCACATTTCGTACGCTTGTCCTGCACCACTTCAAGGTACGGCACCTGAAGCTGTGGGTGGAGCATTCGCGCAATGGCCAGGCGGGCGCGCGCCTGGGCAACGCCGGCGACAGGGTCCATTCCAACCGCGCCTCTTTCGCGCGCCGCAATTGGAAGGCCCCTAACGATGACTGGCCTAAATGACGTTGGCTCAAAGTTGTTGGTCGTTGGTAGTTGCATAGCTGAACAGGTGTTGTCGGTTTGTGTGGCCGGTCGCTGCAGGAGCTCGCGCGCCGGCGGAGGAAGATCCCGGAGGAGGAATACAAGGACGGACCCATGGGTCTGAGGTACGGCAACAGTACGGCATGACGTGGTGCGCCTGCCGGCTCAGTCTCCTAAGGCCGTCCAGCTCAGGATGTGGCCCACAGCCGCCCACTGTGCCAACAACCCACAACAACCCACCACCACAACAACAACCGCCCGAGTCCCGACTTGATCCTCCGCGCTTGCCGCACTCTTTACTTTCCCTCCCTCCCTCCCTCCCTCCCTCCCTCCCTCCCTCCCTCCCTCCCTCCCTCCCTCCCTCCCTCCCTCCCTCCCTCCCTCCCTCCCTCCCTCCCTCCCTCCCTCCCTCCCTCCCTGGACCCGCAGGTACTTCGACATCGAGGAGGGCGACGGCGCGGAGGCCAAGGTCGGCTCACGTGTTGCCGTACACTACGACATCAAGTGGCGCAACATCACGTGCGTGCGTGCTTGGCTAACGCACTACGCTTTGCCTGCTTTTGCTTTACTCTGGTGTATGTACGGCACCGTACCCCAGTCATCAAGGCGCTCCCTCGCTTCCATCTGTGCACAGTGTTTTCGCTGCTTGCTCGATAAGGGTTGCTCCCAGTCCGTTGCTGCTCCGAACCAACCCGCCAACCAGCTAGTCAGTAAGGCAGCCGTCCAGCGGTCAAGCCGTCAAGCCAGCCATGTAAATTGACAGCGTGTTGCTGAGTGACGACGACGGGTCTCTGTAGCACCGCGTCGCGTCGGCCCCGCCGTGATTCAACACCCCCTCCCGGCCCCTGGCCCCTGGCCCCCGGCCCTGGCCCCTGCAGGTTCATGACCAGCCGGCAGGGCATGGGCGTGACCGGCGGCACCCCGCTGGGCTTCGATGTTGGGACCAAGGCGGGCGAGGCGGGGAGCACACTGCCGGGTCTGGACTATGTGAGTGCCGGCTGCCGGGAGGGAGGGACAGAGGGAGGGAGGGAGGGCGCGGGCGAGGGCGCGGTCTTCTTCGCCGGCCGGGTCGTGTCTGGTGCTCTGGTCCGGTCGTGTGTCTTTTGGTCAGCTCCGGGTGTGCTCCGCTCGGGGTCTGGTCCGCGTTGCTCCGGCTTTGCTCCGGTCTCCGGTCTCCGGCTTTGGTCTGGCTTTGGTCCGGGCGTGTCTGGTTGGGTCTGGTGTCGTGTCGTATCGGATCTGGTCTGCTTCGCTCCGCTCTGGTTTGCTTCGGCAGGAGCCCCTTCCTCCGTCCCGAGTCTCGTGCTCACGTCTCCTCCGCTGCACCGACTCCAGAGGTCCCGGAGCCACCGGCAGGTCGCTCCGGAACCCGTCTACCTACCGCCTACAATCAAGTTGGCTCTCTTGACCCGTTAGTGCACCTTTCTCAGTTGGTGCCGATCTGTGACCCCTGATCCCTGTGACCCGCAATCACGCGCCCCTTCCTAGGCTTGATCCGAACTACCTTGTCTCAACGTCCCATCACCGTGGCTTTCTTCAATATTACGTACCAACCCATATGTCTGTCCCAACCCATCTGATCCGGCTCTCTCGCACACCCGTTTGGATCCGCCCCCCCCCCCCTCGTGCACCAGGGCGTCCGAGGAATGCGGGTCGGCGGCCAACGCCGCGTGCTCGTCCCACCGGAGCTGGTACGACAGCCGCTCGTCCCATTGGGCGCTGATTGGGGTCATGCCTGGTTCCCAGGGGCAGCCAGTCGTTTTGTGTTTTCGGTTTCGGGGCTAGCGAATCTTGCGGGGTGTTGCAAAGGAAGTGGTTATGTGCCCGTAGCGGTTCGGTCATGTGGGCCTTACAGGCGCTTTCGCCGCGCCGGTGACTCGGTGTACGGGAGAGGCCGGTGGGCTGCACTGTTCGCTTTTCGGCAACGCCGGTTGCTCGTTCGCGTCGTCGTACACCCGCCTGGACGAGTGAGCAGCACTCGCCTAGAGCTTTGCTCTGCTAAGCACAGAGGCTCGAGCGAGAGAGCGCTGCGATGTCGAATATTATTCCGCTGCCTCGCACGCCTGCCTCCCAAGATGTTGAGCCCGTGGGAACTTTCCCGTGCCCCTCGTGGTTTGTACGGCACGACGCACGCAGGGGTACGGCAATCTACAGGTGGGCGAGATCCCGCCAAACTCCACGCTTACGCTCGACATTGAGCTGCTCAGGTACGACACGTTAGTGCGGGCCGTGGTAACGTGCCGACACGCATATCGTACGTGCTAGAATGGCGGCGGCGGCGCAGCACACGGTCCGGTCCATGGGAACGGGAATGGAGGGAACGGGGCTGCAGTACGGCATGCGGCCCCGCGTGGCCCCTTGCATCCGCCCGCTCACTGCCGCCAGCAAAGGTGGCCCGAAGCCCCAGCACCCGCACACCGCAGCGCCGCCACCGCCGCCACCCCCGCCTCCGGTTCCGGTTCCAGTTCCGGAGCAACCCGCAGCGCTCGCTCCAAGGCCTCCCATCCCAACCAAGCCCACCTCATCACCCGCCCGGCCTGGTCGTTGCACCCCAACCAACCCAACCGCCTCATCACCCGCCCGCTTCACCCTGAAACGCCCGCCCGCCCACCCGTCCGTTTCCACGTGAACTGCCGCCTGTCTCCGCCTGTCCTCGCGCCCCCGGCTTCCTAACCGATCCTGCACTCATCTGTTTCACAGCCTACGGTATCCCTCCCTCGCCATTTCAACTGCCCTACCTTTCCCTCCCTGGACCGCTTGCTTTAAACTGTCGTACCTGCCCCTCCCTGGACCGCTCGCCATTTCAACTGCCCCTCCCTGGACCGCTTACCGGTACTTTGCCCATCCTCGCCCGCTCGTCCCTCTGCAGCATTAAGACCAACCCGCTGGGCTATCGGACCAAGCTCGTGGAGGGCTGAGCGGCGGCAGCCCGGGGAGAGGAGAAGGAATTAGGGGGTTTCGGAGGGGGGTCTTGAGCTGAGAGGTGACCTAATACGGTAAGACGGGGGTGTGACAAAGCGGCGGCAGCGGGATGGTCTGTGTCGTGTGGTGGTCTGGCCTGTGCGCTGAGAGCTGGATCGAGTCTGTGGCGCAAGCCGGAGCAAATCTTGATTCGTTGCCTTCGTCCCTCTTCGATGGCGCGTGGCGGAGGTGCGGCAGTGGCGTGACGGGGTTGTGTGTGAGCTGGAGCGCTACTCTCTAGCCATGTGCGGTGCGGTGCACCCGCGCACCTTGCCGGTGCCGGCACCGGCGCCTTTGTCACCGGGCCCCAGAGCGCCCCAGCGAGCTGCGTTTCGCTGCTGTGTTTCTTTCTGGTTTGTTTTTTCGTGCGTTGTCGTGGAGCTGGGGCGCCGTTGGCTAGCGCCGTCGACTTGAAGCCCTTTTCGGGTGCGGCGCGGCGCATTGGCGCCATTGATTGGCAGCCGTGGGCCGCGCCTTGCACACGGGTGCGGCGCTGGCGCGTTTGTGGCGCCATACGTGCATCTCCCCGGCGGACGCCCTGCCGCGGGTGCGTGCGTATGGTGGAGGGTGGGACCGCGGCGGTTGCCGCCGATGTGGCACCTTCGCAGCCATTTGGTTGGTTGGAGTGTGCCTTTATGCTCGCAAGGAACCGGATCTTTCGTTTCGCTCGGTCGAAAAACGACAACGTTTATTTTAGTGAGAGGGAGAGAGAAAGGAAGCGCATGTTGACGCGTGGCGAGGATTTTGTGGCGTGGGTGCTTGCCGGCTGGCGGTGGTGCGTGGTGATGGTGGTGGTGGTTGTTTGGAGGATCTCGAGCGTGTCCACGGCGCGCTGGCCTCCGGCTGCGTCTTCCAAGCCTCGACCAACGGCTTTGGAGGTCTGTCGTGGCCTCGTGATGTTTCACACGTGTGTCCCTTTTCGGAAGCGGTTCCCTTTTCGAAGGCCCACTGTAACCGTGTAGCACTGAGCTGAATAAGCCCATTAAACCCAGCTGGTGGCGGCGCCGGCGAGACAAGCAAGCAGTTGTTGCGGGCCCCAGATAGAACCCCTCGCTTTTTAATTAATTACAGAGGAGCTGGATAACAGCTACATAGTGCGATCGCACGACTCTGTGGGTCTCCCCTTGCGTCTGGACTTCGGAGGGGAAAGCCCCAGGGGGCCAGCTGGCGCCGTGCGCTGCGGGCGGAAGCCAAGTGCTGCATCCAGCCCCGAAGGCCCGATCGTGAACGATGCACGACATTGTCGTACAGAGGACAACCGAGCGCTGGAATGAAATGGCTTCGGAGGCTGGCTGGCTAGGGAGCCGGGGCCTAGAAGACGCGGCGAAACATCGCACAGTTGTGACTGCGGCCGCTCCCCTGCTGCTGCCCTCGCACGACGGGGTAAACTAACAAGATGGTGCCGCAGGGCACCCAGGCCCGCTCGCTGCCATGCACCGGAAGCCTTGGAAGCATGGGTTTTAGGGGGTTGGCATCGGATGGATGGATGAATGGATGGATGTCAAGTGGGCGTTTTTTTAGCTTCTCTAAATTCTAAAGTGGATTCAAATGGCGAGCTTCAAGTGGGCGCGTCGTTCGTCCGAGAGCTTGCTCGAGTTGACAGGGGCTACAGGAGTGTGACATGTGACAATGGCAGCGGGCCAGTGGACTCATGTGGCAGCACTTGGGCGCCGTTGTCGTGGTTGTTACAGTGGGCTCGTGCGTGTTAGTTTAGGTTCGTGCGTGTCAGTTTAGGTTCGTGCGTGTCCTGGTGGGCGTCCGTAAATCGGAACTACCGCCGGACGACAGAAACAGACACCAAAACCGCTTTAGGCCAGGACCTAGAGGCCCAGAAGCTGTGGCTCATAAACCCCAGCCCGAACCCCAGCCTTGTCCAATTTTCAACTGATATTTCCGGCTGAGACGTACGTGCACCAAGCTCAACGCGCATGTGTATGTGTCCTGACCACGTGTGCCCAGGTCACTCTTACTTCGTAGTTCGTACCCTCGGCTTCTCGTAGCCACTCTCGTAGCCAAAGCCTATAAACCCGTACGTCACCAGATCACACTTTGGTGGCCCTCCTCTGACGGCACGCCTCCTTCACTTTTTCCACTCGCCCTTTACGAACGTAACTGCGTCGGCCACCGCGAACTCAAAGCTTGCGCCGACGGTAACGCGTTTTTGCCAAAGCCAGCCACGGAAGGTGCGCAGGCGACGAAGGGGGGTTGCAGACAAGGCTTCGAAGGTAGCGACATTGCAGACTCTGGTAATCGAAGAGTCCCTGTCTCAAAAACGATTCTTCTAAAGTGAACCATTTTATCGTGGATAAACCCAAAAGGACCACCGGTCCGCGCACACAGCAGCTGACACTGCCGCGGAGGATGGGGCCCAAGCGACCGGAGTTCGTTGTGCTTTTCGCTTTGTTAGAATAGCTATCACGTGCACGCGCAGGCCCGACGGCATGGCTTCAGAGGAGCGGCCCAAGCGACCCAAACACCGCAACACGGCACGCGGCATGAGCCCCGCAAGACCCCCGCCCCAGGCGTCCTTGAGCCACCGCCCCTCACATCCCCCACTCCGCTCTACTGCCCTCTAATTCGTAATTTTAGGCCCGTCTAGCTACATCATAGTATTACATATTTTACAGTGGTGCGGTAGAACTTCCTAATCAGGTGTTGCAGAGGACTCCAGGGTCCAGGCCGTGAGGCAGTACCCGCGGGCCATCTGGCCGTGCACTGCAACGGAGAGAGCCAGGGTGCGGGCTGTAGGGGGCCTGCCCCTCCGGCGGTCGAGGGAGGGTAGTAGCAATCCGCAGCGTGTGTGCCCCATGGATGGCCCCGCCAGTTCGGCGCAGCTCCAGCCTCCAGACCCATGGACGAGTACACCCCCGGGGGGGAGGGGGAAGCATGAATCGGTTTACGGGGGACCCCAGGCATCGCCTGCCGGTGCGTGAAGCAGGAAAGCTCGCGAGCAAGGGGAAAGATTTACGCGGGGGGCGCCGAGGGCGCCGAGGATGCCGGGGCCCCCAAACCCGTCTACCCAACTTACGGTGTATCCTCGGTTTGGGCACAGCCGGCGCGGGGCTGGAGAGAGTGGCCGACCCGGTCCCGCCTGTCCTGACCTGTCCTGACCTGGAGGCGCGCGCGTGTGTGTGTGTGTTCGTTACCTGGTTGGTGTGGTTCTATGGTATCATCCCCTATCTGGACGACGGGCTCCCCACACGAGCCGCCGCCGGGGGGCCCCGGCACTGGCTCTGACACCGGCCGAGGGTCTGTACTCTGTAGCCCGCTGTCGGGCAACGACAAACAGGTGGCTTGACACGGCCTGCGCTTTTGGGGGTTTGGGCCCCGTCACGGCTAGGATGGCCCACCCGCCCTGCCGCGAGGGGCCAGCTGCGATTGTGGAAACCGATTCGTCAGCTACACACACGCACACAATCCGACTCACGCCGTGTCAGTTCAGTCCGAGTGGCCAGGGGCAGTCGAGAGTCGACCCCTCAAGCGGCCTCAGGCACATCTGGAGCTTCAAGGACGCGATTTCCTCAAGGTAGGCCCCCTTGCCCAGGCCGTGCTGTTGCCTCGTCCCAGGCTGTGCCTGGGACTTCGCGGCTTTTCCGAACTTTTTCCGAACTGCTTTTTCCGCTTTCCGTTTTCCGAGCTGAAGTTCCGCAGTCAGACCCTCATTGCACACCGACGCCCCTCCCCCGCGCGCCGCCGGCGAGACACGCGGCGGCGGTGATGGTGTGACTTCACGTGGTGCAAACCCCGTGCCCTTCCCCGGGCGGGTCTTCCTCCCGAGGCTGGCGACGCCGGAGGCCCCAGGGCGGGGCGGTTGGGGCCACGACTTGGGTGCCCAAGTGGAACGCAGAAAGGAGCGCTGCTCCCTGCCAGCTGCGCAGATTCCCAGCTAAGAGGACAAAATCAGTGAAACCCGTCAGTGCCGGAGAGCTCGCACGTTGCGTGTGCGCGGGAGCGCAAGGGAAACGGACATGCGCGGGAGCGCAAGGGGAAGGAACATGCGCGGAGTGAGGGTAACGGACATGCGCGGTCAAGAGCGGCGCAGTAACCCTATGATCGGCAAAGAACACGCGCCAGGGTATGAAGGGCACGTATGTAGGACCCCCGGGCTCCTTCTGCAACATGATGAGTCAGCCAAGGTTGGATGCGATGAGTGGCATCCGACTGTGAAGCGTGGTTCTTCGGCGGCTTATTGCAGCGGTAGGGCGTCCGACGCCGCGCGTCGGGCCGTGTCGATCGGGCGTTACGCGAAGCGTCCAAACGTCGTATTTTTACAGCCAAAAGAATGAGCGTCCGCGGCAAGGCGCGCTCCCCGAATCCGAGGATTGGAGGTGCTTGCGGCGACGGGCCGCGCGCCTTCCAAGTTCCAACTGGCCTAGCGCGCGGCGCGTTGCGGCGCCGGGGACTGTAGCTAACTAGGGCCCGCGTTTGCGACTTTGCGGTCGGGTTCTTTCTGGTGGTAATGGAATGGCGATCGACAAAAACAGGCTCTGGCTATGTATGATTCAAGTCGTGATCAGATTGTGGCACGGGCAGCACATCGGGACCGCGTCACGACGCGTGCGACGGCCTCCGTGGAAAGGGTGCGGTCCGGTTCACGGGGTTCACAGCACACGCTTTCCACGGTCTGGCGATGTACGGTTCAAAGTCTATGATATGTCACTAGGAAATGCATGAAAAACGCGTGGTATGCAAGCCCGAAAGCGTGCAAGTCGCGGCTGGCCTCTTGAAGGCTGAAGGGTCATGATTTGTGTGAGGGGAGGTGTGGGCCAGTCTGACTGCCGGCTGCTGGTGCGACTGGGAGCCCGGTCTATCCCGCAGCTTTACGGCACATTAAGCTCGCAGGTATTCTTGCTGGGGTTTAAGGTGAAACTGCGTAGATAAATGCAAATTCAAACGCAACCACCTGGCACACTTTGCAAAAACCGAAAAGGTGACCTGCACATTCTCCCCGTACGCCGTACTTGCACAATATAATGCTCTCCGGCTCTCTAAGTCAGAGGTCTATGCTGCTTCATTTCATAAATCGGCCTATTTTAGAGATTTCTCTCAGTTTAGCGTCAGCCGTCAGCCATCACCGAGACCACCAGAACAGTAAGTTGAAGCCATAAACTGTTTTTCATACCATGCATCTTTCATAGTTAAACTCTTATCCTCTTGCAACGACGTAATTTGGTGTTGCTTACCTTGCCGCTCTGTCCCGTCTAGCTCGTTTAGCTGTCCGCAACGCCGCGGCGTGTCCAGCACACAATTCCACTGGCACATAACAAGTTCATTATCTTGCTGCGAAGGATTGATAAGGATCCAAAAACTGCGCAGGTTAATGTGCCATGGCTAATGAACCGCTCGCCTCCCGCCCAATCTCTTCAATGCTGATATTGCAGGTTGATACAAATATACAGTGGGTAAACGGTATCTTAAAAAACCAACCGCAAGTTGATACGCTGCGGGGTTTTAAGTTCGAAATGGAACTATTCAAGTAAGTGCTCGTGACGCGCCCTAGCTTTGCGAGTTTAGTTTCGTGCTTCCGGGCTGTCGACGATAAGACTGATTGATCGTTATACCGGCTCTCACATACGTGGCATTGACAACCGCGACCGCGGCACCTGTGGGCACGTTTAAGGTCCTCCGCATCATGGGCAGAGTTAAGGCCTCCCCAGTTAAGGCCGTCATTTATGCAAATAGCACGCACATATACTCGACAAACGGATATAATTTGTGAAGTGAATGCTTAGTTTATTGTGTTGGTTTACGCCTGTCCGTCCATTGTTGGTTGAATTCCGACGCCAAGTGCGACGTAAACCGCATTACCGCGACCCCTCCATTTCGCAGCCTATCTGCGGTTGTCCAAATGAATTATATGAAGACCATGGGAGGCGTCGGCGGCAGCGCTGCGGCTCCGAGCGGCACCAACGTCCAGCCCAGCAGGACTTCCCCTGCGGGCGCCGCAACCTCCACCACCGTTTCTCTCACCGCCGCCTCCCCTTCGTCCTCCGCCAGCATCACCCCCACCACCTCCGCCCTGTCCCTGTCCTCTTCCGTCACCACCACCACCGCTTCCTGCACCAATTCCGGTGCAATGCCGCGTTCGTCCTCGGCTCTCAACCCAACTGACAACGACTCGAGCGAGTCAACCGCAACTAGCCGTTGCGCACGCGCGCCAGCGGAGATCGATATCTGCAACGCCGCTGCCGGCAGCAGTTATCGCGGCTGTGGCAACATTGGTCAGGACGACCTCCTGGGCTGCGGCGGCGGGGCGGAGGACGCCTTGGCTCGCGCGCTTCACCTGATTTCGGAGCTGGATCTCTTGTTATCGTCGCCGGAGGAGGTCCGCCACCACCAGAAGCTCCAGGGAGCTCACGCGGCCGTTGCGGAGGCGGTGCCGCTGGTCTGGGGCCTGCGGAGCGAGGTTGAGGGGCTGCGGGCCCAGCTGGCTTCGTACGACAAACTGATGGGTGAGTAGGCTTTGTTTGGGAGACCTGCGCGCGGGTTGACTTGTGAGTGTGCGTTAGCGGGTTCTGCGGCGGGGTTTCAAGGGGTGTGATGCGCGTGAGGAAAGTGGCGTCCAGGGCGTTGAGGGTCTGGGATTGAGGGGGGTTGTGTGATTATGGGTAACGGGGGAAGTGCGGTTTTGGGTAGCGCGTGGTGTCTCACGAAGGGGAAGGCGCTAGGGGTGCTCCTCGGCAGGAGGGGCTTTCCATGCTGATTGGATTGTTGTCATTCGAAGCCGTCACCAGCTCTCCCGCGAGGAAAAAGGATGGAAACCATTCAGTTTATGATTAGCTCGCCAATCAATTTAACGGTTTATGATAAATCATATTATGAAGCTTTGGGCCGTCTGTTTGCTAGCTTTTCGCGTAATAATTTTCGGCCGACTGCGCGCCACTGCAGGCCGCCGCTGACCAGTCACGTTAGGGCTTATTCATACCTGCCACCGAAGCAGAGCCAGCTCTAGAAAAACATATTTACAAGTATCTAGCTTGGTATTGTGACATTGATGTTCCAAGGTTTGCGAACAACAAGAGATTTAAATATGTTCGAGCAGGGTTCGAGCTAACTCTAGTTTTGGCCTGCTCCCAATCAGGTTTTCGGCAAATCACCCTTCAATTAATTATTTATTTTAAGACGCCGTTGAATTATGCCGCCGCTTTAGGTGTTGTGGCGTGACCGATTGGAATTCGTTACAGGCTTTCAAATTTCCGAGGCTTGCATCTCAATCTACACTTCAGACAGGCCACCAAACCCACCAATCATGTTTTGACCCCTTTCCTTTCGCCTCCCCCGCCACATGTGCACGCAGCCGAAAGGGACCAGACGTTGGCGCGACTCCAGGCGGACCTGGCCGATATGGAGGAGGCCCGAGCCCTCTACCGCCAGCAGCTCGCGCAGCTGTGCGCAACCACCACAACGCCCCTGTGTGCCAACTCCAACCAACTCCCAACCGATTCCCAAGTGCCGTGCGATACGCGCTCCGCTCGGTCGTCGAGGACCGGCTTCGACAGCCAGCGCCTGCGCCGACTCCCTTCGCTGTCGGAGCACGACGGCGACGACGGCGGCGACGACGGCGCGAAGGTGAATGGCGGCTCCGAGACGTCGAACGTCGACGTCGGCGCGTCGGCGGCGCTGTCCCACATCCCGGCCGCCGCCGTCGTCGCCGCCGCCGTCGCAGCCACGTCGCCCATTGTCCGCAATCGCTCGTGGATCACTAACGCGCATCCGCCACTGTCGGAAGCACCGCTGCCGTCGCGGCAACCGACCCTTGGCTGTTTATTACCGGGTTGGGCCACCGTCCCACTGGTGCCGACTGTGTACGGCATGGGTATGGCGGTGTCTGTCCGCGACGCTGACGCCGCCGAGCTGCCGTCGGGGGCCAAGGGCCTGCGAGTCTGCCCGCCGTCGCCCACCAGGATTGAGACACCTGTACGGCGCCGTACGGATCCCAACGTCCGTCTTGCGGCCAAGAGCCTCTTCGCCGCCGGCACTGCCACCACAACAACCGCCACAGCTGACCCCGCCGGTTCCGCTTCCGCCGCCGCCACACCGACTGCGGCAAAGGAGCCGGCCTGTGCCACGCCGACGCCGATGACGGCGGCGGCGGCGACGCCCCTCGGCTCGTCGGCAACCCCCATGTCGCCTCGCAGCTTCCGTCAAATCAAGCACTTCGGCCCAGCTTCTGACGAGCTTCCGTACATGCCGTACACGCCGTCGTACCAGCCCGGCCCGCTCTCTGAGACGTCGTCTTTGTCGAGCGGCGCCCAAGCTCTCCGGCGTGCTGTAAGCTCATTGGAGGCTCTAAACCCTGCCGCAACTCTGACGGCCGCTTCATCTGAGGTGAACAAGCTGTGGCCGGGGGAGGAGAAGAGCGTTGACGGCGACGAGAACAGCAAGGCGCCGGAGTCGGCGTCTACGGTGGGCTTGGTGTCGTACAGCAACGACGCAGCCGCCGCTACGGCGGCGAGCAAGGCTGCGTCGCTCCGCTCCCGCCGCCACTCTTACATCTGGCGGCGGCGGCTGTCGCGCGGCGGCGGCGGCGGCGGCGGCGGCGAGGTGCGCGCTCCGTCATCGTCTCTCGGCCAGTTGGTGGGTCTGGATGCGCTTTCGTTCGTTTGGCTCAACGTGAATGAGGTGGGGGCTGCTGTACCGGCGTACGACGCGGCTACGGCGATGGCGCTGTGAAGGCAAAGTAAGGGACGGAAGCGGTACGGGCGCCTGGCGGAGGTATGGTACGACGATCGTACGGCAATTGTGCAGTATGAAATTGTAGGGCTGTGCTCTAGCCGCGGGGTCTCTGGCCAGGGGCGGCGCAGACGCTTGTGTTTGGGGTTAGTTGGTTGCCTCTATATTGGAGACCTTAGTCGACATGCTGGCTCGTTCGCTCGTTATTACTTGATGAGTTGGAAACTGTACGGCGCTCGTGCAAGTCTTGTCGTAAAACTGTGTGGCAGGCGGACGCGCTGCAGGCTGTTAATGAACCGATAGCTATTTACCTATCTTTGTGGCTGAGTGAGGTTCTGTGTAGGATGTTGCTCACGTGACGCTTTGCACGAAAGCGAGCTATCGATTGCCATCCACACGCAATCGCCTTGCTTCACCATGTTTTACCGAATCTTTACGGCTGCTGCTTTGTGCCGTACATGCGCTGCTGGATGGTGTCCTAGTAGATAGCAGTGATCTATGGGGGCGGCTCTCACGCATCAAGAGCGAGCCACCAAATGCGGCAGGTTTACCGGTTCCATATCTATGCTTGGGCTTTTTGGGCGGGGCCCCAGCGCGAAGCGCCCAGGGGGGCCCCGCCCTGTAGGATTGCCCATGTCCGTGCCTGTGGACTGTGGTGTCCTAACCAAAGTGCAGAATCTCGGCCAACGGAAAGGCTGCACAAGTAAAAGATTATATTCTTTATTGCACGGTAAATTTATTGTAGGAACCCAACCTCGCATGAGTAAAAACCAGTTTGGCAGTCTCCATGGACCGAGGCCGAGGTCAAACCAACACCTCTCGGCCTATAATTAATTCCAGAAGATTCATCGTTCCTCAAAGTGGATTTCTGACATGACGGCGTGAAATGAATCTTCGTTTCGGCAAGCAACCAACTAAGTTTGCATTGCGAACATTCTTCCCGCGACCACACCACAGCAGCTCTGCTAGCCGGTCCGACCGACTTGACGCATATTACTATTACAAAGGTTGCATGGAGCAAACCATGAGGGGCAAACTGCTGGTTGTTGGACGCCAAGCCGCCAATGCACGCACGATTCATCTGCGGGCCGCCCAACAAGTCCAGTCGGCAACCTAGGGGACTTCTACATTCCCTGTCCTAATGTGAAAGTTGTCAAGCCTCCTCTACGGCGAATACCTCGGTAGCGAAGCCTGTGCACTCTCGTCGGCAACTGCACGTCGTCGTCGCGACCCTCACAAACAGTTCCGCTGTCCTTCTATTGGCAAGTCAGCCTGCGTGATGTGTAAATGATACACTGCATGTCTACTGTCAAGTAACTTCAGCCAATGCGCTGGCCGGAAGAGTTGCACAGTGCCGAGACGGCGCGCGATGCTAAACCTGGGGCGGATTGCTGAAAGCTCTGGCTGTCTATCAGCAGAAATGTTGACACTCTCACACTTCACGCCTTCGCCGCCCTAGCCCTTCAACTCCACCCGTACGGATTGAACGGGGCCGCGCCCTTTTTCCGGCTTCAAGGAAGCCGACACCAACCCCTTGTCGGGCGTGTGTGGATAGATGGTGTATGTGTGCGTGCGTGTGTGTGTGTGGGTTTGGCGGCTGGGCATATGCGACCGGTGGTGGTCACAGACCCGCCCTCCAAAGGCGTGTTTCGGGTCCAGCGATCGAGGCCTTATGGAGTCACTTTACGGTCGTGCTTGTTACGTTGTTGGAAGCAGTGCTGTGTTCTTCGCGCCCAAATGATCTGGCAGGTCGGAGCTTTCGTGCGTGTGCGTGTGTGTACGATTATATTTAATGTTGTGTGTGGGCCCTCGTGCGTGTTACGCTTTTGGTTAGTGACACGAGCCTGCGTGGTGGAGTTAGTATAGTTAGTTTTACAGGATAAAGATACAGAGGCAGAGTCTGCTAGTAGCTGACGAATGTGCTGCTCGTAATTTCTCGCTGGTCTCATGGTGCGCGCGGCGGTGTTGCTTGGTGATGCGGCGGCAGGATGACGTACGACGTACGAACAATCTATCAGAATAGAGTGCTCGTCAGAATATGTCTTCTTCGCTCGTCTCCGTTCGGCAGCCAGGGGCAGCCTAGGATAGGCGGCGCACCGACACACCGTGTGTTTGATCGATAGTTTGTAAGTTTATTTGCACGTTTGTTGACTTTACCATGGGTCTAACAAATGGGCGGGCGTGCTAGGTGTAATGGCTAATGGGTGACTTTCGGTACGACGACTTTACGGAATGAATTCAGGTCGTTTAAGCAAAACATGCGACGCCGCCAGACGACACTGCGCATTTTTGCTAGCCTGTAGGATACTAAATGTTATCGAGCTGTCGTTTTGCATGCGAGACAAATGCAAATCGCATCGGACTGGATGTTCCTGCGGCTTCCTGATCGTATGGAGTCTCGTACGCCTTATTACGCAAGTCTGTACGACAGCATTAGTTCTGTTCCGTGCCGAGCAATAGGCGGGCAGATTGCTTCGCTTTGTGCCTTATGGCAAACGGGGGCGGGGCGAGCCAGCAGTCGCTTATTTCCGGGCTGTGGGCAGAATGATTTTACCGTATCTGTGGAAGTGCTGTGTGAATTCGTTGCTTGGTGGTTGACGCTAACGACCTCCGTCGCTCGCCATACGTGGGCCGAGCTCTTGCGGACCCCGACCCGGACTTCGGGCGGGAATATTTGTCATGTATGCGTATGTGGCTGATGTATGCATGGTAAATCCATTCGATTTGTTGCAAGTAATATAGTGATGGGCGCCCTACCTCGCGCTCGGAAGCGTGGAGCTGTGTTCATTCATGAATTCGCTCGCTGATTTGTCTGCGCATCTGTGCGTGCGTGCGTCGGTTTGTTTCTCTTTTATCCTTGGTTTAGCTAGCTGTCAACCTGTGTTAGTGTGTGTGTTCTGTGTTGGCTGCCCTAGGCCGCAGCATCGACAGAGATAGATAGATGTGCACCGACCGCCGGTGATGTAATCTCCAGATTTAATTCACTCCAGGTGTGTTTTAAATCGTACAAGCCACCGTATCGTACAGTCAGCTCTCCGACTTCGTTCCGTGATGTGTGTCCCTTGTATGTGCGGCCTCGCTGGCTTTTCTAGTCTTTGTAGCCAAGTGAATGAGTGTGCGACTGGCGGGCTGGCCCTCGCTGGCCTTCCTCTCAGGACGGACACGAACGAACATAGCGTTGTACCCAACGAAATTACTATCGTCACGCAGCGGATCGCGCACGGTTCCTTCACGCACCCCCACGCGCGCAGAACAGGCGCGGCTGGCGGCTGGCGGGCGAATGCCTCCGGGAACGATCAATCGGGCCTTCCGCCGAGGCAGTCAGGGGCTTCACTTTCCAGAGGCGTCGCTCCAACGCGCCGGGCGGGCCTGCCCGGGCCCCAGCACACAAACACGCATACATATGCATGCATGTACGGTGGTACATTCTCCGACCGATCGACGTACCTGCCGTGACGCACCAACTAAGCGCCCAGCCTTATTTCCATGTCATGCATGCGGCAGCCAACTAACAGCTCGTTCATCCCACTTCTTGCGAGCGGTTGTCGCAACTAACTAATCAAGTAACCGTCGCAATTATGCCAACCACCTGGATCCATTACGGGCACCTGCTGGCACCACTGCACATATCAGATGTACCGCAGAGCATGTACTTCATGGAGCAGTACGAAGTCCTCCACCTGCCGTGCAAACTCCCGTGCGAAAACCTAATAAATGATAAACATACGGTACACGGACTAGGACCAGCAGGAATCCCAAGCCGCCCGCCCGAAGTCAACCAGCCAGCCAGCCAGGTAACCAGCCAACCAGCAGCCAGGTGCTGGCTGCTGGAACTAGCAGGCAAAAAAACACGTATGTGCACACGTATGTATGTATCTGAATTGGGATATTATTATTGTCATTGCGGATATTATTGACTCGCACTCCGCATGGTACGGCATTCCATGAAAGTGCTCAACTACGTCGATCCGAAATCACCCCGCGATCCCGCCGCCCCGCCCGTCATCGAAACCCGCATTGACACGATTTTATTTTTCTTCACAGCATTCCACCATGCGAAGATATTTTACTTTTTTTATTTCATCTTTGAGTCCGTTTTCGACCACAATCGGGTTACGGTAGTAGTACTAGTTGTACATGTTTAGCAAACCAACCAATCCACGAGGGCCCAAGTGCTCAGCGTGAATACGGCAAACACACACGTGCGCACACACACATACCGTACTCGTCCTCCCCGTAGCTCGCATTCGCATCGCAGTGTCGTACTACACCAGTGCCGTACTACTCCAAACGGACCACCCAGCAGGACCCTCCACCGCGTTGGTTGCCATTCCATCATTACACACACGCGCGCCGTCTCGATACGCACCGCCCTCAGCTCTACGTAGCAACTACCTAGTACACTATTCCTTCTGCTGGTGCTGGTGCTGGGGGCATGGATCCAGGTGCCGTACTTCAAAACGAGCGAACAGGCAGCAGGATGACGATCGCGGGTTAACGGCCATCCGGTCGATCGATGTCGGGCTGAATCGATGAAGGCTGTGTTCATTCGGTACTGCGTGCATGCCCCAACCAACTGCCCAACGAAGCAACCGCCACGCGCCGCATCGTCCAACCGCCGTCTACAACCGTCAACCGCCAACCGTCCGCGCTGTCGGCCTAACTGCGCAGGCGGTGTCGAGTGGCCGGCGGCGGTGCGGTGGCGTTGCTGAACTGCTGCTGCGCGGACGGCGGCGGCGAGCCCCAGCAGGGGCCGCCTACGCAATACTTGAGGCAGTGGTCGACTGAGTACGCGCACCAGCCGGCGCCTGAGCAGCACTGTACTCCATCGTTCCATACAAAAGGGAAAAACACAAATGCAAAACACAATTGCAGCCGCAACAAGGAGCGGATTGGTGAATAGTTCAGTGAGTGAGCGGGCGGCAGGTGGACATGGAATTATGGATGGGTTCTTCTTGATAGGGTGCTGTATGCAAAACGGCACAAGGCAGGGACAGAGTACGTATGTTGTACAGCACGGTACGGTACAGTGGCGCAGGCAGGAACGCAGGATGGATGCGAAAGGTAGGCTGGGGCTGTACAGTTGCTTGATTGCCGTACAGGATCAAAGGATGACGGATGTGAGTACGGAAGCCGGAGCACGCCTCTCTCCCAGCCAGCCACGCACCCCCGACCCATTCTCTGCCCCTCCACACTACTTTCCCTGCTCTTCTCGCCCTCACACACAGACACTGCCGTACACGCACACAGACACGTCGTACACCCCTTACTATCGTACAATATCCCGCCGTACCAGGTGTTTCAGGAAGCACTGCTTGTTGCCCACGACGCCGTTGCCGCAGTACACAGTGCCCGGGGAGGGCGGCGGCGGCGAGGGCGGAAGTACGACACCGGGAGACACAGGCGGCGGCGGTGGCTCCCAGCACGGGCCGCCGACGCAATACCAGTAGCAGTGGTCTTGGCTGACTGCGCAGAAACCTCCCGCGGAGCAACATTGCGTGGGATCGGGGCACAAGCCGTTGCCGACCTGTCCGTTGCCACATGTCCCCACCACTGCGCCCGGAGGGGGAGGCGAGGGCCGCGGCGGCGGTGATGGTGGCGGTTGGGGTGGTGGAGGCTTGGGGGAGGGAGGTGGTGGGGAGGGCGGCTTGGGGGAGGGAGGTGGTGGGGAGGGCGGCTTGGGGGAGGGAGGTGGTGGGGAGGGCGGCTTGGGGGAGGGAGGTGGTCGGGAGGGAGGCTTGGGAGAAGGAGGTGGTGAGGAAGGCGGCTTGGGGGAGGGAGGTGGGGAGGAAGGCGGCTTGGGGGACGGAGATGGTGGCTTGAGTAAAGGGGGCTTGGGGGATGGCGGCTCGGGGGACGGCGGCTCGGATACGCCCGGTGGCCGCGGCGGCGGGTACCAGCAAGCCCCTCCCTGGCAATCCACGCCGCAGTGGTCAGCGGTGTTTCCGCAATAGCCGTACTGCATGCACAACATGGATTGTACGACAAGGAGCGGGCGCGAGAAATAAGTAAGAAACTTGTCATCACGGCATGTCGTACACCGTATGCGGGGTTTCCGCGGTGAGAGTGCGCCACTCTTGGGGAGACGGGAGCCGCATCGTCGCCGTTCGCGTGTGCATGCGCATGTTTGCTGAAGTACGGCACAGTACGGTATGGTGTGGTACAGCATGGTACGACAGTCGTCCGGAGGATGGCGCCAGGCGCCCAGCTGGCTTGGCCGTGCACTGTAGTGGAAGCGTCTACTTGCCGCAGGGCAACGGAAGGGGAGCGAGCCCCACCTCCCAGTAAGACACCTATTCGAAACGCACAAAAGCTACCATTGCCGCTGTGTTTGGGCGGCAGCGAGTTGACCCACCGACCCACCGACCCACCCACCCGCCGACCCACCGACCCACCCACCCACCCGCCCACCCACCCACCCACCCGCCGACTCACCCACCCACCCACCCACCCACCCACCCATCCACCCACCCACCCACCCACCCACCCACCCACCCACCCGCCCACCCACCCACCCACCCACCCACCCACCCACCCACCCACCCACCCACCCACCCACCCACCCACCCACCCACCCACCCACCCACCCACCCACCCACCCACCCACCCACCGACCCACCGACCCACCCACCCACCCATCCACCCACCCACCCATCCACCGACCCGCCGACTCACCCACCCACCCACCCACCCAACCACCCACCCACCCACCCGCCCACCCCCACACCCACCCGCCGACTCACCCACCCACCCACCCTCCCACCCACCCACCCACCCACCCACCCACCCACCCACCCACCCGCCGACTCACCCGCCGACCCACCCACCCACCCACCCACCCCCCCCCCCACCCGCCGACTCACCCGCCGACCCACCCATCCACCGACCCACCCATCCACCGACCCGCCCATCCACCGACCCGCCGACTCACCTTGGAGCAGCACTCTCCCGGCCAGCCGCAGAAGCCGTTACCGACAGTGCCGCCCCCGCACATCTGGCCCGGGGGCGCCGGCGGCAGAGGGGTGCAGGGGCCTCCCTTGCAACCAAAGCCGCAATGGGTCGGTGTGTTGGCTGCGAACGTGGGTGGGTGGGTGGGCAGGTGGGTGGGTGTGCCCGGATTATCCAGGATCCAGGAGGTTATTACCGTAAGCGGGAAACCTCAAATATCTCTCATGGTGGATCCAGGATCCAGGATCTCTGGGGTTTTCGACATTCAAGCTGATGGTTGAACCTCGGATGCAGATTGCGGCCCGGATTGCAGAGATCTCAAAGTCCAAAGGGTGCCTTTTAGGATTTGGGATTTTGCTCGGGCCGGTGATGGGGTTGCTGTATGGTGGAGTAGCGAGGAGAGGGGTTCGGGGACGCGCGGGTCGGAGCTTTGGGTTTGTGTTTTAGGGTTTGGCGGGATTCCTGACTTGGCGAGCAGCGGTGAGCTTCTGTTGCTGCTGCCTGGCAAAAGCGACCACGTAGAATCTCCTCCTCCAGAGCCTCCTCCTCTAGAGGGAATCTCGAGAGAGAGCCCGCTGCAATAACGAGAACCACACGACAAGAGCCTGAGGGGCGTTTACGGGGCGCCAGGGCATTCCGCATCGCCGATACCCAGGCGCAGATTCAGGGAGGGAAGGGAGCTTCTCAGGACTAGGACTCAGGACGTACGACACGCATCGATGTACGACATGTCGTAATAACCCATGTTTAACTCACCGCACCAGCCAAACGCAGAGCAGCAGTCGTTGGGGTTGGGGCAGGTGCCGTTACCCGTGATGCCCTCGCCGCAGCCGTACGGCAGTGGTGGTGGCGGCGGCGGCGAGGGCTTGGATGGCGGGCTGGGCGCCAGCGGCGGCGGCCGGGGCTTGTACCAGCAGGGCCCTCCCACACAATTGGAACCGCACCACAGCTCGTCTGTGCCACACCAGCCTGGAAGGGGATGTGGGGATGGGACGTAAAAGTACCTACATTGAGAAGGGACGTGTGTATATGTGTATGTGGGGGGGGGCCTGCAAGGGGATGTGGGGATACAAGGAAGATACCGCAGCGGAGACGGAGACGGCGTTGGGATGGGACGTAAAAGAACATTGGGAAGGGATGTGTGTGTATGTGTGTATGAGTGTGGGGGGGGGAGTGTGGGGGGTGGGGCGGGGAGATCGCCGTCGGGGTGATGCGTGGAGGGATGGTGGGTGGAGGAACAGGCCTTCGAACAGTCCCCGAATGGGCGCAACTGACAGATCAGAAATTCGGAATAGCAAGGCAATCAGGCACACACACGTGCACACACACACGCACACACACACGTGCACACACGCACACAAACGTCTCGTCCATTCCACTGCTGCCCTTCATTACCCCAAACACCCACACCCACACCCACACCCACCCACCCACACCCCCCCACACACCCCTCGCATCACCTGCACTGGAGCAGCACTGGGAGCTTAGGGCGCAAACGCCGCTGCCCACCACCCCGTAACCGCAGCTGGGGGGCGGCGCCGGCGGCCGGGGCGGCGGTGAGGGGTACTGGATGCAGGGCCCGCCCCTGGAGCAGTACGACGGTAGTCGCGACACGAGAGGAAAAGAGCGTGTCGTAAAGGATTGTGGTACAGGGATGCAGCAGCGACACGACACAACACAACAGAACACGACGAGTGCGACGAGTGCGGAGGTCGGGGGTCTCGCGGGGCTTAGGGGCAGAGGGGCTTAGGGGGCAGAGGGGCTTAGGGGCAGAGGGGGCAGAGGGGCAGAGGGGCAGTGGGGCAGAGGGGGCGGAGGGGGCAGAGGGGCTTAGGGGCAGAGAGGGCAGAGGGGCAGAGGGGCAGAGGGGGCTTAGGGGCAGAGGGGCAGAGGGGGCTTAGGGGCAGAGGGGCAGAGGGGGCAGAGGGGCAGAGGAGCAGAGGTGCAGAGGGGCTTAGGGGCAGAGGGGCAGAGGGGGCAGAGGGGCAGAGGAGCAGAGGGGCAGAGGGGAGAGGGGGCTTAGGGGCAGAGGGGCAGAGGGGGCATAGGGGCAGAGGGGCAGAGGGGCTTAGGGGCAGAGGGGCCGCGGGGGCTTAGGGACAGAGGGGCAGAGGGGGCAGAGGGGCAGAGGAGCAGAGGGGCAGAGGGGCAGAGGGGGCTTAGGGGCTTAGGGGCAGAGGGGCAGAGGGGGCTTAGGGGCAGAGGGGGCTTAGGGGCAGAGGGGGCTTAGGGGCAGAGGGGGCAGAGGGGCTTTGGGGCAGAGGGGCTTAGGGGCTTAGGGGCAGAGGGGCAGAGGGGGCAGAGGGGCAGAGGGGGCTTAGGGGCAGAGGGGCAGAGGGGCAGAGGGGCAGAGGGGGCTTAGGGGCAGAGGGGAAGAGGGGCAGAGGGGCCTAGGGGCCTAGGGGCAGAGGGGGCTTAGGGGCAGAGGGGCAGAGGGGGCTTAGGGGCAGAGGGGGCAGAGGGGCAGAGGAGCAGAGGGGCAGAGGGGCAGAGGGGCAGAGGGGGCTTAGGGGCAGAGGGGCAGAGGGGGCTTAGGGGCTTAGGGGCAGAGGGGCTTAGGGGCAGAGGGGGCTTAGGGGCAGAGGGGGCTTAGGGGCAGAGGGGGCAGAGGGGCTTAGGGGCAGAGGGGCTTAGGGGCTTAGGGGCTTAGGGGCTTAGGGGCTTAGGGTGCAGAGGGGCACAGGGGGCTTAGGGGCAGAGGGGCAGAGGGGCAGAGGGGCAGAGGGGGCTTAGGGGCAGAGGGGCAGAGGGGCAGAGGGGGCAGAGGGGCAGAGGGGGCAGAGGGGCAGAGGGGCAGAGGAGCAGAGGGGCAGAGGGGCAGAGGGGCAGAGGGGCAGAGGGGCAGAGGGGCAGAGGGGCAGAGGGGGCAGAGGGGCAGAGGGTCAGAGGGGCAGAGGGGCAGAGGGGCAGAGGGGCAGAGGGGCTTAGGGGCTTAGGGGCTTAGGGGCTTAGGGGGCAGAGGGGCAGAGGGGCAGAGGGGCTTAGGGGCAGAGGGGCTTAGGGGCAGAGGGGGCTTAGGGGCTTAGGGGGCTTAGGGGCTTAGGGGCAGAGGGGCAGAGGGGGCTTAGGGGCAGAGGGGGCAGAGGGGCAGAGGGGCAGAGGGGGCTTAGGGGCTTAGGGGCTTAGGGGCTTAGGGGCTTAGGGGCTTAGGGGCTTAGGGGCTTAGGGGCTTAGGGGCTTAGGGGCTTAGGGGCTTAGGGGCTTAGGGGCTTAGGGGCTTAGGGGCTTAGGGGCTTAGGGGCTTAGGGGCTTAGGGGCTTAGGGGCTTAGGGGCTTAGGGGCTTAGGGGCTTAGGGGCTTAGGGGCTTAGGGGCTTAGGGGCTTAGGGGCTTAGGGGCTTAGGGGCTTTGGGGCTTAGGGGCTTTGGGGCTTAGGGCCTTAGGGGCTTTGGGGCTTTGGGGCTTTGGGGCTTTGGGGCTTAGGGGCTTAGGGGCTTAGGGGCTTAGGGGCTTAGGGGCTTAGGGGCTTAGGGGCTTAGGGGCTTAGGGGCTTAGGGGCTTAGGGGCTTAGGGGCTTAGGGGCTTAGGGGCTTAGGGGCTTAGGGGCTTAGGGGCTTAGGGGCTTAGGGGCTTAGGGGCTTAGGGGCTTAGGGGCTTAGGGGCTTAGGGGCTTAGGGGCTTAGGGGCTTAGGGGCTTAGGGGCTTAGTGGGTTATGGGCTTAGGGGCTTAGGGGCTTAGGGGCTTAGGGGCTTAGGGGCTTAGGGGCTTCGGGGCTTCGGGGCTTCGGGGCTTAGGGGCTTAGGGGCTTAGGGGCTTAGGGGCTTAGGGGCTTAGGGGCTTAGGGGCTTAGGGGCTTAGGGGCTTAGGGGCTTAGGGGCTTAGGGGCTTAGGGGCTTAGGGGCTTAGGGGCTTAGGGGCTTAGGGGCTTAGGGGCTTAGGGGCTTAGGGGCTTAAGGGCTTAGGGGCTTAGGGGCTTAGGGGCTTAGGGGCTTAGGGGCTTAGGGGCTTAGGGGCTTAGGGGCTTAGGGGCTTAGGGGCTTAGGGGCTTAGGGGCTTAGGGGCTTAGGGGCTTAGGGGCTTAGGGGCTTAGGGGCTTAGGGGCTTAGGGGCTTAGGGGCTTAGGGGCTTAGGGGCTTAGGGGCTTAGGGGATTAGGGGCTTAGGGGCTTTGGGGCTTTGGGGCTTAGGGGCTTAGGGGCTTAGGGGCTTAGGGGCTTAGGGGCTTAGGGGCTTAGGGGCTTAGGGGCTTAGGGGCTTAGGGGCTTAGGGGCTTAGGGGCTTAGGGGCTTAGGGGCTTAGGGGCTTAGGGGCTTAGGGGCTTAGGGGCTTAGGGGCTTAGGGGCTTAGGGGCTTAGGGGCTTAGGGGCTTAGGGGCTTAGGGGCTTAGGGGCTTAGGGGCTTAGGGGCTTAGGGGCTTAGGGGCTTAGGGGCTTAGGGGCTTAGGGGCTTAGGGGCTTAGGGGCTTAGGGGCTTAGGGGCTTAGGGGCTTAGGGGCTTAGGGGCTTAGGGGCTTAGGGGCTTAGGGGCTTAGGGGCTTAGGGGCTTAGGGGCTTAGGGGCTTAGGGGCTTAGGGGCTTAGGGGCTTAGGGGCTTAGGGGCTTAGGGGCTTAGGGGCTTAGGGGCTTAGGGGCTTAGGGGCTTAGGGGCTTAGGGGCTTAGGGGCTTAGGGGCTTAGGGGCTTAGGGGCTTAGGGGCTTAGGGGCTTAGGGGCTTAGGGGCTTAGGGGCTTAGGGGCTTAGGGGCTTAGGGGCTTAGGGGCTTAGGGGCTTAGGGGCTTAGGGGCTTAGGGGCTTAGGGGCTTAGGGGCTTAGGGCTTAGGGGCTTTGGGGTTTTGGGGATTTGGGGCTTAGGGGCTTTGGGGCTTAGGGGCTTAGGGGCTTAGGGGCTTAGGGGCTTAGGGGCTTAGGGGCTTAGGGGCTTAGGGGCTTAGGGGCTTAGGGGCTTAGGGGCTTAGGGGCTTAGGGGCTTAGGGGCTTAGGGGCTTAGGGGCTTAGGGGCTTTGGGGCTTAGGGGCTTAGGGGCTTAGGGGCTTAGGGGCTTAGGGGCTTAGGGGCTTAGGGGCTTAGGGGCTTAGGGGCTTAGGGGCTTAGGGGCTTAGGGGTTTTGGGGTTTTGGGGTTTTGGGGTTTTGGGGCTTAGGGGCTTAGGGGCTTAGGGGCTTAGGGGCTTAGGGGCTTGGGGGCTTTGGGGCTTAGGGGCAGAAGAGGAGATGGGGAAGAGGGGCAGAGGGGGAAGAGGGGCAGAGGGGGCTTAGGGGCAGAGGGGCAGAGGGGGCTTAGGGGCAGAGGGGGCTTAGGGGCTTAGGGGCAGAGGGGCAGAGGGGCAGAGGGGGCTTAGGGGCTTAGGGGCAGAGGGGCAGAGGGGGCAGAGGGGCAGAAGAGGAGATGGGGAAGAGGGGCAGAGGGGCAGAGGAGCAGAGGGGCAGAGGGGCAGAGGGGCAGAGGGGCAGAGGGGGCAGAGGGGCAGAGGGGCAGAGGGGCAGAGGGGCAGAGGGGCAGAGGGGCAGAGGGGCAGAGGGGCAGAGGGGCAGAGGGGCAGAGGGGCAGAGGGGCAGAGGGGCAGAGGGGCAGAGGGGCAGAGGGGCAGAGGGGCAGAGGGGCAGAGGGGCAGAGGGGCAGAGGGGCAGAGGGGCAGAGGGGCAGAGGGGCAGAGGGGCAGAGGGGCAGAGGGGCAGAGGGGCAGAGGAGCAGAGGGGCAGAGGGGCAGAGGGGGCTTAGGGGCTTAGGGGCAGAGGGGCAGAGGGGGCTTAGGGGCAGAGGGGGCTTAGGGGCAGAGGGGGCTTAGGGGCAGAGGGGGCAGAGGGGGCTTAGGGGCAGAGGGGGAAGAGGGGCAGAGGGGCAGAGGGGCAGAGGGGGCAGAGGGGCAGAAGAGGAGATGGGGAAGAGGGGCAGAGGGGGAAGAGGGGCAGAGGGGCAGCGGGGCAGAGGGCCAGAGGGGCAGAGGGGCAGAGGGGCAGAGGGGCAGAGGGGCAGAGGGGCAGAGGAGCAGAGGGGCAGAGGGGCAGAGGGGCAGAGGGGCAGAGGGGCAGAGGGGCAGAGGGGCTTAGGGGCAGAGGGGCTTAGGGGCAGAGGGGGCTTAGGGGCAGAGGGGGCTTAGGGGCAGAGGGGGCAGAGGGGCTTAGGGGCAGAGGGGCTTAGGGGCTTAGGGGCTTAGGGGCTTAGGGTGCAGAGGGGCACAGGGGGCTTAGGGGCAGAGGGGCAGAGGGGCAGAGGGGCAGAGGGGGCTTAGGGGCAGAGGGGCAGAGGGGCAGAGGGGGCAGAGGGGCAGAGGGGGCAGAGGGGCAGAGGGGCAGAGGAGCAGAGGGGCAGAGGGGCAGAGGGGCAGAGGGGCAGAGGGGCAGAGGGGCAGAGGGGCAGAGGGGGCAGAGGGGCAGAGGGTCAGAGGGGCAGAGGGGCAGAGGGGCAGAGGGGCAGAGGGGCTTAGGGGCTTAGGGGCTTAGGGGCTTAGGGGGCAGAGGGGCAGAGGGGCAGAGGGGCTTAGGGGCAGAGGGGCTTAGGGGCAGAGGGGGCTTAGGGGCTTAGGGGCAGAGGGGCAGAGGGGGCTTAGGGGCAGAGGGGGCAGAGGGGCAGAGGGGCAGAGGGGGCTTAGGGGCTTAGGGGCTTAGGGGCTTAGGGGCTTAGGGGCTTAGGGGCAGAGGGGCAGAGGGGCAGAAGAGGAGATGGGGAAGAGGGGCAGAGGGGGAAGAGGGGCAGAGGGGGCTTAGGGGCAGAGGGGCAGAGGGGGCTTAGGGGCAGAGGGGGCTTAGGGGCTTAGGGGCAGAGGGGCAGAGGGGCAGAGGGGGCTTAGGGGCTTAGGGGCAGAGGGGCAGAGGGGGCAGAGGGGCAGAAGAGGAGATGGGGAAGAGGGGCAGAGGGGCAGAGGGGCAGAGGGGCAGAGGGGGCAGAGGGGCAGAGGGGGCAGAGGGGCAGAGGGGCAGAGGGGCAGAGGGGCAGAGGGGCAGAGGGGCAGAGGGGCAGAGGGGCAGAGGGGCAGAGGGGCAGAGGGGCAGAGGGGCAGAGGGGCAGAGGAGCAGAGGGGCAGAGGGGCAGAGGGGCAGAGGGGCAGAGGGGCAGAGGGGCAGAGGGGCAGAGGGGCAGAGGAGCAGAGGGGCAGAGGGGCAGAGGGGGCTTAGGGGCTTAGGGGCAGAGGGGCAGAGGGGGCTTAGGGGCAGAGGGGGCTTAGGGGCAGAGGGGGCTTAGGGGCAGAGGGGGCAGAGGGGGCTTAGGGGCAGAGGGGGAAGAGGGGCAGAGGGGCAGAGGGGCAGAGGGGGCAGAGGGGCAGAAGAGGAGATGGGGAAGAGGGGCAGAGGGGGAAGAGGGGCAGAGGGGCAGAGGGGCAGAGGGGCAGTGGGGCAGAGGGGCAGTGGGGCAGAGGGGCAGAGGGGCAGAGGGGCAGAAGAGGAGATGGGGAAGAGGGGCAGAGGGGGAAGAGGGGCAGAGGGGCAGAGGGGCAGAGGGGCAGAGGGGGCAGAGGGGCAGTGGGGCAGAAGAGGAGATGGGGAAGAGGGGCAGAGGGGCTTAGGGGCAGAGGGGCAGAGGGGGCAGAGGGGCAGAGGGGCAGAGGGGGCTTAGGGGCAGAGGGGGCTTAGGGACAGAGGGGCAGAGGGGCAGAAGAGGAGATGGGGAAGAGGGGCAGAGGGGCAGAAGAGGAGATGGGGAAGAGGGGCAGAGGGGCAGAAGAGGAGATGGGGAAGAGGGGCAGAGGGGGAAGAGGAGATGGGGCAGAGGGGGCAGAGGGGGAAGAGGAGATGGGGCAGAGGGGGCAGAGGGGGAAGAGGGGATGGGGATGTGGGGATGCAAACCGCAGAGCCGGCCTCTTGGGGCTCGGGGCCAAGCAGCGGATGGATTCCCAGCTACTGGACCCCCCCTCGCTAGTTGGCCCCCAGCAAAGTGACACGATGGGTCCAAAGCTACATATGCCTCCTCCAGTCCTCCTCCTCCTCCTCACACCCCTGACCAGACTCCGCCTCCTCCTTCCCAACTCTCACGCACCCCCACCCACCCACCCACCCCCCCACCCCCACCTACCCCCCCCCCCCCCACCCACATACTGACCTGCATCGTGGGCCGCAGAATGCCTCCCCCTCTCCGCAGTACCCAAACTCGGAGCAGCACTGCCCGGAGTCAGCGCAGGTGCCGCTGCCCACATAGCCCCCGCCGCAGGACCTGCAGGGAAGGAGGAGGAGGTAAGGAGGAGGGGGAGGAAAGGTGAGGGCACTGGAGTAGTGTCTTTTCCCCCATCACACAGTCACGCGCACCTGAACACAGCCACAGCCACACACATAGCCACAGCCACAACCACACACAGTCACACACACAGTCACACACACAGTCACACAGCCCCACAGTCACACACACAGCCACACAGTCACAGCCACCTGATGGTGTTGGTCTGTCTTGACGCCACCGCCCTCAGCAGGGAGCCATCCGGTGTGTCCAGGGAGGCATCCCAAATCATGACACCACCCAAGCCGTACTCCCGGGAGCCCTGGGGGGGGGGGGCAGCCGCCGGGGCGGGGGGGGGGGAGGGGAAGGGGGGGGGCGAAGGGGTCGCAGAAGAGAGGTGTGCGGGGGGCGGGGCGGGGCTGTTTTTATCTTGAATGAATTAACCATCTTACCCGTAGTACTTGACCTGAAGAATCGAAAGCAAGTCCCGACAATCGGCTTCCCGCACCCCCCCCACACACGCACACACCTGCATCTTCATAGCCATGGTCTCCGGAATGTCAAAGCCCACCCACAGCGTGTCGCGAACATAATAGGCGCTGCGCTGCGCCGCGTCCACAAACACGCCGCCGCCCGTGGTCGCAAGATCCCGCAGAATCGCACGGTACGACACCTGTACGGCGGCAGGACAGTACGTACGACAGGGACCCTTGGCGCTCTCGCCCCGGTGCGGGCAGACCCTATGGCTGAGCCCCGTGGCGGCAGGTGGGGAACAAACGAGAGCAACCCACCCGGCAGCATTGCGAAGGGGGTGCGTGTATGTGTAATTGTGTATGTGGGTGGGTGGGTGGGCAACAGCCGCACGGTGGGAGGCAGGAGCGAGGGGTGCCGCCCAATCGACCCAATCGGAGCCGTTCTCACACCAGGAGCTGTCTCAGCCTGGATGCACGCGAGGGCCTTATTCTGACTCCTGCAGCCCCCCGAGTGGCGCTGCGCTGCGTGTTGCGAGCGCTGAACCTCCGGGCGGGTCTACATACCCCCCCCCGCCCTAACCCAAACCGCATCCCACCCCGCACCCAACCCCGCCCCTACCCTATCCCCCTCCCGCCCGCCTCCCCCCACCCCCCCGCCCCCCCCATCACGCCGCACCGTCTTCATGGAGGAACAGTCCACCCCGAACCCCACCGCCCCGCACCCCCCTCCCGCACCCCACCCCCCTCCCCCCGGCCCCCGCCGCACCGTCTTCATGGTGGAGCAGTCCCTGCTCTCCACACTGGGTGCCGGGTACATGTAGTTGGTTGGGTCGGTTAGGGTATACGCGTGGCCGTAAAAGGCAAGGCCCAGGACCAGCTGGGTGCGGGGCACGCCTGCCGTACGTGCCGTACAGTAAGTGCACGCGGGGAAGGGAGGGATGGAGGGCTGCGTTTGGTGCTGAGGGTGGGTGACAGTTGCGAGAGTGGCTGGATGGGGTTGGGCGTTTGGTGGGGGGGAAGGGGGGAGGTTTGGATGAGGGGGATGGAGTCACTTGGGGGTTTCGGGGGTTTCGGAGCGGGGCAGTGGCGGTGGTATCAACCGCCGCCAATAGTTCTCAGCTACGTCGCCGCGCCCAGATTGTGATTGTTTGATGCGGGCCTCTTGCTTGGTTGGACAACTCCCTCTCATGTATACAGCACATACAGAGTTCCAATACGCCCCCCTTCCGCGCTTTTCGTCGAACGAATTCCCCGCCCCCCGCCCTGGCACGTGCGTGAGGTTGTGATCGGCGTCGCACAGCGAGCACAGCGACTGCAAACTCGCTCGTGGAAAAGATATCCAAGGTAGGTACGAATTCCTTCTGCTGCTCTCCTCCAATGTCGCCTACTCTACTCGCTTTACAACCCAACCCAAAGACGACCCAATGACACGGGCTGCCCATCCCAACCCATGATTCCCATCCCATCCCATCCCTGCCCAGTCCATCTCACCCCATCCCATCCACCTTGCTTGATATAGTAATCCAGGGCCTTGGTGCATTCGGACCAGGCGGTGTGGAAGTGGGTCTCCGTCTCCCAGTAGCACGGGTCGTGCATGGTATCTGAAACACACCGGGGAAGCGAAGGGGAAGGGAAGGGAAGGGAAGGGAAGGAAAGGGAAGGAGGAAGGGGGAGGGGGAAGGGGAAATGCGCGGTGGGGGGTTGGCGGTTTGGGCCGCGGCCCGGAGGGGAGAGAATGCGCGGCGGGGGATGGCTGGCGGTGGACGGCTGCCACGTCACGTACTGCAACCACGTACGGCGGGCCCTCGTCATCGTCCGTACGGACGCCTATCGCGGATGGGCGATAGTTCCGGAGCGACGTCCCGGAACTCCCATCCGGGGCGTGCCAGTCTTGTGGTGTCCGCATGCATGCATTCATGTCGTACAACACAACAGCCCATTTCCCTTACCCATGTCGTACTCTGCAGTACCACAGTATGTACAACAACACCCGTATACTGCCGTACATACATGTCATGATGTTGAACATGTCGACCGTGTCCTTGAGCGCCGCCAGATCGTATCCGGCGAAGCTGGTGGCCGTGACGATCGACTGCGTGGCGGCTGTGAGGAGGTACTGGCGGCGAGGCGAGGCGGCGGCTCCCTCGGCATCGAGCCGCGCGCGCAGCGTGGCGCACAAGTTGGTGAAGGCGACTCGCGTCGTCGCGTTCGGAAACTCCCAGTCCACTGTCAAGAGGTCAAGAGGTCAAGAGGCGACAGGCAGGATTGGCATTAAAATGACATCAAAAGCATGCGACATGTGGTGTTAGTATTGTCAGGTAAATGTGTTATTGGTCGGTCGGGGCGAATAAAGGGCATGGCTGCCGACGGCAGCCGAACTGAAAACCGCCGCCGGCGCGTGCATACGCGACTGGAGAGGCAAACGGAAGTCGTCGCCGAAGTGGAGGGAAACGTCCCGTGCACAACAACATGGACGGACAGCAACCAGTGATCTCTGATCTGCAGCCGGAGCGGAGCAGTGCCCCGCTCAATTCTGCCAGCCTACGCCCTCATACGCGGAAGGCTGTTGGGGGCGGCGTAGGACGGATGGGGGCGGGGGTGGAGGTGGTGGAGGGGGAGGGGCTTGTCGCTTTGCTAGGTTGGGCTCTTGTTACTCACGGTCAATGCCGTCGGCGTTGGCGTCCTTCATGGCCTTAATGGTGCTATTGACAAACTGGGTGAGTCCGGTCGTGACGGCACGCGCCCAGATGTCGGTGCTGAAGCCGCCGCCTCCAACGGACACGATGAGCTTGGTGGCTGGCCATCGCGACTTGAGGGACACCAGAAGGCGCTGTGCGGGCAGCGCGTGGGGTCAAGATATGTTCATTTGGATGACGTTGGGCGAAGGCGAGGGAAGTGCTGGAGCGTTGCGGAACGCGACACCAGCAGGGCATGACGAGTGCCGGCCGCGCCTGGTCATAGCGTTGGTGCGAATGCAGCAACAGACAAATTTGCACGAAAGGTTGTCCTATGACTGCTGGCGTGCTTAGGGACTATCGGAAAGTGCCGGATGACACGAATGAAAGGCAGTACCGGTAACGCCGTGACAGCTCACCAAATTGTTAAACGGATCGTATACTTTGTAGGTTGTTCCATTTATCCATAGGAATGCGTAGTAAATGTGCGAGACGCCTTCGAGGTTCACGGCGCTCGTGTTGAAAAATTTCAGGGTCGAGAAGGTGTTTTCTGCCCATCCTGGAATATATAGGCCTGTTACTGAATCAGGCGCCGTTGCAACAACGCCGGCGCAAGCTCGCTGTGCCAGTGCGAAGCTGCAGCAGACTACAAGAAGCAATCTTATTGTAAGCGATTTTCTATCCATGCTTGTGCATGTATAAAGAAGCCGGACAATTATTCTGGCACAAAGCACGAACGCACCGTTTGCCCAGTTTGCTCGCTTCGGGCCTTCGGCTTAACTTCCGTGGCCACTCCCGTACAACACCTTACTCAGCCGCTTTGCTGCGCGGCAGCTTCACATTGGCGGCACAAGGAATCCATATTGGCAGTTTATTCATATTTGTATGTTTGGTATTTGCGGGGCTGTAGAAGTTCAGCCCTGCCGCGCCTGAAGCAACAAGGTAGCACGCAGTTGGCTTGCGCGCGGCGGGGATGGACAGCGCATGCCCGCATTGGGGCGTGCGTGACAATAATGGTACCTTACATTGACCCGCCCCAGACGCCAACGACTCATTTTTGCCACACAGCGCGGACACACTCCAGCAAATAAAGCGGACGGCGGATCCCAACTGCCACAATCTGCTGTCGCACAGGGTCGCACGCACGCAGCAATCAAGCCGACTGACTTTGCAAACGAAACTGACAACGCCCTCGCTCGTTGCACGAAGGGCTTGCGTTGTCGCGGTTACCATGCCCCTATCTACCTGGGATCAGGTCAAGCATTCGACTGTCAGGCCCGGCAGCATTATATACTGCTTCTGGTCCAAGTTCGGAGATCGCCAAAGAGAGATAGAGTCACGCACGTACATCGATTTGCACCCGCGCGGGTCTGCGTGTAAGAATGTCTCTCTCCAGAATGTCGCAGTGCCAATGACCCGAAGCAGCGAGAGGGATACGACCACATAGGGGGAGGGGGATAAGAAGTGATACCGCAGCGGAGACGGAGACGGCGTTAGCGAACGGACCCAGAACCCAGTAATACTTACCGAACATACCTGTAACCTTACCGAGCTGAAAATACGCTGCGACCGCGTCGCCGCCAGACCAACCCAGACGGACGATTACACGCGACAGCACAAGAACGGCACGAACGCCCGGACAGAACAACCCGACATATTGTAGACTTACCTGCGCTCAATGGAGGAAGCGAAGCGGGAAGATTTCGAAGGAAAAGGGCGTGAGTAACGGCAATGGGCAACGGCAATGGCAGCGAAGGAAGGAGCGAGCAGGCGGGCAAGCAAGGCAATACACACATAAACCCACGAAGGAGCTGGGGCGGCGACGCGGCGCAAAAGAGGGCAGGAAGGGGCGGCGGGGCAGATAAGAAAGGGATACGGATGGGCAAAACGTACGACGGCAAGGAGGCGTAAGGCAGAGGAGAAAGGGCAAAGGAAAAGAGAATGGCAAGGAGAACGGCAAAGGGAAGGAGAACAGCAGAAGGAAGACGAGGCTAGGAGGGACGGAAGGCGGGGCGGGGCGGGGCGAGGGGGCACGAGGGCAAGAGCAAGGACGAGGAGAAGGGGAGAACGACGGCAGGGCGGGCGGAAAGGGTGGAGGCAGCGAGGCGCGGGAAGACGATGCGGGGCGCGGGAAGGTGCGAAGTGCAGGAGGGGCCGGGTGGCGGACCGTGAGGATTCGGCTCCCCACCACACCGGCCGAGTGCGCAGGCCACCACGCATGAGGGGCACTGGGCGGCAAGGCAAGGGCAGGGCCATAGGGGGGGGGACGGGGGGGGGAGACAAGACAAGGGCAGATATGGGGAGGGGGAGGAGGGAGAGAATGTGGGAGGAGGGAAGGGAGGCACCCAGGCCGCCGGGAAGGGCATGCAGGGGGAGGGCCACCGAGTAGGGGCAGAGGTGCAAGTGCAAGGCAAGGGGGTCAGGGGGAGGGCCACTGAGCATGCGGGGCCGGCGGGGGCAGGGGCAGGGGGAAGGCAAGCAGAGGGAGAGCCGCCATGCACGGAGCTCGGCGAGGGCGAGAGTGGGGTGAGGGTGGGCGGGGGGGGGGGGCAGGGCGACGAGGGAGGGTCAGGGGGACAGGCGTGGGGCGAGGTCAGGCAGGGGGAAGGGGCATCGGGGACGGGAGTTGGAGGTGTGTGGTGGGTGCGTGTGAGCCCACGTTCCGGGGGGCCAATGACAGGAAGGCCGGGGAGAGTCTGGTGGATGTAGAGGCGGGGTCGGGGTCGGTGGGCGGGTCGTCCAGGAGGCAGCATGGACGGCGGCAGCGTGGAAGGCGGCATCGGTGGAGTCGGTGAAGGTGGAGTCGGTGAGGTCGGTGCAGTCGTTGAAGTCGTTGAAATGGTTGAAGTCGTTGTCGAAGTCGTTGAAGGCACGCGAACGCAGACCCCTCACGCAGACGGAACAAGAAAGGAAAAAAATAAGTCACGCGCACGCGATAAGAAGCCCGAGGAGAAGCCCGATGAGAAGCCCGATGAGAAGCCCGATGGGAAGCCCGATGAGAAGCCCGATAAGAAGCCCGATGAGAAGCCCGATGAGAAGCCCGATGAGAAGCCACACAGGGCCCGGCAACAGCCGGTGCACCGTACGCGCGAACGGGGCTCGCCCTCACCAAGGTCTTTCGACACAGGGATCCGACGGACACAAGACGAAACCTCCCCGAAGGGAGTTAGCTCCGTGGATGCCCGTTAAGGCCTGACCACCAGCCTTCAGTTGGGGGGTAAGAAGTGATACCGCAGCGGAGACGGAGACGGCGTTAGCGAACGGACCCAGAACCCAGTAATACTTACCGAACATACCTGTAACCTTACCGAGCTGAAAATACGCTGCGACCGCGTCGCCGCCAGACCAACCCAGACGGACGATTACACGCGACAGCACAAGAACGGCACGAACGCCCGGACAGAACAACCCGACATATTGTAGACTTACCTGCGCTCAATGGAGGAAGCGAAGCGGGAAGATTTCGAAGGAAAAGGGCGTGAGTAACGGCAATGGGCAACGGCAATGGCAGCGAAGGAAGGAGCGAGCAGGCGGGCAAGCAAGGCAATACACACATAAACCCACGAAGGAGCTGGGGCGGCGACGCGGCGCAAAAGAGGGCAGGAAGGGGCGGCGGGGCAGATAAGAAAGGGATACGGATGGGCAAAACGTACGACGGCAAGGAGGCGTAAGGCAGAGGAGAAAGGGCAAAGGAAAAGAGAATGGCAAGGAGAACGGCAAAGGGAAGGAGAACAGCAGAAGGAAGACGAGGCTAGGAGGGACGGAAGGCGGGGCGGGGCGGGGCGAGGGGGCACGAGGGCAAGAGCAAGGACGAGGAGAAGGGGAGAACGACGGCAGGGCGGGCGGAAAGGGTGGAGGCAGCGAGGCGCGGGAAGACGATGCGGGGCGCGGGAAGGTGCGAAGTAGGGGGAGGGGGACGGGGCAACCAGCAGGGGACTCCGCCCAGAAGCAGCCGTGCGTGTGTACCAGCCACCTAATGAACGAGCTGCAGGACCGACGCCCTACCGGCAGGGAAAGCTCATCAAAGAAAACCGCGGACGGGCGGCTCGCTCACCATGATGAATCCAGTGCGCGGCCACGCCGACCTCAGGCAACGGCAGATTATAATCGTTGAACCCCTTTACTGCGGCCAGCAGGGTAACAGCTGTGTGCGGGGGCAGACACACGAGATTGTCCATGCACGCATCCGCAGGCGTACCCTAGCTACCACCCATCCAGACAACTGGATGGGATGGGGTGGGATGGGGTGGGGTGGGATGGGATGAGACACCGCGCGTCTCGGTGGCGGGACAGATAGGATGGTAGGGTAGAAGGGTAGGTACGCCGGCGGACAATCATGTATGTATCTGCCCCCGCAGCCTTTACGTACCGACGTATCAGCATTAACCACGGACGCGGCGGTTCCCCAAAAGCGAGGGATGCATATGCACGCACGCACACGTATCATCAGCTGATCCCCTACATAGCACTCGGAGAAAGGGATGACGGGGCCCTGCAGTGCCTCGACTACGCACGGCGGGACATCCCAAACGCAGCGAGCGAGATCATCCATACATACATGAAGCCGCGCGTGCGGCCCCAAAAAATTGGAAACCGCCGATCAAACCGCCCATCGATCAATCAATAATGGCTTGTCTCTCCGTCCAGAGTCCAGATATATAGACTCCGCCCGGGGGGGGATCGAACCGAGTCAGCTGGTGCGTGGGGCTTCGGCCCTGCCCGGGGATAGATGGAGTGGGCCCCGCCGTGAACGAAGTGGCCGTCTGAGTGGCCGTCTGAGTGGCCGTCTGACACGTTAGTTGGGGTGTATGTAGCCCGAAGTAAACGAAGGCGGTGCGGAATGTACGTCCAGCTGAACAGGTTGGAGAGAGATAGAGAGCGAGAGATATACAAAGACTGCATGGGCTGCGACTGCTTACAAACATGAATAACACCACAGCTTGCTGGGCTGTGGATTGATAGCGGGTCGCTACCAGAGACCCTAAGACGTGACCACCAGTCGACGACGACTGAAGACGACCTCGACCGCAGATAGATACTAAACAAATATAATAACAATTAAGAAATGGGAAACGCGTACATGTGCAACTGCGAGCAAGGAAGCAACGCGACGCACGCAGCAGGGCGCACACGGAATAAATCTAATGGTTTGGCAGCAGCAGCTGGCGTGACAGCTGCAGCGATGCGAACGATCGACTCAGATAGATACGATCTATCCCACGCGCGAAACTATAATCACACATACATCTCGCCTCACGATCATACGCAGGTTACGGCAATATACAATTACCACTTATAAACCTCAAAAAGCTAAGTCCGGATGCTGCGTGTGACCTGTATACGTACGTATGCGTCGTCGATCGCTTGTTATTAACCCTCTACCTCAACCGCAGAAAGCGCTGGAATAATAGCCCTACCCATGCATACGGCACGTAACGTGAGGTAGACGAATGGAAATGATGAGAATTTATCGTCGCACGCACCTGCCATCGCCTACGTCAAAGCCAATCAAATGCATACAGGACCGCTGCACGTACGTGAACCTCCGTTTTATAGGTTATCCGGTCACGCCAAGCGGTCGGCTAGCAAGCTAGTGCGCAAAGTTGTAAAGCTCAAACCCGCCGGCGTAGCCAGCCGTGAACCAGGCCGTGCCGTCCGCAAACGCCTTCTTGGCCTGAGTGATGACCAGCTCGGTGAGGCCCGGCGGCGCGAAGCCGCTCTCCTGTGCCGACTGCTGCTCAGCATCCGGCTCCGCCGTCATCATCGCCTGTGATCGGATAAATAGATGGGTCGCGATCGGCCAACACCGCACGTACGTTCATGTATTTAATATGTATGAATGTATCACAAACTAAAAGCTTGGCAAATTACCAACGCATTATAATGTATGTATGATGCATCACAAGCAAAAACACACGCAAGCACGAGCCTGGCATGTGGAAGCCATGCAAGTTTTATTTTTATAATCAGATGGTTTCTCCCAAGCCCTTAACGCCCCAACAGGCAGCAGGAATAATAACCGTCGCGGGTTTCGAAAGCAACTCTTTGGGTCGGCCAGCAACCCTGCCTTTATGGGCCGCAATGCATGTCATGCTGAAATAAAGGGGCCATGCTTGGCAGAGCGAGATTGCCGTCCTACGATGGAGCGAGGCGGGCCCGATAGATAAACCCCTAAACCACGCAATGCATGCAGTATAAAACCCAGCAGACTCGCCCACTCTCCTCAAGGTAGGGATGGCCTCCATTCATTCATGTCCAGCCGCAATAACAATGTATGTAGGTGCGGTTTACTTACGATGTCGCCTGTGGCTGCTGGCGTCTCATCAAAGTCCGCACCGATGCAGTGAGACAGACACTCCACCGAGGGTGGCGGGGCGCCACCGTCGCTCGAGCGATGCCCGCCCGAAGAGGAAGACCTCCGGTGGTGCTTGCCGCCGTGCTTCTTCTTGTGGTGGTTGACAGTCTTCTTGAGGGCCATGACTTGCTTGTGGTGTTGGATTTACGTAAGAGAATAATGGGGGCGGTTCAGCTGGTTGATGACTTTCGGGATATCAAGCAAGTTGCTCGCGTGTGATATTACTGGGTAAAGAGGGGAAAGCGTGTTTGATAATTGATAATTGATTTGATTGTCCACATGGGATGATGCCTTTTATTGTGTTCGGGCGAGGGCGTTTTGCCGTATATGGATGACGGAGGCAGCGATTCAGACGTCCGCGTCACCGCCCGCCTAAACTCGTCTGACGTCGGCGCCTAAACCACAAAAACCGCTTAGTCATCAAACACGCATGCATGCACAAGCAGTACAGCGCTCACTATGGCAATAACCGCTTAGTACCGCTGAGCTTCTGCATGTGGATAGGCGTACCGGGACCCCAACGGCAAAAGTCACAGAATTCCACGTCCACCTGCCTACGCCGCCGCCCCCATTCTGCTGTGCATGGGCCGTCTGCATGCACACGCACCCCGTACGTGCATGTTACGTTATGTCTACCAATATCATTATCCGCGCACGATGAGAAGAACTCCCTTCAATTCAGATTTGTTATACGCGTGGCATGGGCGGAGCTTCCTGACCTCTGAGAAACCTCCCTTAACTTGCGTGCGTGAATTTCTGAGAGGGCCTGCATGTATGACGGCTCCAAGGAGCTGACGGCTCCCAAGGCAGCGAGGGCCCGGGCGACCAGCTCATTTGGCTGGTGTTTAGGTCGTCGCATATGTGTGCGTGTGACCCGAGGACGTGCGTGCCGCCAGTGGCCTACTTTTATTTCCTCGTCTAAACGTGATGGTCAGGCCTCGACGTAAGCCTCCGTTCTAGATGGGGCGGGCGACTGTCCCTGGTCACAGCCCATGAGTGGATGACCGTGACTCCATTATTATTATTATTATTATTATTATTATTATTATTATTATTATTATTATTATTATTATTATTATTATTATTATTATTATTATTATTATTATTATTATTATTATTATTATTATTATTATTATTATTATTATTATTATTATTATTATTATTATTATTATTATTATTATTATTATTATTATTATTATTATTATTATTATTATTATTATTATTATTATTATTATTATTATTATTATTATTATTATTATTATTATTATTATTATTATTATTATTATTATTATTATTATTATTATTATTATTATTATTATTATTATTATTATTATTATTATTATTATTATTATTATTATTATTATTATTATTATTATTATTATTATTATTATTATTATTATTATTATTATTATTATTATTATTATTATTATTATTATTATTATTATTATTATTATTATTATTATTATTATTATTATTATTATTATATAACATTATATATTATTATTATTATTATTATTATCATCCTTGGCAGCTTCCAGTACAATGCTCAGGCTGTTTTCCCGCCGGCTCGCTTTATTCGTTAGGGAGGCTCTCCAACCCCCTCGCTGATTTTGCCCACAATACGTGTTGATTACACGATTCCTCGCAAGTTACACGTTTCTCAGGCAAGGTGATGACCACACAGTATCATGGATTCACCCGGTACATACGTGGGAGGTAAGGCTGCGGCTTTGTACGTCGTCCCGGTCAGGGAAACTAATGACAGGCACACCGCTCGGCTGTGACCACTGCACGCAACTAATTGACGTAGCTTGACATTTGGTTTGTCGCCTCGTCTCTCAAAGTCGGTTCATCCCTCATCATCATTACTATCCCAGCGTCACACGGGCCAGCCCCGCCCGTCTACATACCATACAGTGCAAGTGTATGGACGGCGATCGAATGGGTGTTTGACGACGTAAATACGATCAAAAGCGATGGCTTCCGTCAAAACTAACATTGCGATGCACCGTACATTCAGTGCCATTCTGCATCCAATCATCCAACCGTCATCACGCCCCGCGCGCCGTATCACGGCGATACATCGACTGTGGCAATAATAATATACGACACCCCTACAAATACACCTTGCATATTAAATCCGCGTGTAACTTATTATGTGTACATTGTTCATCCCCCTTCTCCTCAACCGAGCTACGAAATGGGCCTGCCCTGGCCTGCAAGCAAATGCCGGCCAAAAATCTGTTTTGTTGTTGTCCTACCATACCCGCCGTCGCTGCGGTTGGTGTGCGCGGTGCAGCGCATTGCGACTGTCATGTGCGTGCGACTATTTGCCATCACAGAGCCGCAAACTCAATGCCCATGCAGGCACGCACCGCCGCGACACATACAAAAATTATTGACTGCATACGCGCGCCCCGCCGTCAATCGATTATTGAAACAGAAACATACAGATCAGAAGTAAAACAACGATTTAGATGTCAAGCGGGTCAAGTCAAACTGTTCAGCCATCGCAGGTGCTGAGTCCTCGCTCCAAAATTGACATTAAGAAACCACGCATACACGCCAGCCACAAACAAGAGAAATACCGGCAAGCCGATCGACGACCTGTATGAAGTCGTTTTATAGGTTATCCGGTCACGCCAAGCGGTCGGCTAGCAAGCTAGTGCGCAAAGTTGTAAAGCTCAAACCCGCCGGCGTAGCCAGCAGTCAACCAGGCCGTGCCGTCCGCAAACGCCTTCTTGGCCTGAGTGACCAGCTCGGTGAGGCCCGGCGGCGCGAAGCCGCTCTCCTGTGCCGACTGCTGCTCAGCATCCGGCTCCGCCGTCATCATCGCCTGTGATCGGATAAATAGATGGGTCGCGATTGGGCAACACCGCACGTACGTTCATGTATATATGTATGAATGTATCATAAACTAAAAGCTTGGCACATACATGCGTTGGCCGACACCAACATATAACGCATTATAATGTATGATGCATGACAAGCAAAAACATAACACACGCACGAGCCTATAACGCCTCTAATAAACCCCTAAACCAATGCCTGCAGCAAGGCTGAAACCCAGCGGACTCGCTCGCCCACTCTCGTGGGATGGGCTCCATTATTCATGTTCAGCCGCAATGCGTGTTTATTTGTGCGGTTTACTTACGACGTCTCCTGTGGCTGCTGACGTCTCAAAGTCCGCAGCAATGCAGGGAGACAGAACCTCCACATAGGGCGGTGCGCCACCGTCGCTCGAGCGATGTCCGCCGGAGGAGGAAGACCTCCGGTGGTGCTTGCCGCCGTGCTTCTTCTTGTGGTGGTTGACAGTCTTCTTGAGCGCCATGGCTTGCTTGTGGTGTTGGATTTACGTAAGAGAATAATGGGGGCGGTTCAGCTGGTTGATGACTTTCGGGATATCAAGCAAGTTGCTCGTGTGTGTGTGATTACTGGGTAAAGAGGGGAAAGCGTGTTTGATAATTGAAAAGTGATTTGATTGTCCACATCGGATAATGCCTTTTATTGTGTTCGGGCGAGGGCCTTTTGCCGTATATGGATGACGGAGGCAGCGATTCAGACGTCCGCGTCACCGCCTAAACTCGTCTGCGTGGCGTCGACGCCAAAACCACAAAAACCGCTGAGTCATCAAACAAGCATGCATGCACAAGCCAGCCACATGCATGCACAAGTAGTACATACAGCGCTCGTTCACCAAGGCAGTAACCTGAGCGTCTGCATGCGGATAGGCTTTCCGGGACCCCAGAATTCGCAGAGTTCCACGCACGCGCACGTCCGCTGACACCGCCCTCATTCTGCTGTGCATGGGCCGTCTGCATGCGCATCCCGTACGTGCATGCTACGTTACGTCTCATGAATGCCATGGGTTCAAGCACAGAACGCTTTGCGTCCCCTTTAAATGTGGCTAACTGCACTGAAACGTACTTCTCACGCTTCCCAGAAGACATGCTCTTTGGGGCCAACCATGACGCATACTCCCAACCGTTTACCGGCTTGTCCATCGCACACCCGGAACCCACACCCGAGGAGGGCCACCATGCCTTGCGGTGGGCGTTGGGCTGGGCGGAAGCCAAAAAGACCGAGGCTACGCAGACCGCCACCCTTATCGTAGTCCCCACGTCCCGTACAGCGCCGTATACCCGGTACCTATCGCACCCCCTGGTCACGCAAGTGGGTAGCATCGACTCGCTCGCCGCCAAGGGGATACTGCAAAGCGCCACGCTCAACGTGGACACCAAGCCTTACCCGGTTGGCCTGACCCTGCTACTGGTCAGTAACGACGCGGGCAAATCACACGTGAGCAGCCTCCGGCAGGCGCTAGGTATGCGCACCACCCTGCCAGCGCCTACAGGTTAAGCCCAGCCGTGGATAGCCCCCCAGTGGGTACGGAAACGCGTCCGCAAAATGACTGCCGGAGCGCCTGACCAGGCGGTGTCCTCTCGTAAGTGCAGCAACCCCACACCCGCTGAACGACGCTCCGCGCACCTGGCGTTCCATGCAGCAAACCCGCTTCGGTACAACGCCCACGCCTCCATCTACACTGATGGGTCGGTTAGGGAAGTCGAGGTCGGGAACACCAAGATGTTAGGACTCGGCGCCGCAGCAGTCGACGCACTGACTGGAAATACGCTCCTCATAGATGTCAACCCAGGAGCCTACGGATGTCAAACAATTACGCGCTGTGAACTAAGCGCGATACATCAGGCACTCACCATGCGACGCGGCCTACCTCACAACCAAGCCCACCTCAGCATTTGGACGGACTCCAAAGCATCGCTCCATTTGATCCAGAAGATGATGAACAACCCGCAAAAATTGCGGCTGAGTAAACATAGAGCACTGCTCGAGGACATCGTTGCCGCACTTAAAGCCCGGGCCGTCGCCAAGCTTAAAACGTCGCTATTGAAAGTCAAAGCACACACAGGAGTTCGATATAATGAAGAAGCGGACAAAGCCGCCGTACAGGCTGCTATCCTTGCGGCGCAGGGAATGCTGCCGGCAGAAGCCGTAATAGAGAAAGCAGACAATAATCCAAGAAGTAAACACTGGTGGCTACGGAAGTCCGAGGGGACCGACGTAAACGCCGGTCGCTACGCCAACGACCTTAACCGCGGCATCGACACTCTGGTCAGCCAGACGACACACAATGGGTACACCAACGAGACCGCATACGTCAAATACGTAGAGGATGCCTTACCGGACCTAGAGATCAATGCCAGCACCAGAACCCTGCAGCGGGGCACGGGCCGGCACCGGCATTACAAACGGTGCCTCGACTACCTGTACGGACAGGTCTGGAATGCCAAACTCGCAAAGCTCTTTCGAATGCCCCTTGTACCGGGCGGCCCAACGTCCACAGGCTACTGCCCTGTGTGCAAAGACCCCCAAACAAAGACACGCATCCCTGACTCAGGAGCACACATCCTGGGAGGCTGCCAATACGCGCGAATGCACGCTCTCTATACCCTGCAACACAACCAAGCGGTACAAACCATCACCAGAACACTCTCCAGAGGGGCCCATGGAGGCTGCTTTATCGTCATGGACGCCTGCAGCATGGAGGACAAGCCGGACTACGTGGCCGGCACACGCCTGCCCAAGTGGCTGCTTCCCAACATCCCCGACGACGATCGGTCCAAAAAGCGCCCCGACCTGCTGCGTATCCCCAGCATACCCCTCAGCGACACATGCTCACCGGGATACATGGGACCAGATGACCCCAGCGAGCACACTGTACACATAATCGAAGTAGGCTACACAGCCGACACAAATCACACACAGAAACAAAACGACAAGGCCCATCAACACGCGGAACTAGCTCAGATAGGATGCTGACGGCGCACGGATGGAAAGTATGTTACACGAAACAGGAAGCAATTAGTCTGGGCTTCGCCGGCACCATCCGCAAAGACCTGCGACAACTGCTGACCTCACTGGGAACGAGCAACGAAGCCGCCAAAAAATGCTGCAACGACCTCCACGACCACGCTGTCCGAGCGTTGAACGCAATTGTCGCTGCCAGGAGGCAACTGGAGCGGGACCCCCGCCAACAGAGCACAACCAGCGCCGACCCGCCCTAACCCGCCGCAACGGCGGGCTCCCAATCTCACCGCGGTAGCGGGAGAGGCCTGGGATCGGGGCAACCCGACACCCCACCCCTCCTGCTCCCATAACCCACGCCTCGGCTCTGTCGGGCGTATTATTATTATTATTATTATTATTATTATTATTATTATTATTATTATTATTATTATTATTATTATTATTATTATTATTATTATTATTATTATTATTATTATTATTATTATTATTATTATTATTATTATTATTATTATTATTATTATTATTATTATTATTATTATTATTATTATTATTATTATTATTATTATTATTATTATTATTATTATTATTATTATTATTATTATTATTTTCTCATCATTGCTATATATCCCAGCGTCACACGCGCCAGCCCCGCTCGTCTACATACCGTACAGTGCAAGTGTATGGACGACGAATGGGTGTTTGACGACGTACATACGATCAAAGCGATGGTTTCCGTCCAAGCTTACATTGCGCTGCACCGTACGTACATTCAGTGCCATTCTGCTTCCAATCATCCAACCGTCATCACGCCCCGCGCGCCGTATCACGGCGATACATCGACTGTGGCAATAATAATATACGACACCCCTACAAATACACCTTGCATATTAAATCCGCGTGTAACTTATTATGTGTACATTGTTCATCCCCCTTCTCCTCAACCGAGCTACGAAATGGGCCTGCTGCAAGCAAATGCCGGCCAAAAATCTGTTTTGTTATTGTCCTACCATACCCGCCGTCGCTGCGGTTGGTGTGCGCGGTGCAGCGCATTGCGACTATCATGTGCGTGCGACTATTTGCCATCACAGAGCCGCAAACTCAATGCCCATGCAGGCACGCACCGCCGCGACACATACAACATGATCGTCTGGCTCCCCGCGACTGCACCACTTCTGGGAATGCCCGGTCGCGAGGGCCGTTCGGGAGCAGATCGACCGGCACCTGCCACCCCCCCAAGCAGCAGCGGGGGCCACCACCACCCGGCAGCAACTCTGGCTCGCCCAAGCGCCACCTGGGTGTGAGCAGGCCCCCTGGGACGTGATCGCCCTAGCGGCGCTGTCCGCCATGGAAGTCGGAAGGTGCTGCCTTCGAGCAGCAACCCGAAGGCAGGGGCGGGATGGGGCCGCAGCAGCGACGGGGCAGCAGCAGCAACAGCAGCAGCAACAGGTGCAGCCCCAGCCAGAGCAGCCCCAGCGACAGGGACCGCGCCAGCGGGCCATCACCGACTTCTTCGCCCGGGAGGGAGGGGCAACACAGCAGGAGGGACCCGCGCTGAACGCCCCCGCGGGTGAATCACCGACGCAGGAAGCAGGGGCCGGAGAGGTGGCGGCGGGGGAAGCGGCGGCGGCAGCAGTAGGGGCAGCAGCGGCAGCAGCGCGGGGTGCAGCCGAAGCCTCGCCGCTGGAACGGGCGCGCGCCCGCGCGGTGACGGACTTCTGGGCGCGCTTGCGCTCGTTCGCGGCGCTGGAGACCCCCCGGCACGGCTGGGACAGAGTGGGGCCGCAGCACCCCATCCTAGCGGTCGTTGAGGAGCGAATGCGGTGCGCAGCCCCGGTGGAGATCACGGCCTAAGCAGCTGTGCTAGTGACGGGGCAGGGGCGTTGGTTGGAGGGGAGGAGGGAGCGGGCGGTGGGGGGGAGGAGGGTGGGGGGGATTGGAGGGCTGGGGGGGGAGCCTGGAGAGGGCGAGTGGAGCGAGGAGAGCAGGAAGGGCGGTGGGCAAGAGGAGGGCTGGGCGTGCGGGCAAGGGTTTCCTGGCCGAGGGTCTCGTGGGCTAGCAGGGAGGGGAAGGAGCAGGCCTGTGTGCTTTGTCTGGTGTGAGTGTGGGTGTGTACCCTCTTCCCGGGAGACGGGGCCCGTCGAGGAGTAAGGGGCGGTTTTGTGCTGTCTGGCGGCTGAGGAGTGCGGCGCGGGAGGCCTGCAGTTTTGGCGCTTTAGGGAGAGGGAGAGGTGGAGAGGGAGGGGTTGCAGAGGGAGGGTAGGTGGTGCTGGGCTCCGCAGGCGGCCAGGGACGGAGGGGCAGGTTTTCTCTGCGTGGTAGGCGAGGGCAGGCAGCGCCTATGAGCCGTGCCCCGTAGGGGGTTTTCCAGGGGGGCGCCGCGCCGGCTTGTCATCCCCCCCGCGGCCGTGGGTGTTTGTTTTGCCCCGCGCTGGGCAGTGTCGGGGAACCTGTAGCCCCCAGGAGGAGGCCGCCTGGCGGGCCAACGTGCGGTTGGGTGCTTTAGTGAGCGGTTCCTGCAGCAGCACCTTGGTTGTCGTGTTCGTTGTGGCAGTTGGGCTCATTGCTGTGCTGGCTTTCGTGGGAGCCCTTGGTGAGGGGACTCAGCCCCTCGTTCTCGTGAGGGACCTTGTCTGGGGGCCTAGGTGGGCTTTCCCTTGCCTCGTTTTTTTTCTGGGCTGCGGTGGTGCCGCCCCGTTGTCGTGGGCCCCTGCCCCAGGGGTAGAGGGCGTTCAGAGGCACTCTTTGCGTAGAGCTCTAGAGCCCCGTGAGCGCGCGAGGAGGCTGGCCAGGTGGGGGGTGGTAGCTAGTCTTGGTAGGCGTTTTTGGTTGAGGTGTGTGACGCCTCTCGCGTGGCTCCCGCTAAGCGCGGCCCGCAGTCGTCTGCGCCGCTGAGTTGGTTGGCCAGGGGCCGTGGGGGGTGCCCCTGGCTGACGCGAGTGAGGGAGTGAGGCGCGCGCGGCGGAACAGACGGACGTAGCCGCGCGCCCGCCCCTGCGCTGTGTCTCGGCCCGGTCAGGGCCCCCGGTGCTCGTCCTGTCTCAGGGCGAGTCGCCCACAGTGTAACACCCGTTAACAATTATTGACTGCATACGCGCGCCCCGCCGTCAATCGATTATTGAAACAGAAACATACAGATCAGAAGTAAAACAATGATTTAGATGTCAAGCAAGCGGGTCAAGTCAAACTGTTCAGCCATCGCAGGTGCTGCGTCCTCGCTCGCTCCAACATTGACATTAAGAAACCACGCATACACGCCAGCCACAAACAAGAGAAATACCGGTCGACGACCTGTATGAAGTCGTTTTATAACTAGGTTGTCCGGTCACGCCAAGCGGTCGGCTAGCTAGCTAGTGAGCAAAGTTGTATAGCTCAAACCCGCCGGCGTAGCCAGCAGTCAACCAGGCCGTGCCGTCCGCAAACGCCTTCTTGGCCTGAGTGATGACCAGCTCGGTGAGACCCGGCGGCGCGAAGCCGCTCTCCTGTGCCGACTGCTGCTCAGCATCCGGCTCCGCCGTCATCATCGCCTGTGATCGGATACATGGATGGGTCGCGATTGGGCAACACCGCACGTACGTTCATGTATATATGTATGAATGTATCATGAACTAAAAGCTTGGCACATACATGCGTTGGCCGACACCAACGCATTATAATGTATGATGCATGACAAGCAAAAACATACGCACGCACGAGCCTGGCACGCAAGTTGTATTTTTATAATCAGATGGTTTCTGCCAGGCCCTTAACGCCCCAACAGGCACATGAATATAAATCGCGGGTTACGAAGGGTCGGCCGTCAACCTTTTGTGGGCCGCAATTCATGTAATGCTGAAATAAAGAGGCCTTGGCAGAGCGAGATTGCCGTCCTACGATGGAGCGATGCGGGCCAGATAAACCCCTAAACCACCCAATGCCAGCAGTCTAAAACCCAGCAGACTCGCCCACTCTCAAGGTAGGGATGGGCTCCATTCATTCATGTCCAGCCGCAATAATGTATGTATGTGCGGCTTACTTACGATGTCTTCTGCTGTGGCTGCTGGCGTCTCATCAAAGTCCGCAGCGATGCAGGGAGACAGACACTCCACCAAGCGTAAGGGCGGCGGGGCGCCACCGTCGCTCGAGCGATGTCCACCGGACGAGGAAGACCTCCGGTGGTGCTTGCCGCCGTGCTTCTTCTTGTGGTGGTTGACAGTCTTCTTGAGGGCCATGGCTTGCTTGTGGTGTTGGATAAACGTAAGAGAATACTGGGGGCACTTCAGCTGGTTGACGAAAGACTTTCGGCGGGATAATAATAATCAAGTCGCTCGTGCGTGTGTGATAATATTATTTCTGTGTAAAGAGGGGAAAGAGTGTTTGATAATTGATAAGTGATTTGATTGTCCACATCGGATTATGCCTTTCATTGTGTTCGGGCGAGGGCGTTTTGCCGTATATGGATAGTAGTAATTAATTACAGAGGAGCTGGATAACAGCTACATAGTGCGATCGCACGACTCTGTGCGTGCGTGGATGGATGACGAAGGCAGCGTATATGGATGACGAAGGCAGCGATTCAGACGTCCGCGTCACCGCCCGCCTAAACTCAATCGTCTGGCGTCGGCGCCTAAACCACAAAAACCGCTTAGTCATCAAACACGCACGCATGCACACGCAAGCCAGCCACATGATGCACAATGCACAATCAGTACAGCGCTCACTATGGCAATAACCGTTTTTTCCTAGTACCGCTGAGCTTCTGCCGTGCATGTGGAAAGACTTTCTTTCCGGGGCCCCAATGTATGACAAAAGTCGCAGAATTCCACGTCCGCTGACACCGCCCCCATTCTGCTGTGCATGGGCCGTCTGCATGCGCACCCCGTACGTGCATGTTACGTTATGCATGTCTACCAATATTATTATCCGCGAACGATGAGAAGAACTCCCTTCAACGAATTCGTGGACGGCTCCCTGCTGACCTCTGAGAAACCTCCCTTCAACTTGCGTGCGTGAATGTCTGAGAGGGCCTGCATGCCTGACGGCTCCACGTAGCTGACGGCTCCCAAGGCAGCGAGGGTCCGGGCGACCAGCTCATTTATTTGTTTGGTGTTTAGATAGGTCGTCGCATATGTGTGCGTGTGACCCGAGGACGTGCCGCCAGTGACCTACTTTTATTGCCTCGTCTAAAAGTAGTGATGGTCAGACCTCGAAGTACCGTACCGACGCAATCTTTTTGCGAATAAATAATTAACTGTTTGGGGCCTCGCAAAGTGTCAAACAAAACTCGGAAGGGTCCCTCGCAAATATTTAAAGTTTCAAAAAAAACTCCCAAGGTACCTCGCAAAATTTTCTCGCAAATATAAATTATTTGCCGCGAGCTGCGGGTGGTGGGGGCGCTGTGGGGGCCGGCGGGGAAGGGCTGCCGGGGCTACGGCGGGCACGGCCGGTCGGGGAGTAGAGGCGGCGACGGCGGTGGAGCCAACGGGGGCCGGCATGTCCCAGTCGGCAAGGGGCCGTGGCAGGCAGAGAGAAAGGGCAGCGGGGTGGGCGGGTGGACAGGCTGCTGCACGGGGGAGGGGATCCGGGACGCAGGAAGGCCACTACGAAAGGCAAGCAGCCCAAGGCCAAGCCCGTGGCTGTGGGGCGGATGGGTTTTGGGCCGGATGGGTGGCGTGAAGCAGGTATGGCACCCGGTATGTCCAATTCCTTCAGTAGAATGCAATTCCTTTGCGCTGACGATAAGATGCCAGTTCGCAAACTATGACATACGGCTCAAGAGCTCGCAAATTTCAAAAGTTTACAAATAAACTCCTACTGGCGCCTCGCAAAATAATAGCGTTTACATATCCAAATTTTAAATATTTTCTGGCCTCGCAAATTAACCGCGTCGCAAAAAGATTGCGTCGGTACGGTAAGCCTCCATCCAAGAAAGGGCGGGCGACTGTCCGTGGTCACAGCCCATGAACAGATGACCGAGACTCCATGAGGTCTTCGAGACCACTTGTGATGTTGGAATTTTTGGGCGGGGCCCCAGCGCGAAGCGCCCGGGGGGGCCCCGCCCTGTAGGATTGCCCATGTCCGTGTGGCCTGTGAACTGTGGACTGTGGACTGTGGACTGTGGACTGTGCGTGGTGTCCTAACCAAAGTGCAGAATCTCGGCCAACGGAAAGGCTGCATAAGTAAAAGATTACATTCTTTATTGCACGGTAAATTTATTATAGGAACCCAACATCGCATGAGTAAAAACCAGTTTGGGCAGTCTCCATGGACCGAGGCCGAGGTCAAGCCAACACCTCTCGGCCTATAATTAATTCCAGAAGATTCATCATTCCTTAAAGTGGATTTCTGACATGACGGCGTGAAATGAATCTTCGTTTCGGCGACCAACTAAGTTTGCATTGCGAACATTCTTCCCGCTGTCACGACACACTGCGTCTTTGACACCGTTTGTCCGAAGCCATTGGTAGTTACTAAGAAGCAGAAGAACTTGGCGGTTCGTTAGGATTTCGCGAGGTTAGTTGTGTGGTTCTGGAGCTATCTTACGTTGTGGGATATTTAGGAGCTGCTCGCGATCATCGCAGCAGCTTGTTGAAATACTTGCCGCATTCATTGCAGACGGTTGGTTATATCTAGCTGTCGCGCTTGTATTCACAACTAGCTCCCTGACGACGAGCCGGTTCTACATCGTCAGGTCGCAAGGACCGGCCTCACGGGTGGCGCACCCGCTGCTGTGACTTGTAACACTAAACGCTGTGTTACTGAACGCTCGCTCGCTCGCTCGCTCGCTGCTGCTACGATACGCTGATCTGATCAACCACTCCGACATCTCCTTTCATCGCCGCGCCATTGCAATCGCGTCGGGCACCTCTGTCCCCGGCGCACCATACCATATTTCAACAAGCTGGAGGAGACATCGGAGGAGGTTCGCCGCTCGCGCCGACTTGCTGGCCTTGGGCCATCGGCTGCTTCTTCGGAGTCTGAACAGACGTCTGAGGTGAATAGTGACGCTGAGAGTGCTGATTCTGCTTTGGACACTGCTGCTGGTGCTGACGCTGCTGCTGGTGCTGATTCGGGCTCTGAGTCCGGTTCCGTCGTAAGTGATTCTGATAGCGAAATGGCCGCGGAGCTTTCTACGAGTGGCATGCCCATTTTTATGGGCGGTGGCGCCAAGGCTTTGGCAGATTTCAAGATAGGGCATAAGCGCTTTGTTGCTTTGAAGAGCTTTCAGTTGAAGGACGGCAAGGTTCCGCCCGAAGCCGAGTGCAACTTGGCCAAGGCGAGCCTGGCCGGGGGAGCGGCGCTCTGGTTTGAGAGGATGGGAGGGTGATTTGTAGGCTGAGTCCCTCCGGTTGGCTTGGTTGGCGAGTGTGGACATTGATCAGGGGGGGCAACCCTTGGCTCTGGTGAACAAGCGATTTGCGTGTGCCAGCTTGGTGTACGGACGCGCCGTACGGACTCGTTGTGGACCACTTGCGATAGAAGACTTCGTGCACGTGTGACTCTTAGCGTTTTGCCTAGCTTTTTGTGTGCCTCTTACGCTTGCGGCGGTGTGGCGTGACTGGCAGCTTCAGCCCCCAGACGAATGCTTGGGGCTTCCAGCTGGGGGGGGAGTTGCTCAGGGCAGCACGCGTTCTGCCAGTTACGCAGTGTGTCGTGACAGCTGTCACGACACACTGCGTCTTTGACACCGTTTGTCCGAAGCCATTGGTAGTTACTAAGAAGCAGAAGAACTTGGCGGTTCGTTAGGATTTCGCGAGGTTAGTTGTGTGGTTCTGGAGCTATCTTACGTTGTGGGATATTTAGGAGCTGCTCGCGATCATCGCAGCAGCTTGTTGAAATACTTGCCGCATTCATTGCAGACGGTTGGTTATATCTAGCTGTCGCGCTTGTATTCACAACTAGCTCCCTGACGACGAGCCGGTTCTACATCGTCAGGTCGCAAGGACCGGCCTCACGGGTGGCGCACCCGCTGCTGTGACTTGTAACACTAAACGCTGTGTTACTGAACGCTCGCTCGCTCGCTCGCTCGCTGCTGCTACGATACGCTGATCTGATCAACCACTCCGACATCTCCTTTCATCGCCGCGCCATTGCAATCGCGTCGGGCACCTCTGTCCCCGGCGCACCATACCAGGGCAGCACGCGTTCTGCCAGTTACGCAGTGTGTCGTGACACCGCGACCACACCACAGCAGCTCTGCTAGCCGGTCCGACCGACTTGACGCATACTTATATTACAAAGGTTGCAAGGAGCAAACCATGAGGGGCAAACTGCTGGTTGTTAGACGCCAAGCCGCAAATGCACGCATGATGCAGCGGTCTTCTGCGGGCCGCCCAACAAGTCCAGTCGGCAACCTAGGGGATCCCTGTCCTAATGTTAAAGCATTCAAGCCTCCTCTACGGCGAATACCTCAGTAGCGAAGCCTGTGCACTCTCGTCGGCAACTGCACGTCGTCGCAATCAACCCTCGCAAACAGTTCCGCTGTCCTTCTATTGGCAAGTCAGCCTGCGTGGTGTGTAAATGATACACTCCATGTCTACTGTCAAGTAACTTCAGCCAATGCGCTGGCCGGAAGAGTTGCACAGTGCCGAGACGGCGCGCGATGCTAAACATGGGTCGGATTGCTGAAGCCGCAGGCATTTCAGATATAAAGCTCTGGCTGCCTATCAGCAGGAATGTCGACACTCTCACAGTTGACGCCCTCGCCGCTCGCTTTGGAAATGCCGTATTTCGGTCGATGCGCACATGCGCTCATGCACCCTGCGGGATGACGCGCTTCGCGCGGCGCCGGCAGGCCTTGCTAACAACTCGGCTAGCAGGCATTTCGGATATACAGCTCTGGCTGTCTATCAGCAGGAATGTCGACACTCTCACACTTCACGCCCTCGCCGCCCTAGCACTCAACTTAACCCGTACGGATTTAGTGGGGCCCCGCCCTTTTTCCGGCTTCAAGGAAGCCGACACCAACCCCTTGTTATAATCACAATTGAATTGTATAATAATTATAATAATAATTATTTAAATAATAAGCAAGACCGGGTCATAGGCTGCACCTCAGCAGGGGACTGCCCAGACGCGCGAGCCGACGGAACTTGCGAGAGCAGATCGACCGGCACCTGCTGGCGCCCCCGCCGCAGACCTACCGCAGCCGGCTGGGGTAACCACCACCACCCGGCAGCAGCTAGCTCTGGCTCGCCCAGGCGCCGCCTGGGTGCGTGCGAGCAGGCCCCCTGGGACACGCACGATCACCCCAGCGGCGGCGCTGTCCGCCGTTGATGTCGGCAGCACTCAGGTGCTGTCTCCGAGGGCCAACCCAGAGACATGGGCGGGTGGGGGCAGCGGCGGAGGCGGCCGGACAGCGGCAGCGGGCAGCAGCATTATTATTATTATTATTATCCTTGGCAGCTTCCAGTACGATGCTCAGGCTGTTTTCTCGCCGGCTGTTTTTAATTGTTATGGAGGCTCTCCCACCCCCTCGCTGATTTTGCCCATAATATATAGTGTTGATTATTACACGATTCTCAGGCAAGGTGACCACGCAATCTGATAGATTCACCCGGTAGGAGGTAAGGCTGCGGCTGTGTACGTCGTCCCGGTCAGGGAAACTACTTATAAGCACACCGCTCGCGTGTGATGACACTGCACGCAACCAATTGACGTAGCTCGGCACTTTCTTTGTCGCCTCGTCCCTCAAAGTTCATCCCAGCGTCATGCGCGCCAGCCACGTCAACCATACAGTGCAAACGTATAGACGACGGGCGTTTACAATGTACGATCAAAAGCGAGGGCTTCCGTTAAAAACTAACATTATTGCGCTGCACCGTACATTTAGTGCCAAGGTGATGCATGAGCCCACGCAGCCATTCAGTACTCACTCTGCACGACGACTTTCCGCCTCATTATTGTGATAACACGCTAGTAACGAAATTGCAAATATATATTTCCCGACTTATAAAATGTCCTGAAATACCTACCACGCGCCTGCAATCAATGTGCGTGCACGCACGCACGTGCGTCCCCTAAAGACCTAATACACCGTGCATCGTACAATGTCCTAACTAACCATCATCGAATGCGCTGTTAAGTTTGGATAGCCAGACGATATATTCTGGATTGTGATTATGGCAAATACGTACCTAAACGTTCCAGTCCGACTACGTAAATTGGCGCGGATGCGTGGCAAGGCGGGTGCGCGCAACTGATGACTGCATTAGTCATCGTCACCTCAAATTGAATACACCTATAAAAACATGTTCCTCACGCACCACGGCGCCACGGAACAAGATGCGCTCGCTTGTCGGTGCACGCCCTCGACATACGCAATACGCGCCTCTAAGCGCTGTTCAAGCGCGTCATTGGATGGGAATTAACGTACGTCCAACAAAACATGATGATGACCAGCAGAATCAAATCGATCAAGGTAGAATTAGTCCGTACCTCCGGCGGGATTTGCAAAGGTTTCGCACTGTGCGGGCCTACCCCTGCCTCATCAACACATACATCGCTCTCAATTTGCGCGGCTACCCCTTTTCCGCTCGTCGCGCGAAGAGGTACGTACGACAAGGAAGCCACACTTTGCCGTACTACGGCTTCATCCGATTAGCGCCGGCGGCGGGCAACGGACGACAGCGCCACCAAAGCTACGGCGGCAACGACGGCGGTGGCGGTGGCCCCCGTGTAGAGCGCGATGCCGGCGTGGTCAGTGACCCAGGTCTTGCCGGCCGCGATAATCTTCTTGGCCTGCAAATCCACAGAAAGAAGGGGGCGCATGAAGAAAAGCAAGCCAGGCCGCCGCCACGCAGCAGGTCGTAAGAAACGGACAGCAAGTGACATTTGGCTTGGTGCATGGACGGATGTATATATAATATACGTGGGGCCTGCGCGCAACTAAACCTAAACACAGCGAGGAGCAAATAAACGGCGGGATCGATGACCTTCATGCATGCGATCATCGAACATATGACCTCGCAACCGCATGCATATATGTGCGTTTATTGGACTTACAATGTCTCCTGCTGCAGTAGTGGCCGACGCAGCAGCCGGTGTCGGTGGCGGGATCGCCGCGGACTCCGTTGTCATGCTCGGAGGCAGGACCTCAGTTGGGGGCGACGACGGGGCGCCACCGCCGCCGCTCGAGTGACCAGACGAGGAAGACCGCCGGTGCTTGCGGCAGTGCTTCTTCTTGTGATGATTGACGGTCTTCTTAAGAGCCATAGTGTCAGAAACTACGTAGCTGAAAGAAAGCGGACGGTTTAGTATCTAAGTAAAGGCTTCCGATGACACGCAAATAATAATTAAGCGTGCGTTAGTTTTGTATGTTTCTGTGCTTTGGAGATGGAATGGTGAGAAATTGTGGAAGTGGGAATAACTTGTTGGCAGCGCAAAGCAGCTTATATAGTCCTGTCGTGCAGGCGCCCGCCAGGGCGCCTGGGTGCGCCGTACCGTATACGAGAGGCCGGCGGCGATTCAGAAGGCGGGCGTAGCACGCAGTCCGCGTCATCGCCTTAAACCGCATCTGAATCACCACCCCATCCGCTGCGACCCATCTCACTCCGATGCGACGTCGGTCTGAAATCCACGGAGTCTTACTGGATGTCTTGTCAGGGCTGGTCTTAAGACAACAAAGCTTTATCTCCATGCAATTTGCGTTGTGTTTCGATTACATACTGCCTCTGCGCGCGTGCTTGCTTCACCATTCAAGCATTTTTGCTGGGTTTTGCTGTTTGGACGGTGACGCGGACATCACTCAGACTCGCTACCTCCGCCTTCCAAATACGGCAGAACATTACATAAGCTATCGTCAAAACACAATAATAAAAGACATCTTAGTGTGAACACACCAATCATTCTGCGCCCTTGCTTCATTAAGTGCTCACTATCGTACCGGTATCTGCAATACTTGCTTCCGAATCGTAAAACGTCACGAAATAGCTCAACGGGCTCGCTCCTATTCTCTTGTACCCAACACCACAAGCAAGCCATGGCCCTCAAGAAGACTTTCAACCACCACAAGAAGAAGCACGGCGGCAAGCATCACCACAGGAGGTCTTCCTCGTCCGGCGGACATCGCTCGAGCGACGACGGTGGCGCACCGCCCTATGTGGAGTGTCTGTCTCACTGCATCGCTGCGGACTTTGAGACGAACCCGTCTGACCTAGTAAGTTCAACAATGCACTGCGTGCGTGCGTGTGTGGCCGCGCGACCATGGAGGCCATCCAGCATGCTATGTCGGACCCGGCACGCAGCGCGTTGCTTGTATGTATATATGTGTCTATCTGGAAGCTGTTCCGAGCACAACGAAGACACCACAGATATAGTCTCGCTGCTGGTCTTGCTTGTTCTGCCATCCATACAGACATAGTTTTGGGGGTTTTGTTCAGCCTTCAACGTAAGGAAAAACCCTTTGCCAGAGCGCCCTCCATGCCGGCATTTCAGCATAAGTTATTACATAGGGGAAACCTCTCCACGTAAACACAACTCGCTCGGCCTCCACATGCCGAGGCTTGCGCGTGCGTGTATGTATATATGCCTTGTTGCCGTTCGTATGCCGTTCGTTGCCGTTCGTATGTATGTCTTTTGTTGCCGCTGTATGTGTCAGTAATAGCTAAACCATGCACGCACTTGCCATCCAAGCCTTGAGCGCCGTCGCTGCCTCACTTGCGATCTGCGATACATGCATGCCTAAGCGTACGTGTGCTGTTCCCCGCGCGATCGCGACCCACTCATCATCCGATCACATACAGGCGATGATGACGGCGGAGCCAGATGCCCAGCAGTCGGCGCAGGAGAGCGGCTTCGCGCCGCCGGGCCTCACCGAGCTGGTCATCACTCAGGCAAAGAAGGCGTTTGCGGACGGCACGGCCTGGTTCACGGCTGGCTACGCCGGCGGGTTTGAGCTTTACAACTTTATTTGCGCACTAGCTACTTAGCTAGCAAGCTTGCTTGGCGTGATGACAACGTATATATGCAGCGGCATATGTATGGTTGGGTCGCACGCCTTGCCGGTATTGCATCTGGCGGTGGAGTGCTTTATTTCCTTGATTAGGTTCCCGCCCCGCCCCCCCCTGGCATTGCTCAACGTCGGCGGGCGACTCAGCAGCCACGCAGGATGCCGCGATGTCTGAGCACGCACATTGATTATTTGACCTCTTGACCTCTGTTGGATCGTTTGGGGGCTTTCTTGTCGTCGGTTTCGGTCCTACGTAGTCATTTCCCACTGCTGGCACGTTCTGTACAGCACGCACACACGCTGCTCGATCGGTGTGGGCGAGCATGCAATTATTAACGGGGCGCGAGTGCGCAAATATGCTTTATTATTTGCGTCGTGGCGGTCACCAGTTTGCGGCTTGTTATGTGTTTGCGAGGCGACGGTAGATATGTACGGCAATAAAGGAACACAAATTTTGGCAGGTAGGCACCTGCATGGCGGGCCCGTTTTTTTCTAGCTCCATCGGCGGTAAGGAGATGGAGCTAATCGGATATAGAGCGTTAGAGGTGGGCTCAATATCCAAGGTGTATTACAATAATTTAGCGGTGTCGATCGTACATACCTACAGTCGGTGTATCGTGCGTGGTATCGTGGTTATGTATCGTGGTTCGTGTTTATGTATCGTGGTTATGCGGGGCGTGAAGTCGGTTGGATGGTGGAGGCAATATGTTGGGCATGAAATGAAATGGTGCGGCCTAATGTTCTGGCTGGAGGATCTTGCTTGCTCGTAATAGTCGTAACCCGCCTTACATACACTTGCACTGTATGATGACAGGGCTAGCGCTCGATCGACGATGCTGGGAGAGGACACCGATAGATGGAGTAGAGGGCCGGAGTGCGAGGCAGCGATTATGTCAAGCAAGGTATTTTAATGGCGCTTCACAATTATCGTGCCTCTTGGATGATCAGTTTTAGGGAAACTTCGCGCCGTACTTGTTGCGTGCAGTGGGTAATAAGACCAGGCGCGCGACATGACGGTTAGTTCGATGGCCTCTGGCTTCTGCTGCTGGCTGCGTGCAGGCAAGTCCGTCCAGCGTGTAAGTACTCTTGTGTGTAATCCTTTGTAAGAGGCAAGAAGTGTTGAGAGAAGTGTTGAGTGCATTATTATATATACGCAGCCAGCGGCGGAGAATAATGCGCTTTGTTGACTCGTGAAGAGCGGGCGGGCGCCCAGGAGCGTTCTGTACCGCAGCAGGTTGCTTGCGTGGAAGGCTGGTTAGGGTTGAATGAAGGCGGGGGTAACAATCATCCGCGTCACCGTCTACAAGACTCCAACCGTGTTTAAACCGCCGTGCACGCACATAGTCATGCCAAAGCACCAGACACAGCTGCGAGCGCTCCGCATAGCCTACCCTGCTGCTGGGCTGCTGGGATGACGGGAATGAAAGAACACGAACGAAGACAAACACACGTCGGGCTACACGCTGCTGGCTGGTTGGACCTCGCTCACGCAGCAGGCGGGGAGGTGTCAACGCATCACACACACACACCGTCCCCCGCCGGCGGCAGAGCCACTTGTATGTATCCCCACAAACCGCTCCCCCGCGCGTGCACGCACCCATCCAGCATGCACACCTCGCTCGTCTCTCTATCTGCTGGGCGGGTCAAGCACCCCGTGCGTGTTCCATGAGCGAATGTGCAATGTGGGGGCCGCACCAAGGCTGCGGTTCCGGACAAATAAAGGCAATGAAGAGCCCACAGTACGTAGTGTTGACAGTTTGGACTGTCTTTGTAAAAATGTCCGGAGCTCAGGGATCGCCAATTAGCGGTAAGTAAGAGTGCTACTGCGCGACCGCGAGCTGACCCAGGAATGATGACCACCGACGATGGCCATCTCGCGCAGTCTCGTCTTCAGGCGATGAGGTAGGAGGAGCGCGCTCCAGAAGCTCGCCGAGGTGAAATGTACCCTCGATCGACAAAGCTCTCACATCTCTAACTCGCAGTGCGTGTTTAAATGGTTCACCTGCTATTACACGCGCGCAGGCGCGGGAGACAACCGCAAGCGTTCGCACGAACGCGGTGGTGGTGGCGGGAGTGCTTCCGGCGAGGGGTATCAGCAAGTGCGCGTGAAGAGGGAGCCTGGGGTCGACGCTGGGTTCCAGGGTGAGTACAGACTTGTGTGCCAAGGAAGCAAGGGGCGGCTCCCGACATCAACGTCCCGTGGGTCTGAATAATGATTTCTAGACCCAGAACCCCAAAACTTGACAGCCTGGGTCTAGAAATTATGATTCAGACCCACGGGACGTTGATGTCGGGAGCCGCCCCTTCCTTGGCTAACAAGTCTGTACTCACCCTGGAACCCAGCGCGCGTCGACCCCAGGCTCCCTCTTCACGCGCACTTGCTGATACCCCTCGCCGGAAGCACTCCCGTCACCACCGCCGCGTTCGTGCGAACGCTTGCGGTTGCCTCCCGCGTCTGCGCATAATAGCAGGTGAATCATTTAAACGCGCCCTGCGAGTTAGAGATGTGATAGCTTTGTCGAGGGTACATTTCACCTCGGCGAGCTTCTGGAGCGCGCTCCTCCTCATCGCCTGAAGACGAGACTGCGCGAGATGGCCATCGTCGGTGGTCATCATTCCTGGGTCAGCTAGCTTGCGGTCGCGCAGTAGCATTCTTACCGCTAATTGCGATCCCTGAGCTCCGGACATTTTTACAAAGACAGTCCAAACTGTATGTCAACACTGTGGACTCTTCATTGCCTTTATTTGTCCGGAACCGCAGCCGTACCCATGACCTCACCCCGCAACCGTTGTATGCTTGGTAGGACGCGAGTGAAGAAGGAGCCTGGGGTCGACGCTGGCATGGGTTCCAGGGTGAGTACAGACTTGTGAGCCAAGGAAGGGGCGGCTCCCGACATCAACGTCCTGTGGGTCTGAATTATAATTTCTAGGCCCAGGCTGTCAAGTTTTTACATGCCACGGCCAATGTGCCAGTAGATAGACAGCGTAAAAAGTGACGCTCGGCAGTCCGCAGCGAGGCGGCTGCTCGTCGCCGGTGACGAGAGATACCCGACGGGATTGCGTATGTGACAATCCACAGGCTACTTTTCAGCCCAACACATGTTTCCGTGTCCTGCTGCCTGTCTGCATATGCTGTGCATGCGCCGGCTCGGGACCCGACAATGCCGTCGATGTCGTCGATGTCCCCGCTCGGTCCAAGTGCTGCTGGTAAGAGCGCGTGTGTGGGGGCAGGGGTGAGGCGCAAGAGGATGATGGTCGACGCGTGAAGACGTGTCGCGTTGATGCCGATTGCTTGTCCATGTGAACTGTGTCCCTATGGCGGATGTTTATTCCCTTGGCGGATGTTTATGGCCCTATGGCGGATGTTTATGTCCCTATGGCGGATGTTTATGTCCCTATGGCGGATGTTTATTCCCCCGCACCCAAATATAGGTGCGGGCCCAGCCCACAGCGAGCCCCTGCGTGCTGACCACGTGCGTGCGTGCGTGCGTGTGCACGGCGCAGCATTATTCTTATACCGTCCTCCATCGCTCTATCTCTCTCCAACCATTACGCACGCACGCACGCACGCACGCACGCAAGCACGCGCGCGCACGCACACACGTACACACGCACAGACCATTGCGGGTATCAAAAATACAAAAAGGTGCAGCGCAAGCAAATAAACCTAACTGCAGCTCATCACTTCCGTCATTATCAGTCCTCCAGTTCCGTCCGTCCAAATTTCATTACTGAGCCTACCATCCATACATATATACGTGATGAGCCCCGCCTCCTTCATATATCGCACCGCGCGCCATGCACTCACTACGTACATACTCCGCACTGCTTCAAGCCAACTTGTCATGACCTAGCCTTCCGCCTTATTGTGATGACATGCCAGTAACGGAATAGACCCCGCCCGCCTTACAAAACGTCCTAAAATACCTGCCACGCGCTTGCAATTAATGTGCGTGCACCTAATACACACACCGTGATCCGTACATACGTCCAACGTCCTATCCGCCATCGAATGCGCTGTTAAGTTTGGACGATAGATTCTGGTTTATGATTATGGCAATTAGCTAAACGTTCCAGGCCAACTACGTAAATTATTGGCGCGGATTGCGCTCAACTGACTGCATAAGAAGCGTGTCCTGGGTGTTTCCCATATACGAAGTGTGTCACAGATGGGGGTGGTAAGAACCACCGTTCAGTTGAGTGGATGCACCAGTTGCACTGGGGATCCTTTATTACAATGGGCCAAGCCTTACCTGGCCGCAAAGCTCCCTGCCTGGCAACCTGGGGCACAAGGAAAACGAAAACGCTGCTGAAAGGCGAGGCCCTGGCCACATCTGGAGGCGAGACCCTGCAAGCCCAACATCATGAACATGATATTCAGCATCACACAAAGGAAAGCTAGTTCGGCAGTCAACGTTTACTTACTGGGTGGTGTCAGCCCATCCTTGGTAGCCCAGTCCTGCAAGTTCAAACAGTAAGCACGCAAAAAGCTTCAGGTTTGTAGCATTGGAGTGAGAGATGAGCAACCTCAAGTCTAGGAGCTCCAGTTCGATACATGACTATAAAAAAGTACAGCAGCATACCTTCATAAGCCATACAAGGCAGAAGATAGCCAGCGAGCTTTCCAACAAGTGGACGCCATGCAACGGCAAGACGGTATGGCCCCGTGCAGGCCAAAAGCTTCAGCGACAGCGCCCGGGTGCTTCCAGAGAAAACGGAAGATTAACTGAGTAGAACCTTGCAACAGGTTTGCTCCAAGGGAGTTCCGGGTCGCATGATTGACTATTGTTACTGCCTGCCTAAAGGTTTGCTTAAAAGTAAGTACGTCAAGGCAATAGGCTCAAGGAACCAATACGTTACATTTTATTAGTAGAGAACATAATAGCAGAACAGGCCATAGTCAATGCCATACGACCGGGAATTCCAGCACGTATCCTGTTAGTGGCAAGTACAACTATTCTTTATACAATAACGACCTTAGCAAATTAAACCGGCAGGTATTACAATGATAATGAACAATCTCAGTCTCTTAGGAGGGGACCCTGTCGTACTCCTCGACTTTGGCAATGAGTACGACATGGTTCCACTCTTCCACAGACTGAACATACCCAACACGTAAGGCTAGCTCCCGAAATATTCCCTAGGCGAACTAGGACAATTATACTGAAGCGCTAGCCGGGCTAAAACAGCGTTCAATGGCAACCACTTTCGAGTCTCTAGTGCACAGTGTTCGAAAGGACTTCAGCCTCCTTCGCAAACTTTAAACCAACATTAAGATTGGTATCTACCACATTGGCTGTTATAACTGCGAGTGCAAACCTGGAGACGAGTTGATTGTAGACGGCTGTAAAGCTGTTGCACCAAACCAAGCCTCAGCAGCGTCGCTTTTTTGCCTTCAGTATATAAAGTTTAACGACCATGGGGAGGTGGTGAGCTCGATGCTGTATAACGACTTTGGCGGGAAACTAATCTTTCAGAGTCAAACGAATGCGGGTCTGTTTTTCAACAATCAGGAGACCAAGGCCTTTATGCAGCTCCTGGGCTCCACTGCAACTGTTGAGTCCCTCCGGACCTACCTGGGTCAAGAAAGCCAAGGTGCGCCGTGTGCCGGTCACCTATTTGCATGGTTTATCGTGTGACTGCCGTGACTGCCCTCCACGATTTGCAGGAGCCCAGGACGCCACCAGAGCCGTCGTGTGGCCAACCAAATATGGCAGGGCAGGGTGGGGGCAGGTCAGGGCGGAGCGACGGGGCGGGGCAGGGCGGGGTGGGACCGGTGCAGGGATGGGCAGAGCGGGGACGGGCGGGAAGGGGCAGGGCGGGGCGGGGCGGGGATGGCGCACTGTTGGGCGGGCCGGGGGATGGCAGAATGGGGCGGGGCAGGGGCAGGCCGGGGCGGGGAGGGGCACTGCGGGGAGGGGCAGGGCGGGGCGGGCCAGGGCGGGCAGGGTGGGGCGGGATGGAAAGGGGCAGGGCGGGGTGGAGTGGGACGGGGCGGGGCAGAGCAGGGCCGGGTGTGGCAGGGCACTTCGGGGCACTGCAGGGCGGGGCAAGGGTGCAACTCGGCAGGAGCTGCACGCATCCATCGAGCCGCCCTCCTCGGGGACCGCCAAATGTCTGGGTACATTATTGCTTACACACCAGCAGCCGTGGAACCTCCGGAACCCCTGCCCACCATTCACCGACCAGCTTATCCCCGACCCACCCACACCACTGCCCACCTGGCCGCGATGTATCTGCTCCGGTACCACCCCGCACTGCAACACGCCCCTCCCTAATCTTTCAATCAACTGCCGCTCCTTCCCTCCCCCGCCTTGCCTCACAGGCCATCAACGTTTCTGGCGGCATGGCGGCTGCCCGTACCCTCCATACGGTGCCACCATCGTATATTCATCTACACGCACCATGCCGCCACGCCTCTCAACATTTTCCAGGTGCAGACTGCGATGCGTCTCGGGGCGGGGTGTGTGCGGTGCAAAACGGTGCATTGCTATGCCGGTACGGCACGAGGAGGTTTTGGGGGCGTGGAGGGAGAAGGCGGCTGCGGAGGTGTTGGGGTGCCTGGTTTGGGTTCGGGCGTTTGGGACCGGGCGTCCAGTTTGAGGTCAGGACGGGGCGGGGCGGGGCAGGGCGGGGCAATGAGGGGTGGGGCAGGGCGGGGGAGGGTGGGGCTGGGCTGGGCCGTTGTGAAGCGGGCCGGGGCGGGGAGGGGCAGGGCGGGGCGGGCCAGGGCGGGCAGGGTGGGGCGGGATGGAAAGGGGCAGATCGGGGTGGAGCGGGACGGGGCGGGGCAGAGCAGGGCCGGGTGTGGCAGGGCACTTCGGGGCACTGTAGGGTGGGGCAAGGGTGCAACTCGGCAGGAGCTGCACGCATCCATCGAGGCCGCCCTCCTCGGGGACCGCCAAACGTCTGGGTACATTATTGCTTACACACCAGCAGCCGTGGAACCTCCGGAACCCCTGCCCACCATTCACCGACCAGCTTATCCCCGACCCACCCACACCACTGCGTGCCCACCTGGCCGCGATGTATCTGCTCCGGTACCACCCGGCACTGCAACACGCCCCTCCCTAATCTTTCAATCAACTGCCGCTCCTTCCCTCCCCCGCCTTGCCTCACAGGCCATCAACGTTTCTGGCGGCATGGCGGCTGCCCGTACCCTCCATACGGTGCCACCATCGTATATTCATCTACACGCACCATGCCGCCACGCCTCTCAACATTTTCCAGGTGCAGACTGCGATGCGTCTCGGGGCGGGGTGTGTGCGGTGCAAAACGGTGCATTGCTATGCCGGTACGGCACGAGGAGGTTTTGGGGGCGTGGAGGGAGAAGGCGGCTGCGGAGGTGTTGGGGTGCCTGGTTTGGGTTCGGGCGTTTGGGACCGGGCGTCCAGTTTGAGGTCAGGACGGGGCGGGGCGGGGCGGGGCGGGGCAGGGCGGGGCAGTGAGGGGCGGGGCAGGGCGGGGTGGGGCGGGGCCGCGGCGGGGCGGGGCGGGGAGGGGACAGGCTGGGCGGGTAGGGTAGGGTGCACTGTGGGGCGGGCCGGGGCAGGGCGGAATGGGGCGAGGCCGGGGCAGGCCGGGGCTGGGAGGGGCACTGCGGGGTGGGGCAGGATGGAGCGGGACGGGGCGGGGCGGGGCATGGTATGGCGGCATGGGACGGGTTGGGGCGGGTCGGGGCGGGACGGGGCAGGGCGGGGAAGGGGTAGGCCGGGGTGGGGCAGGGTGGGGCGGAGCGGGGCGGAGAAGGGCAGGGAAGGGCGTGGTGGGCCAGGGCGGGCAGGGCGGGGCGGGATGGAACGGGGCAGGGCGGGGCGGGGCATGGCACTTCGGGGCAGTGCAGGGCGGGGCAGGGTTGGGCCAGGGTGCAAGTCGGCAGCTGCAAGCATGTCGCGGTTCGGGGGTTCGGTGTTGTGCCGGCTGCAGGCACACTTCTTGCGGGGGTGCGGGTCTGGTGGATGTCTCTGCTGGCATAACCCCTCCTCTGGCCCCCAAGCTGGCGCATTGCAAGCCGGATAGCGGCGGTCCGTTGCCCCAGGTGTGCGGGCTACTTGTGCAGCACTGTCGCACCCCAAATGTCAAGCAGCGCCCCCTTTCCCTTCCCCGGGCCCGGGGTGTCTGTCCCGTCGGGGTTCGGGTGCAGGTCTGGGTGCCAGTTGTGGGTGCATCTGTTCTGAGGGAGCAGGCTGCGCGCCCAGGGCCAGTGGTCCCGTCGTGGTTCGAGGGTTCGGCATCGCGCCGGCTGCAGGCGTGCTTCTTGCGGGGGTCCGGGTCTGGTGCATGGGGTGGGGGTGTCGGTGGTCGGTTGTCAAGTCTAGGTCTGGTTTGCACCCAAGAACTCCCTTTCTTTCACGCCGTGCAGCCGCTAGGTTGGGGTGTGTTGCCTGCTTGCCTGCTCTCGACCTTGCTTTTCCTCTGGTGACGATGCCACCTGCTCACATCTTCCTCCCATCGCCATTGCGCCGAATGCTCTAACCCCCTTCCCTACTGGCTAATGCTGCCGTGCACGGGTCCAGGGTGCGCGCGGGCAGCAGCAGCTGGCAGGCGTGGATGCCCTGTGCAGCCTGCAGGTAAGCTTCCGGCTGTGCATGGGGGCAGGTAGCCGGGACTGCGGCTGATACTGGCGGGGCTGCGTGCCGGGCTGCAGGCACTTCAGTGTCGAGGGCAGGGATGTACCGGATTGCGGGCAGGGGCATGCATCCGCCCATCGCAAACCGGGAAGCGGCGGTCCGTTGCCCCAGGTGTGACAGCACTGTTGTGCAGCGCTGTCGTGCCCCTAGCGTCCAACAGCGTCCCCCTTTCCCACTGCCGTACAACGCCGATAGCACGGATGCGTCGCCGGATTGCAAGAGTCAGGGATGTGCAGCAAGCACGTGCTGGTGCACGTTCGTCAAGTAGCGCACCCCTTCCCCACTTCCGCAGGAACTGGGTGCCACATCGGGGGCACGTTCAGCAGCTGGGCAATGTACTAGGCCAGACACGATATCATTTCAAGCCCTGCACCGTAGCCGGGCAGGGTGAGGTGTGTTGAGCTTCGGCAGCCGGTCCGGTGTTTGTCAACACCCTCAACAAGGATCTCCATGTCCAGGATGTCAAACTTCCGACTGCTGACGGCGGGGCTTCACTGTCGTACAAATGGCTGGACGCCGGGGTCTGGGTTGGGTTGGGTCGGGCGGGTCTTAGATACAGAAACCGGGGTGGTAGCAAGTACGAGATGCGCCGCCACTGGGATGGCATGACGAGGGTGCGGCAAGCTGCCGTGTTGGCAGTAGTAATGGTAACTGACCCACTGAGCTGGGTGTTGTGGAGGTGGAGCGGGGGAGGGCGGGGACGCGGTAAGGCGGGGCGGTGCCGGGGCGGGTCTGGGTGAGGCACAGCGGGGCAAGGCACGACGGGGCGGGGCCGGGCCGGGCGGGGCGGGGCGGGTCTGGGTGAGGCATGGCGGGGGAGGGCCGGGGACGGCGGGGTGGGGGGGGGCAGAGCGGGGACGGGCGGTTTATCCACGTATAGGCGCGAGCCAATCAACGGATCTCCATATCCAGGATTTCAAGCTTCACTGTCGTTCCAATGGCTGGACGCCGGGGTTTGGGTTGGGTTGGGTGGAGCGCCTTGCTGGATGCTACGGTAGGGTTGCTTGCCCCCGTCTACCTTCAGCTCTGAACCTTGTAGATGTGATCCGTACGGCAGACCGTACTTTATCCGGACTCGGGTGGGTGCCTTTAATCTTGACAGGCTAGTTGCCGTGGGCTCTACTAAAGAAGAGCTCGGTGCTTGACTATGAACACGGTTTGGCCAGTCGCATTTTTGTTGCTTGCCGCTCAGCGGTAGCCCCTTCCAGCACGCATCCTCACTGCTGGCAGCCGGCAAGCCTCCCATGTGCCTGACCATGCAAACCCAGCCACCGATTACCCTCGGCGCCCAACACCCCGGCTTGACATACCAGCCGCCACATCAGCAGCGTGTGTGCAGTGCAGGGGCAGGCTTGCCGCTGTGCACTTGGCCAATGGCCTCGTGTAACGGTTTCACACTTGTGTGGGCGACACTCTCTGCCTGTCGAAAGGGCAGATGAAGCCACTGTCCTCGAAAACGGCTTCGTCGGTGCAGCCAAGGGCGGTATCTTTTACTGCCCACAGCGTCCCTTGAGGTGCCAACGCTACAGCTTGCCGCGCCTTCGTCGTACCATCCCAGTGGCGGCGCATCTCATACTCACCACAACCCCGGTTTGAGTATCTAACGTGCCGTTGCTTGCAAGCTTACCCGCTTCCTTTGCTTTGCAGATATCTCACAGGTTACGTACTTGCGTTTTAAGGCCCTTTGCGGGCTGGTACATTTACGTGGATAAACCCCCGCCCGTCCCCGCTCTGCCCCGCGTGCCGCCCCCGGCCCTCCCCCGCCGTGCCTCGCCCAGCCCTGCCCTACCCAGGTTTGCCCTGCCCAGCCCAGCCCCGGCCCGGTCCCGCTCAGCCCCGCCCGGCCCCGGCCCGGCCCCGGCCCGGCCCCGGCCCGCCGTGCCTCGCCCAGCTTTGCCAGCCCTTGCCAACCCTGCCCTACCGTGCTTTGCCCTGCCCGGCCCAGGCTCGGCCCGGCCCTGCTCTGCCCCGCCCCGGCTCGGCCCGGCCCGGCATGGCCCGGCCCGGCCCGGCCCGGCCCGGCCCGGCCCGGCCCGGCCCGGCCCGGCCCGGCCCGGCCCCGCCGCGACTCTCCCCGCCCAGCCCTCCCCAGCAGGCCAGCCCGGCCCCGCCATGCTCAGCCCAGCCCCGCCCTTCCCCGCCGCGGCCCCGCCCTTCCCCGCTCCACCTCCACAACACCCAGCTCAGTGGGCTCAGTTGCCATTGCAATAACTACTGCCAACACGGCAGCTTGCCGCACCTTCGTCGTGCCATCCCAGTGGCGGTGCAACTTGTACTTGCTACCACCCCGGTTTCTGTATCTAAGACCCACCCGACCCAACCCAACCCAGACCCCGGCGTCCAGCCATTTGTACGACAGTGAAGCCCCGCCGTCAGCGGTCGGAAGGGAAAGGGGGGCACTGTTGGACGCTAGGGGCACGACAGCACTGCACAACAATGCTCACACACCTGGGGCAACGGACTGCCGCTACCCGGTTTGCGATGGGCGGATCCAGGCACCCGTCCTGCGCGCCCTGCCCGTCAATCCACCCAGCTGCTAAACGCCACATGCCTGCCCCTGCCCGCCATCCGGTACATCCCTGCCCTCGACACTGAAGTGACCACAGCCCGGCATGCAGCCTGGGTGCGACGGCATGACCACATGAGCGTGGGCGGGGGCAGGCATTAGCAGGTCCTTTCCCTCGGTTCAGGATTAAGTGCGGCACTGGTTGGCGGACTCAGGTGGGGAAGGGAGGGTGTGTGGGGGAAGTGCGGCAGCGGCGCACTCCGGGATGGCCAATTCTAATCAACAAAGCCACACTGCCGCTGCCGTGCCAACACAGTCACTGTTGTCGGAGCAGCACTTAACCGTGCCTAGTTTCAGGACACCCACGGACGAACACGGAAGGGACACGGGACCCGCGGGCCGCCCGCCGGGCCGCGGTGGCCGGGCCCGCGACCGGCGGCCGGCCCGCGGCCCAGCCACACCGCGGCGCAGCGGGCGGGCGGGCCCGCCCGCCGGCCGGGCCCGCTGCGGCCCGCGCCCCGCGGCCCGCCACCCGGCGGCCCGCGCCCGGCCGCCGGCCGGCGGCCGCCGCCCCGCGGCCGCGGGCCGCGGGCGCGCTGGCCCGCTGGCCCGCGCGCGCGCGCCGCGCGTCGCGGCCACGCCCGCGGCCGCCGCGGGCCGCCCGCGACCATGGCCCGCGGTGCCGCCAGACCAGGACGCCGCCAGACCAGGACGCCGCCAAAAGACCGGGCCAAAAGCATTCAAGAACTGACGGTTCTTGGATGTTCTTGGACATTCAAGAACTGGCGGAGTTCGTTGTTTTGGGGCCGTCTGTTGGTGCCGCTCAAAGGAGAGAAGGTGGCCGCGGCCGCGCGGCCTCCCCGCGGCCGAGAAGGTGGCCGCGGCCGCACGGCCTCCCCGCGGCCCGCGGTCGCGCCCGCGCCCGCGTCCCCGCAGTCGTAGCAATACCGCGGCATCAACATATGCCTAAGTATTCACGCTACAACTGCCACACTGCCGCCGCCCATCAACGAACGAGGTCGATGACTGCTGCAGGTGCAGGGCCACGAGGATGGGGACGTCTTAGTAAAACTATGGCGTGGTTACAGTTCCTAAATGAATAAATGATAAGGTATTTGGACATTAAGTCAAGGGCGACGTCTCAACAAGGTTCCGTATCGCCAAGGCTTCATATTGCCGCTGCTGCGTTTATGGATGGCTAACCAGTTTAACGAATGGACACTTTGGACCATGCTGACATGTGTACATATTGTAAAACAAACACAATCATAAAAACAAATCATTATAACAACATAGCTGTGGCAATACAGGTGAGGTCGAACGAAAGTCCAAGTTGCCTCGTAAACAGGCTACCCGAAATACGAAGGACGTCCGATGGCGCACTGTTTGCAGACAGGTCCAGGTTATCTACCAAGGGATTATAATCGTATTATAAGTATGTTCTCAAGTTATTTTGAAAGTTGCGTTTTTGGTGCCACCTTCGTTCGGGTTTCACTGATCGAACTTCGTAACTTTGGGTGTGCCCGGACATGGCCCTATACGAAGCCCCAAGATCCTTCGTTCGACCCCCCGGAACTGAAATACGAAGCCGGTGTCATTTACGAAGGAAACTTTTTCCCAGAGTGTTTAACCGCAAATAGGATACCCCTATAGAAATATGCGCTCACGCACCATACATGACGCCGCGGAACAAGACGTAGTTGATTGCGCACGCACACCCTCGACAATACTCGCCTCTTATCTTAATAACGCCGTTCAAGCGCGTCAGTGGATGTGAACGTCCAACGGAAAACGATGACCAGCAGCAGTATATCGATCAAGGTCATATTAGTCTGTTCCTCTAGCGGGCCATTTTAAGGTTTCGCAGTGTGCGTGCCTACGTACCCCACCCTCATTAACACATTGCTCTCAATTTCCGTGACTATCCCTTTTCCTCACGTCTAGCTACGTAAGAGGTACGTACGACAAGGAAGCCACACCTTGCCGTACTAGGGTTCGCTTCATCCAATCATTAGCGCCGGCGGCGGGCAACGGACGACAGCGCCACCAAAGCTACGGCGGCGACGACGGCGGTGGCGGTGGCCCCCGTGTAGAGCGCGATGCCGGCGTGGTCAGTGACCCAGGTCTTGCCGGCCGTGATAATCTTCTTGGCCTGCAAATCCACAGAAGGGGGCGCAGGGAGGAAAGCAAGCCAGGCCGCCAGGAGGTTGTAAGAAACGGACAGCAGGTGACATTTGGCTTGCTGCTGCATGCTATGGACGGATGTACAAAATACTCATGATTGCGGCGGTTAGGGCGGCACTGGCAACAGAGTTGTCAATGGTGCTTGTGGGCCAGCCATTGTGAACGGCGGCAAAAACTAACGGTGCCTGCGCGCAACCTAAACTAGCACAGCGAGGAGCCAGCGAACAGCAGGATGGCCTCTATGCATGCGATCATCGAACATATGACCGCGCGGCCGCATGTATATATGTGCATTGATTGAACTTACAATGTCTCCTGCTGCAGTAGTCGCCGACGCAGCAGCCGGTGTCGGTGGCGGGCTCGCCGCGGACTCCGTTGCCATGCTCGGAGGCAGGACCTCAATTGGGGGCGACGACGGGGCGCCACCGCCGCCGCTCGAGTGACCAGACGAGGAGCACCGCCGGTGCTTGCGGCAGTGCTTCTTCTTGTGGTGGTTGACGGTCTTCTTAAGAGCCATAGTGCCAGAAGCTACGTAGCTAAGTAGCTGAAAGAAAGCGGACGGTTTACTACAGGCCTCAAATGACACGCAAATAATTAATTAGCGTGCGGTCGTTTTTGTATGTTTCTGTGCTTTGAGATCGAATGGTAAGAAATTGTGGGAGTGAGAATAACTTGTTGGCAGCGGAAAGCAGCTTATATATTCCTGTCGTGAAGGCGCCCGCCGGGACGCCTGGGTTTATACGAGAGGCCGGCGGCGATTCAGAAGGCGGGGGGTAGCACGCAGTCCGCGTCACCGCCTTAAACCACATCTGAATCGCCCGATCCGCGGCGACCCATCTTACGCCGACCTCGGTCTGAAATCCAGGAAGTCTTATTACGTACTGGCTGGATGGCTTTCCTTCTCCAAGCCATTTGCATGGTCTATTATTGCATACTGCCTCTGCGCGCGTGCTTGCTTCACCATTCAAGCGTTTTTCTTGCTGGTTTTTGCTGTTTGGACGGTGACGGGGACATCACTCAGACTCGCTACCTCCACCTTCCAAATACGGCAGAACATTACATAATAAGCTGTCGTCAAAACACAATAAAAGGCATATTTTTATGTAAACCAATCACTCAACATTCGTTCTGCGCCCTTGCTTACTTCATCAACGAAGTGCTCTCTAGCTATCGTACCTACATTACTTTCGAGTCGTTAAAAGTAAGCAATTAGCTTAATAACGGGCTCGCTCCTGTTCTCTTATTCCCAGTACCACAAGCCATGGCCCTCAAGAAGACTGTCAACCACCACAAGAAGAAGCACGGCGGCAAGCACCACCACAGGAGGTCTTCCTCGTCCGGCGGACATCGCTCGAGCGACGACGGTGGCGCACCGCCCTATGTGGAGTGTCTGTCTCACTGCATCGCTGCGGACTTTGAGACAACCCCGTCTGACATAGTAAGTTCAATGCACTGCGTGTGTGGTCGCGCGACCATGAAGGCCATCCAGCATGCTATGTCGGCCCCGGCGGCGCTTTCATTGCTTCTATTTGTCTATTCGGAAGTAAAAGCTGTTCCTAGCACAAGATACAACAGATTCTGCTGGTCCATCTTCCTAGTTCTGCCATAAATACAGACATACGTTTCGGGGGGTTATTTAACTTTTATTCAACGTTCAACCTCTATCTTTGCCAGAGCGCCCACCATGCCGGCATTTCAGCATACGCATGCAGTAGGTCGGGTTTATTTATTGGGGGGAAACCTTTCCACATACATACAACTCGCTCGCTCGGCCTATACATTTCGAGCGCGCGAGGCTTGCGCGTTTATATATGTGCTGATTGTTCGTTGCCGTTCCGTCCCTGTATGTGTAGCTAGTAGCTAATAAACCATGCATGCACTCGCCATGCCTGAGCGTGTGCTGTTCCCCGCCCGATCGCGACCCATCCATATATCCGATCACAGGCGACGATGACGGCGGAGCCGGATGCTGAGCAGCAGTCGGCGCAGGAGAGCGGCTTCGCGCCGCCGGGTCTCACCGAGCTGGTCATCACTCAGGCCAAGAAGGCGTTTGCGAACGGCACGGCCTGGTTGACTGCTGGCTACGCCGGCGGGTTTGAGCTATACAACTTTGCGCACTAGACATATAGATAGGTATCTAGCAAGCTTGACGTGGCAACGTATCCGTGTGCAGCGGCATAAATAATATGGCTGGGTCGCTCGCCTTGCCGATACCGCATCTGGGGCGTGTTTCCTTGATTAGGTTCCCGCTCCCCCTGGCATGACTCAACGTCGGGGGGCGACTCAGCAGCCATGAATAGATGCCGCGATCTCTGAGCACGCACATTATTTGTCCTCTTGACCTCTGATGGATCGTTTGTGGGCTTCGGTTTCGATCCTTCGTAGTCGTTTCCCACTGCTGACACGCACGGCACGTTCGGTACTTACAGCACGCACACACACGTCGCTCGGTGTATGTGGGCGGGCATTCAATTATTGAGGGGCCGCACGTGCGCAAATATGCTTTATTATTTGCGTCGTGGCGGTGACCAGTTTGCGGCTTGCTTTGTGGTGGCAAGGCGCATACAGTAATAGGACTATTTTGCACATTTGCACAGGGTCACCTACCTGCAGCAACGGTAGATATGTAAAGGAACACAAATTTTGGCAGGCACCTGCGTGCATAGCAGGCCCGTTATTTTCTAGCTCCATCGGCGGTTAGGAGATGGAGCTAGACGCGCGGATATAAACAGTTAAGAGGCAAGTAGGCTCAATATCCAAGGTGTACTTTAATGTTGTGGTGTCGTACAGACGGTGTATCGTACGTGGTTATGCGGGGCGTGATGATCGATGACGGTTGGATGGTGGGAAGCAATATGTTGGGCATGAAATGGGGCGGTCTAATGTTCTGGCTGGAGGATCTTGCTGGCTCACTCGTAATTGTCGTAACCCGCCGTACATACACTTGCACTGAATGACTAATGACGGGCGGGGCTAGCGCTCACGGCTGACGCTGCTGCTGGGAGAGGACACAGAAGGACTACGTAGAGGGCGTGCATGCGTAGCAGTTATGCTGCCCTACGTTGCTTGGTATTTCAAGTGCGGTTCGCAATACTCTGTCGTGCCTCTTGGCATAGAGGGTTTTTAGGGTTTTAGGGTTTTTGCCTGGTCATCACAGGCGAGCGGTGTGCCGTTTGGTGTCCCTGATCGGGATGGACGGACGCAACCGCCTTACTTCTTTACCGGGTGAATCGATCAGACTGCGTGTCACTTTGCCTGAGGACTTGCTTGCGGCGGAGAAGCTTGTAACTAATAACAGATCAGGTTGTCAAACATTTAAAGGGGTCAGCAGCATGTATGGTACGTGCCACCGCCACGCAACTATCTATCCAATGCGTGTATGTGTGCACGAGCAGGAATGAGGCTACAAGGCCAGCATGTCTAAGAGTGAAATAAAGCTGATATGCACGCAACAGGGCGGGCTCCCCGGCGGGCTTGCTTTGTCGGGCGCCAGTGCATGGGCAGCGAGCGGAGGCTTGGTCTGGTGCCTGCACGAGCGAAGCAAGTGCGAGATAGAGCCACCGATGAAAGTAAGATTTTGCCAAGGCCAGGTCACAGGCTGCACCTCCGGGGCCGGCTTCCCGATCGACCGGCACCTATTGGCGCCCCCGCCGCAGATTTAGACCGCAGCTGGGGTAACCACCACCACCCGCCGGCAGCAGCTCTGGCCCGCCCAGGCGCCGCGCGCCTGGGTGCGAGCAGGCCCCATGGGACACGCACAAACATCCCAGCAGCGGCGCTGTGCACCGTGGAAGTCGGCAGCATGCTGCTAGCAGGTGCTGCCTCGTTCCGAGGGGCAACCCAGAGATAGACAGGGGCGGGTAGGGGCAGCGGGGAGGCGGCCGGACAGCGGCAGCAGGCGCAGCCCGCGACGGCGGAGCAGCCGTGCAGCCCTAGCGGCAGGGACCCCGCCAGCGGGCCATCACCGGCTTCTTCGCGTGGTGACGGGGGATGACTGGGACCAGGAAAACCCGTCACCCCACCTCTTCTGCTCCCTTAACCCACGCTTCGACCTCCGGTCGGGCGTATTATAAGTACTATATTATTATTATAATTATTATTATGATTACTATTACTATTATTATTATTATTATTATTATTATTATTATTATTATTATTATTATTATTATTATTATTATTATTATTATTATTATTATTATTATTATTATTATTATTATTATTATTATTATTATTATTATTATTATTATTATTATTATTATTATTATTATTATTATTATTATTATTATTATTATTATTATTATTATTATTATTATTATTATTATTATTATTATTATTATTATTATTATTGAGGAGCGAGTGCGGTGGGCAGCGCCGGTGGAGATACGTAAAGCACGGCGGCCTTACTTAGCCGTGCGTGCTAGCAACGGGGCAGGGGCTTTTTGAAAGAAGCAGGGAGAGCGAGGGGGAGATAGAGGGAGGGAGGCGGAGCGAGGGGGGGCATAGGGAGGTTCGGAGGTAGGGTGATGGTGAGGGGGGAGGGGAGGATGGAATTGCGGCTTGCTTGCTTGGGCCTGCAGGAGGGATACGTAGCAGGGCAATGCCTCTTCTGGGAGCGCCTTCGCTCGTTTGGGGCGAGCATTGTTCTTGCCACGGGTCTCGTGGGCCAGCATGCATGGCATCGCAGCAGGACGGGGCGAGGCCGGGCGGTGCGTTGAGTGCGTGTGTGCACCCTGCAGGATCGATCCTGAATGCAGCTATGAACGTCTGTACACACATACCGACAAGCAACCTGCTGCTGCGGCTTGATTGCTCGTCAACACAGTCAGGACGGATCCGCAATCCGACCAAGCAATCGACGGATGGAGGCCTTGGTGTTACACGTCGTCCGCTGATTCCGCGGGACTGGTAACCCCTCTGGATTTGCGGTCCAGGAGCTATTGAGCAACCCAAGCAAGCAAGCCGCGTGTGTGGTGCGTGCACGCTAGCTTGAGCGGGTGTGATGCCCTGAACCACAGTACGACGTAATTCAAACAGAGTTCAAACAGTGTGCGGGAAGTTCCATTACATACTCCACACTCCATTGGCTATACCACGTTTCAACAACCTAGCAGCGAGCCCCAACCAACCAAGTCGTTAGCTCGTTACCCGCCGCCTCATCCAACCGCAGGTACCCCAGAACGAAGCATCTGCGGAGCTGCGTGCGCTGCCAGCCTGCAGTCGGCAATCAAGACACGGATGTACACAAGTCGTACACACATACTCTGCCATGTTACTGATATTGGGCTTGCTCGTTGACGCCGGCACCATATATCTAATTTAAATATCTAAACCCCGACAAAGCCCTCGGTGAACGCACGCACGCGCGCCCATGCATCCAGGACAGATTCCCCGCCTAACCTAGCCTCGCCCGCCCGCAGCAGGCTTCCCTCATCACCGCATGCCGGGCTGCCATACATCAAACCGTAGATTGTACTACGGATAGGTTGGACAAGTACGTACCATACAATACAGGTCCATCCACCATATCCCGGCGTGCTCTCGCGCGCACCATTATTCGGTGCCGCACCGCACGCCATCAAGCCAACGTAACACCGACGTACGGCCACACCACGTCACACAACGATACGCCGCCGCCGGTTACGTACGGCACTGTACGATCAAGCGTCATTAATCTCATCAGATCTCCACCCGGCCTCCTAATAACCACAAAGTGCACTCCTGCCTGGATGGTAAAATTGGCGTGCAAGCATTCTCACCAAAATCGATGTTTGCGTCATTATTATTGTTTAGTGAGGCGCAGCACATTTATCGTGTGCGCGCCCTCCCTGCTTAAACAACCAACGGAGCAGCAAATCGAAACGAATGCCTCAATCAACCAAGTGACGCAAGACAGCACTTCGTTGCACGCGCGCCGCCGCGACCGGAGTCTCCGTTGCGCACGCTATAATCGCACTCCCCACCAGCAGACACTTGCCAGCCAACCGACGTGTCAGCGGGAAACGCGCGGCCAAGCAAGCCAAGCAACTTTCTCAGCCATACGTCGTTGCGACTTCTTTCGAAGTCGTGCAACTCTGGCAAACTTGTTTCACTAAACGGGAAAACACCATACCATAAAGGCTCTATCTACCGCAATCTCTCAGCGGCCCAGGCGCAGGCGCCACGCTTCCTGGCGAGAAATGTGAGTACGAACCCTTCAACGCATCGTCCTAACGGGTACGACAAGGAAGCCACGCACATCTTGCCGTACATTGTTGAGGAACTATCGCAGGCGTCATCCGATTAGCGCCGGTGGCGGGCGACGGACGACAGCGCCACCAAAGCTACGGCGGCGACGACGGCGGTGGCGGTGGCCCCCGCGTAGAGCGCGATGCCGCCGGCGTGGTCAGTGACCCAGGTCTTGCCGGCCGAGATAATCTTCTTGGCCTGCAAATCGAGAGGTAGGGCCGCAGGGAGGTAAGCAAGGTCGCCAGCAGGAATCCGTAAGAGACGGACAGCAGCTGATGACATATGTATGGCTTGCTGCTGGACGGATGGATGTGCAAATAATTACACCTTACTTGTGCGTGGCGGTTATGTATGGCGGCATCGGCAGGATGAGCCAGCAGCAGGCAGGATGGCCTTACTTTATACATGCGATCATCGAACATATGACCGCTTCCGCAATATATACCGCATGTATATATGTGCATTGATTGAACTTACAATGTCTCCTGCAGCCATGGCCGCCGAAGCATGTGTCGGTGGCGGGCTCGCCGCGGACTCCGTTGTCATGCTCGGAGGCAGGACCTCAACTGGGGGCGACGACGGGGCGCCACCGCCGCCGCCGCTCGAGTGACCAGACGAGGAAGACCGCCGGTGCTTGCGGCAGTGCTTCTTCTTGTGGTGGTTGACGGTCTTCTTAAGAGCCATAGTGTCAAACGCTACGTAGCTAAGTAGCTGAAAGAAAGCGGACGGTTTACTACAGGCCTCAAATGACACGCAAATAATAATATAGCGTGCGTTAGTTTCTGTACGTTCCTGTTCTATCTTTGGAGATGGGATGGTAAGAAATTGTGGGAGTGAGAATGTTGGCAGCGGAAAGCAGCTTATATATTCCTGTCGTGCAGGCGCCCGCCGGGTGCGCCGTACCGCATACGGGAGGCCGGCGGCGATTCAGAAGGCGGGCGTAGCACGGAGTCCGCGTCACCGCCTTAAACCGCATCTGAATCAACCCATCCTCTGCGACCCATCCCACGCCGACCTCGGTCTGAAGTATTACTGGATGGCTTGCCTTTCTAAGCAATTTGCACTATGTACGGTTTGATTTCATACTGTCGCTGCGCGCGAGTTTGCTTCACCATTCAGGCGTTTGTGGGGATGGTTTTTGCTGTTTGGACGGTGACGCGGACATCACTCAGACTCGCTACCTCCGCCTTCCAAATACGGAAGAACATTACATAAGCTGCTGTCGTCAAAACACAATATAAGGCATCCCTTAATGTAAACCAATCAATCATTTTAGTGCTCTTGCTTACAATATCAAGTGCTCACTATTGTATTTAAATTATTACTTGTTTCCGAATCGCGAAAAGTCATCAATCTGCGGGCTCGATCGCTCCTGTTGTCTTACTCCAAGTAACACAAGTCATGGCCCTCAAGAAGACTGTCAACCACCACAAGAAGAAGCACGGCGGCAAGCACCACCGGAGGTCTTCCTCGTCCGGCGGGCATCGCTCGAGCGACGGTGGCGCCCCGCCGCCCTCGGTGGAGTGTCGGTCTCACTGCATCGCTGCGGACTTTGAGACAAACCCGTCTGACCTAGTAAGTTCAATGCACTGCGTGTGTGGTCGCGCGACCATGAAGGCCATCCATCATGTCGGCCCCAGCTAGCAGCGCGCTGCTTGTAAGTATGTATATATGTGTCTATCACAAGGAAGTAAAATAAAGCTGTTAAAAAACTGTTTGCCAGATGTAGAGTGCGCTCCATGCCTGCATTCCAGCAGCATGCGTTATTAGGTAGATAGGTTTTATATATTTGGGGGAAACCGTTCCACATACATTCACACAACTCGCTCGCTCGGCCTCCACGCACATGTTGAGGCTTGCGCGTTTTACACGTATGGGTTGTTGCCGTTCCGTCCCTGTATGTATTTGTCAGTAATAGCTAAACCATGCATGCACTCGCCATGCCTGATCGTGTGCTGTTCCCCGCGCGATCGCGACCCACTCATCATCCGATTACATACAGGCGATGATGACGGCGGAGCTAGATGCCCAGCAGCAGTCGGCACAGGAGAGCGGCTTCGCGCCGCCGGGTCTCACCGAGCTGGTCATCACTCAGGCCAAGAAGGCGTTTGCGGATGGCACGGCCTGGTTGACTGCTGGATACGCCGGCGGGTTTGAGCTGTATAACTTTGCGCACTAGATAGACAGGTAGCTAGCAAGCTTGCGTGGCGTGGATAACGTATGCGTGCAGCGGCGTATGTATGGTTGGGTCGCTCGCCTTGCCGGTATTCCATCGGTGGCGTGGTTAGGTTCCCGCCCCCTGGTGGCATGACTCAACGTCGGCGGGCGGGCGTCAGCCATGACAATAGATGCCTGTTCGTCGGTTTCGGTCCTACGTAGTCGTTTTCCACTTCTGACACGCACGGCACGTTCTGTACTGCACACACACGTCGCTCGCTGGCTCGGTGTATGCGGGCATTCAATTATTGAGGGGCGGCCGCGCGTGCGCAAATATGCTTTATTATCTGTGACGTGGCTGGCGGTCATCAGTAGTTTGCGGTCGGCTTGCTTTGTGTTGGCGAAGCGCATAATATTTATGTTTTGCACAGCGTCACCTACCTGCTGCAGCAATGGTGTGTATGTACGGCAACAAATAAAGGAACACAAAAATTTTGTCAGGCACTTGCATAGCTAGATAGCAGGCCCGTTATTTTCTAGCTCCGTCCATCGGCGGTTAGGATGTGGAGCTAGATGGATATAGACAGTTAGAGGTGGGATCAGTATCGAAGGTGTATTTAAATATAGCGGTATCGTACAGTCGGTGTATCGTGGTTATGCGGGGCGTGATGTCGGTTGGATGGTTGGAAGCAATATGTTCGGCATGATATGAAATGGGTCGGCCTAATGTCGGTTCTGGCTGGCTGGAGGATTTTGCTCGATCGTAATTGTCATGTCGTAACCCGCCGTACGTACACTTGCACTGTATGACTGATGACGGGGCTAGCGCTCACGACCGATGCTGCTGCTGGCTGGGAAAGGACACACGCGGAAGGACTAGATGGAGTGCGTAGCAGTTATGCTGTCCTTGCTTGGTATTTCAAGTTCGGTTTGCAATCCATCCGTCGTGCCTCTGGGCATGGCTGGAGGATATGCTTTTAGGGAACGTTTGCGCCGTATTTGTTGCGTGCAGTGGATGGTCACAGGCGAGCGGTGTGCCGTTTCGTTAGTGTCCCTGATCGGGATGGACGGGCACAACAGCCTTACTTCTTTACCGAGTGAATCGATCAGACAGCGTGTCACCTTGCCTGGGGACTTGCTTGCGGCGGAGAAGCTTGTAACTAATAACAGATCAGGTTGCCAAACATTGAGAGGGGTCAGCAGCATGCATGTATGGTACGTGCCACCGCCACGCAACTATCTATCCAATGCGTGTATGTGTGCACGAGCGGGAATGAGGCTACAAGGCCAGCATGTCTAAGAGTGAAATAAAGCTGATATGCACGCAACAGGGCGGGCTCCCCGGCGGGCTTGCTTTGTCGGGCGCCAGTGCATGGGCAGCGAGCGGAGGCTTGGTCTGGTGCCTGCACGAGCGAAGCAAGTGCGAGATAGAGCCACCGATGAAAGTAAGATTTTGCCAAGGCCAGGTCACAGGCTGCACCTCCGGGGCCGGCTTCCCGATTGACCGGCACCTATTGGCGCCCCCGCCGCAGATTTAGACCGCAGCTGGGGTAACCACCACCACCCGCCGGCAGCAGCTCTTGCCCGCCCAGGCGCCGCGCGCCTGGGTGCGAGCAGGCCCCATGGGACACGCACGATCATCCCAGCAGGGGCGGTGTCCACCGTGGAAGTCGGCAGCATGCTGCTAGCAGGTGCTGCCTCGTTCCGAGGGGCAACCCAGAGACAGGGGCGGGTAGGGGCAGCGGGGAGGCGGCCGGACAGCGGCAGCAGGCAGCGGCTGCAGGCGCAGCCCGCGACGGCGGAGCAGCCCCAGCGGCAGGGACCCCGCCAGCGGGCCATCACCGGCTTCTTCGCGTGGTGACGGGGGATGACTGGGACCAGGAAAACCCGTCACCCCACCTCTTCTGCTCCCTTAACCCACGCTTCGACCTCCGGTCGGGCGTATTATAAGTACTATATTATTATTATTATTATTATTATTATTATTATTATTATTATTATTATTATTATTATTATTAGTATTAGTATTAGTATTAGTATTAGTATTAGTATTAGTATTAGTATTAGTATTAGTATTAGTATTAGTATTAGTATTAGTATAAGTAAGTATTAGTATTATTATTATTATTATTAGTATTAATATTAGTATTATTATTAGTAGTAGTAGTAGTAGTAGTAGTAGTAGTAGTAGTAGTAGTAGTAGTAGTAGTAGTAGTAGTAGTAGTAGTAGTAGTAGTAGTAGTAGTAGTAGTAGTAGTAGTAGTAGTAGTAGTAGTAGTAGTAGTAGTAGTAGTAGTAGTAGTAGTAGTAGTAGTAGTAGTAGTAGTAGTAGTAGTAGTAGTAGTAGTAGTAGTAGTAGTAGTAGTAGTAGTAGTAGTAGTAGTAGTAGTAGTAGTAGTAGTAGTAGTAGTAGTAGTAGTAGTAGTAGTAGTAGTAGTAGTAGTAGTAGTAGTAGTATTAGTATTATTGCGGGTGGGCGGGGGGTAAGTCGCAGTCGGAGGGACCCGCGCTCAACGCCCCAGCGGGTTAATCGCCTGTGCAAGAGGCGGAAAGGGGGGGGTTGGCGGTGGCGGATGCGGCGGCGGCACCGGTGGTTGGTGGGCGCAGCGGGGGCATCGCTAGCTGCTGGACAGTGTGCACGCCCGAACGGTGGCAGACCCTACCTCTGGGATGGAGCGCCTGCGCTTATGCGCGGCACTGGAGAGTGGAGACCCCCCGCCCGAGCGACATGGCTGCGTGGGGCCGGGTGGGGCTACAACAGGACAGCACCCCATGACATCCTGCTGGATGGAGACCGTGGAGGAGCGAATGCGGTGCGCAGCGCCGGTGAAGATACGTAGATCACGGCGGCCTAATTAGCCTTGCGTGCTAGCAACGGGGCAGGGGCTTTTTTGAAGGAAGCAGGGAGAGCGAGGGGAAGATAGAGGGAGGGAGGCGGAGAGAGGGGGATCATAGAGAGGTAGGGTGAGGGGGGAGGGGAGGATGGAATGGCGGCGGCTTTGGGAATGCATGCAGGAGGGATACGTACGTACGTAGTGGGGCATTGCCTCTGCTGAGAGTTCCTTTGGGGCGAGCATTGTTCTGCCGAGGGTCTCGATCGTGGGCCAGCATGCATGGCAGCAGGACGGGGCGAGGCGGCCGGGCGGTGCGTTGAGTGCGTGTGTGCACCCTGCAGGATCGATCCTGGATGCAGCTATGAACGTCTGTACACACATACAATATGAACGTCTGTACACACATACAAGCAACCTGCGGCGGCTTGCTCGTCAATCAACACAGTCAGTACGGATTCGCAATCCGACCAATCGACGGAGGCCTTGGTACATATTACACTTCGTCCGCTGATTCCGCGAGACTGGTAACCCCTCTGGATATGCGGTCCAGGAGCTATCGAGCAACCCAAGCAAGCAAGCAAACAAGCCGCGTGCGTGGTGCGTGCACGCTAGCTTGAGCGGGTGTGATGCCCTGAACCACAGTATGACGGAAGTTCCGTAATTCAAACAGAGTTTAAACAGTGTGCGGGAAGTTCCATTACATACTCCATACTCCATTGGCTATACCAGCCACGTTTCAACAACCTAGCAGCAGCGAGTCCCAACCAACCAAGTCGTTAGCTCGTTACCCGCCGCCTCATCCAACCGCAGGTACCCCAGAACGAAGCATCTGCGGAGCTGCGTGCGCTGCCAGCCATCCAGCAGTTGGCAATCAAGACACGGACGTACACAAGTCGTACGTGCCCTGCCATGATACTGATATTGGGCTCGCTCGTTGACGCCGGCACTATATATCTAATTTGGAAACCCCGACAAAGCCCTCGGTGAACGCACGCACGCGCACCCATGCATCCAGGATAGATTCCCCGCCTAACCTAGCCTCGCCCGCCCGCAGCAGGCCCTCCCTCATCACCGCATGTCGGGCTGCCTTACATCACCCCGTAGATTGTAAGAACATATTGGACAAGTACCATACGTACCATACAATACAGGTCCATCCACCATATCCCGGAGCGCTCGCGCGCGCACCATTATTCGGTGCCGCACCGCACGCCATCAAGCCAACATAACACACGTTCACATCACGTCACAACGATACGCCGCCGCCGGTTACGTACGGCACTGTACGATCAAGCGTCATTAATCTCAGATCTCCACCCTGCCTCCTAATAACCACAAATTGCACTCCTGGATGGTAAAATTGGCGTGCAAGCATTCTCACCAAAATCGATGCCTGCGTCTTCATTATTATTGTTTGGTGAGGCGCAGCGCTATTATCGTGTGTGTGCCCCTCTCTGCCTAAACAGGCAACCAACGGAGCAGCAAATCGAATCGAATGTCTCAATCAATCAAGTGACGCAAGACATACATACAGCACTTCGTTGCACGCGCGCCGCCGCGACCGGAGTCTCCGTTGCGCACGTCATAATCGCACTCCCCACCAGCAGACAAGCCAACCAACCGACGTGTCAGCGGGAAACGCGCGCTCAAAACGGATAGAGGCCAAGCAAGCCAAGCAACTTCCTCAGCCATACGTCGTTGCGACTTCTTTCGAAGTCGTGCAACTCTGGCAAACTTGTTTCACTAAACGGGAAAACACCATGCATACCAGCCATGGAGGCTCTATCTACCGCAATTTCGCAGCGGCCCAGACGCAGGCGCCACGCTTCCTGGCGAGAAATGTGACTACGTACCCTTCAACGCATCGTCCTAACGGGTACGACAAGGAAGCCACGCACATCTTGCCGTAATTTGTTGAGGATGAAACTAACGCAGGCTTCATCCGATCATTAGCGCCGGCGGCGGGCAACGGACGACAGCGCCACCAAAGCTACGGCGGCGACGACGGCGGTAGCGGTGGCCCCCGTGTAGAGCGCAAAGCCGGCGTGGTCAGTGACCCAGGTCTTGCCGGCCGCGATAATCTTCTTGGCCTGCTGAAAACTCAGAGGAGGGGAGGAGGGGAGGAGGCAAGCCGAGCCGTCGGAACGAAGGTGATAATGGATAGGCGACTGGCGTTTATTTCCTTAGACGGAGAGGTACACGCATGCGGATGCATACACGCAGAGGGTTTATGGATGGGTTTTGGGTGCGAGAGGAAGATGGGGTCGTCTAGTTGGATGCTGCAGGTTGGTTGGTTTGTTGAGACAAATCCATATCAACCATTCGAACGCGACTCGATCGAATTTGCAGCCCCTCGCTCGCTCTCTGTTTGATGAGCTTGGCTCTGTGGGGCAACGAACCTATCTAGACCTGCAGCAGGCCAAACGGAAACCTAGCGGCGAAACCCCGAGTTGCGGACCAAAAGCAAGCAACCCCACCCACGCAGAAGACGTGCTCTCCAGCGAGCGAGCGCTGCACAAACATACAGCTGACACTCATCTATCACAAATGGTTGGCCGCGAGCTCGCGGTCGCACGCATTGCACTAGCTGCGCATCATTCAAACACACACGTAAACTAACTTACCATGATTTTTGCGGCCAACACCGGTGCCGGGTTCCGCTCAAAGTTGACGTCGTCGAGGTGGGCAGCAGGAGCGCCTGCAGATCGATTACGTGTATGTGTGATGAACATGTCACCGGATAATAACGAAGCTGGTGCGTGGATGGACAGGTAGGTAGGCCGTGCGTCAGCAGGTCATCATCAAATGGATACGGTACGTAATATAATACGAGCCTGGTACAGTCTTATTTATTTACGTACATACGGACCGATAGTCCCGTATGGAAAAGTCGCAAACAAACAACATACAGCGAGGGTTTTAAAACTGGCACGGCGGTCCAGCACGCAGTCGTTCAGAGGGAGGCGTTGCTTGTGTGTTATAGAGAAACAGGAAACAGCTGCTGTCCGTGCGGAAGGAATGTGCATTATTGGCTGGTGCCGGCTTACCGTCGTCCGAAGACATAGCGGCGGGTGCTGCGGTGCTCGCGATGGTAAGGGTCGCCTCCGGGGCGGAAGGCGGGGCGCCACCGCCGCCGCCGCTCGAGTGACCAGACGAGGAAGACCGCCGGTGCTTGCGGCAGTGCTTCTTCTTGTGGTGGTTGACGGTCTTCTTGAGGGCCATGGCTTGCTTGTGGTGTTGGAGAGGAGAGGACGGGCGTCCGTTCAGGTGCTTGATTGAGATACAGGAATGGAACACTCCGGTGATGACGAGCGACAAACGCACGTTTAGCTTGTATGTGTAAAGTAAGTTGTGAGTTGTTGAGAGATAGACGGAAACGTTGAGAGTGATGATTTGTCCGAACTGGAAAGGACGCGCTTTTATAGTCTGCTGGTCTTGCAGGCGCCCGCCGCCCTGGGGCCCTATGTACTGCATTTTGAAGGCCGGCGGTGGTTCTGAATGAAGGCGGGGTTAGCAATCCGCGTCACCGCCCAAAACCGCAGGTTTAAGCCAAAACACCACGCACTGAATCCGGCCCGCATTCAGACTATCATTGGGTCGGCCTTGCAAAGAAGAATCAAATCAATTTCATTTTGTAGTTTGTTAATTCATTATTTGGGGTCAAGGGCCCAGCCAGTATCAAGGGCGTTACGAGCGAGTGACCGGGCAGTCACAGTTTATTTCCCTCAGGTTCCAATCGGCAGCCGCCGGCGCGCGAATCCAACGAAGGTGCGGTATGCGACGGTGATCCTCTTTGGTCCACTGAGGGATGAATAAAATAACACATATAACACACGATTCATTTGCTTCTTACTCCGCGGTCTGCGTTTTTCCCCGTTATACGGTTTTGTTATACAGCGAGTAATTGGGGCCGTCTATCATCTGCGCATCAGTAATGGCAAGGGCAACGTAAAGGGATGGAAGCACACCCACGCACACCAGAAAGCACAAATCTCACCCAGGCAGAAACGAGCGAACCGTGGGAAGGCTTCCCATTGGCGATGAACCGGCCTCGGACCACTGCAGATGTGCAGAATAGGCACACCGACCAGCCGCTCACCAGCAGACCTGCTGCCAGCTGACAGCAACTCGCGGGCTGCAACTGGATGAACCCTGCATACGTGAGCCGGGCCTGCTGCTGCTGCCCGGAAAGAGTGGTGTCCGCGTCAATTGCCGGTACGTGACGGTACCGGTAGATCGAAGGGGCCCCGCCCCTCCCCGCCTGACAGAGCCTATCTATACGCGCTAGGCTTTTCTCGCACCCCCTGCTGGCAAACATGGCGTTAGTTGTTTGGTTATGATACTCGTGAGCCACTCACCTTAGCTTTCATTCATTACAAGATCCAGAGCGATCTATCCGTGTCCAGACCGCGAGTCCCGCCGTGCCAGCAGCCAAGCCCCCCTACCTAGGGCCCCGCCGCCCCTGCAAACCTAGGATACGGTCGCTGCTGTGGTCCTTGAAGGGCCTGCGCTGGACTTCAGTCTTACTGCGCGGGCGGGGGCTGGGGGGCTTACTTTCTATGCACGTACCGTACATCTTCCTTTCATCCCCTATCCACGTACGTAAATACATGCCTGCCTCGTAACTACCGGAGCCACCGTTGCCGCTAGCACCTGTATGTGCGTGGGGAGGTGCAACACAGGCTCACAGGGTCGACCGCTGCACGCACGCACGCCGCGCCGATACTCAAGCCGATACCTACTCAAGCGCTGCGGACTGATCGAGTGCCCCCAAATCAGATCAACCACAAAATAAACACACAACTCAAAATAGCGCAATGAATGAATGGACGCGCTTCCACGGCGCAAGATCCGACTCGCGCGTGCACGCACGCTGGCGGTCAGTGCTCCGTCGCCTCCACCGCCTCCACCTGCCAAAATAAATTGCGTCAGTGGCTAGCAGTACGACGACCAACTACGAGACCGACCAGAAGTATAAAAGCAGACCGTTCTATCTTCATGTCGTCGTTCTGCTGCTCAAGCTAGCATCGCGACTTCATGAAGTAGATAGTGGTGTAACATTGAAAACAAGTTAGCCTATCGCTAGCTACCGAACAAACCCAACCAAATACGCAGCAGGCTGCTGTTGGGGTACGTAACGAAATGTACCAGCCGCCGGCTACACGCTGCTACGCACGCAACCGCTTTGATTTCTGGCCAGCCCCTACATCCGGCCCCTGTCTTTGCAACCCACCCAAGCAAGACGCACGCTCTTTCGCTTCCTCGTCTACGGATCCCGGAACTGAAGTCCATCTCCACTCGCGCAGCGCAACGCAGCGCAACGCAACGCAACGCGTGTATGCAGCACCGCGTATGCAGCATCCATCGCATCTCCCCCGGCAGGCCCACGTACGCACCGAGGACACGGCCCACGCGCCGACGAAGCTCGTGACGGCAAATAAAGCTCTGCGACACCCCTATGTATGTAGCCGGCGGCCCTGTTCGCCGGCCTACGTATCAGAATCCGGATGTTACCCTCAGGTAACCCCATCCACACACACACACACACACTAGCACGATTCAGGGCACGCACTCCATGCCTCGCTCTAGCTGCTGATGTACGGTATGACGACGCACAAACACCGACGCCCTGCTGCTCTCGGCCGAATACTCCTCATTACGGTACGTTTACATAAACCACCTTGAGCGAATGAATGAACCAACTGACGACTGCCACGTACTCCGTCTCCACACACGCACGCAATAGCCCCTGCAAGCTGCAACCCCGACGGCCTCTGCTGCCTTCAGCTGCATGGATGATGCCGAAGAGCCGAACTGTCTTTGTTCATGACAGTCGTCCGTAGCACGGAATGCCAACTATGGAAGGTAACTGTCAAGACCCAGCGGCAACGGCCACAGCAGCGCTTTTGCTTGGCCACACCCTCTGCTGACCGACCGAAACCGGCGTGCGAAGCCGCATGTTCTTCATCACAGACCTCCGCGCGCAGCAAGCAACAAGTCGCGTCGCGTCGCGTCGCGTCCGAGGGATGGAGCGACCGACGTTCACGTCGCCGCCGCCGGCGACCGCGGTATGCGGACCGCCGATATGGGCAGGCCCAGGCAGATCCTGTGCCGAAACCTTTTGAAGCCAAGCTCCACAGCAAGCAAGGTGTCGGACAGCCAAAGTGCCAAACAATGCCACCGCTCGGGCTCCTAGCTACGCTGCGCCGCTTCACAAACGAGCGCAGCAAGCGTCAAGGGAACCCGCGCTCGCACTCGCGCTTGGTGAACTCAACAGGGCAGCAGCACGCAGGCAGGAGCGCTCTCCGACACCCCTCCCCAGTAAGCTCGCGCCAGTGCGCGCCGTGACTAAAGTGAGAGCACTCCGCCAAATAAATTGACCGCGGCCACTCCCAGATGGACACCGATTCATACTGTCCCAGCTGCACCCATCAGCCCACCCGTCCCATGCCGCCACTTGATCCGTCACCATTTCACGTCTTGACTCTGGAGCCGCATGTTAGAGCCCCAAACCTCGTGTTCACCGTCGACATGCCAATGGCCCCCTTCTCGTCGCCGTTCCTTCTGTCGTACCGGTCGTACAGACATCGCGAATCAGATGCCGCGAATAAATCACACGCACCTGGCCCCACGACAAACACGCCATCCCCCGCCTCCCAGGCATACGTTGACATTCAGCGCCGGCGGGCGATCGCCAGCGCCAGCGCCGTGACGGCGGCAGCGACGGCGGTGGCCCCCGTGTAGAGCGCAAAGCCGGCGTGGTCAGTGACCCAGGTCTTGCCGGCCGCCAGCATCTTGCAGACCTGCGCCTTGCCCTCCGCCAACAACGCCTTTTTCGACTGGGTCGCCAGCGCTGCGTCGCCCGGCGAGCCGCCGCCGCCGACGGCAACGACCACCGCTGCCGCCGCCGCCGCTGCCGGCGGCGGTGTGCCGCCGGACTTCTCAGCGGTCGTCGCCGACACTGGCACCGCGGGGGCCATAGCAGGCGTCGCCGGCGCCGACGGCGCGTCAACATCCGTGACAGCGGCGGCGGCGGCGGCGGGCGGCGCGGCCTTGATCGCCTTTGCCGAGTCGAGGAACGCTTCTGCGCTCGCCAGAAGTGAAGACGTGGGCGCCTCCGCCATCGCAACCGGCTCAGTGCTAGGCGCCTCCGCCTCCGCCTCCGCCTCCGCCTCCGCCTCCGCCTCCGCCTCCGCCTCCGCCTCCGCCTCCGCCTCCGCCTCCGCCTCCGCCTCCGCCGCAACCCGGCTGGTGATGGCGTGTACGAGCTCCGCAACGACAGCCGTGTCGGCCGCCGGCGCCGCTGCTGCGGGCTCGGTTGCTGCCTCCACCGCCGCCGCAACCCTGCTCGTGATAGCCTGCACCAGCTCAGCCACGACAGATTCCCCTGCTGCTGCCGCCGCCGGCGCCGGCGCGGTGGCTGCCTCCGCCGCCACCCGACTCGTGATGCCCTTGACGATCTGCGCGACAGCAGCTGTGTCGGCCTCCGGCGCCGCCGCCACGACAGCCGACGGGGCCGCCGCCGACGGGGATGGTGCCGGCGCGGGCGCGGACGCCGGCGCAGTGGCTGCCTCCGCCGCCGCCGCCACCCGACTCGTGATGCCCTTGACGACCTGCGCGACAGCAGCTGTGTCCGCCTCCGCCGCCACGACTCGGCTGGTCATGGCTCGTACCGGACCCGCCACGACAGCCGCATCCGCCTCCGGCGCCGCCTCCGGCGGCGACGGCTTAAACGCCGGCGCCGGGCCCGCCGCCGCCGGTGGCGCCGATGCCGGCGCCGCCGTCGACTTTGCGGTCAGCTCCGCCGCCGCCTTGTTGAACGGGAAGCGACCCGCCTCTGGGTCGTGCGCGCCCAGCTGCAGCAGCGCCGCCTCTGCGTCGCACTGCTCGAAGGTCCGAGCCACCTGAGGGTGCAACGGGATGACGTGATATGCGGGATACGAAGATTCCATCACCACAAACGTTTGGATATCTGTGCGCGGGTCCGTCAAAGTGCGGAAACAGCTGACCTGGGTCGCCCCGCAACACTGAAATGCCACACGTCAAACGGTGCTAGTCCCTCAACTCGGTGCTCCAGAAAGCCCCTACGCAGCTGACCTAGACTCCTAGAGACTCTGCAGAAGCAGCGGCAGGGAGACCGACCGCGACCGCGTGCCGGTGCCTCCTTGAAGCGCCGACCGCGTTCCGATGTGTCTGTTCAGAGATATGGGCTGGCTGCTGCAAGCCGGCGCTATGCGGTCGGTGCTCTCAATGGCACCCGCGCGCACGCTTCGTGTCTGCATGTCGCCAGGCACAGCAGAGCACGGCACTGCGCAGCACAGCACAAGAATGTCTCCCGAGGCACAGCACACACAGCACGCAACCCAACCCACCGCCAGCGCGGTACGGCCATGCGCGTCCTTCTCTTCCAGACCGGCCCCCGCCGCCACCAGCGCCCGAAGAGCCGCCGCGGAGCCCAGCCGCGCGGCCGTGTGCAGTGGCGGCTGGCCGGTGCTGCTGTCGAATGCGCCCACCAGGCCTGCAAGCAGACAAACAACAGAAAACCGACCCGTGGGTCATGATGCACTCACGCCGCGGTTTTCCAGGTCCGTTTATCGTTGGCGACTGACAGAAAGAAAACAGAACAGACGGACAGACAGAAAACCGACCCATGGGTCATCATAGTGGATACAGCACGCCGCACATTACAGGCCGGTTTGTCGTTGGCGCGGGTGCTGCCCGCCGCCGCACTGCACTGGCGTCGCTGCGGCCTGCTGCGGCCCGCATGCAGTCGATTGATTGCAGCAGGTCGCAGGCTCGCAGCTTGCAGACGTACATGGCTGTACCGAAGGGACAAAGTCGGCGATGCAAACCCCCTAAAACCCTAAAACCCTACGGCCCCAAGCCCACCTGGTTTGTCCTTCAGGAGCTGGGCAACGCCCGTCGCGTCGTCCTCCTCCACCAGCCTCGACAACGCCGCCACGTCGGTCTGCTGCGCGCTGCGAGCAGTCCACAGGGCCGCCAGCGGCGCCGCCAGACCCGCGCCGTCGGGCGCCGCCGCCAGCTGCTCCGCGATCTCGTCCCGGCTGTACGACGTGAGACCTGTACGGCACCAACACGACAGTGGTGCGACGGTGTCACACTTTCGATGGCCGTGCACGGCTGCGTCGTCCCCCTTGCAGGGCGGCCAGGCAGGGGCTCTCCGGGCTCTCCGGGCACACACACACACACACACACACACACGCGCGCGCGCGCGCATGCGTGCACACAGATGAAGTTACAGCGAGCAATGCCAGTACTTTCCATAAGTAAGGCGAACTGCTTTACACTGCTGAGGTGCGCAGCGCAATGGGTAGTAGGGGCCCCCGTGTGAGGGGTTATGATGAGCTACGAGTGCCGTACAGACAAGATCCAGCTGTAGTACATTCGTACCCGAGTCGCGCGCCCACTTGTACAGCGTTGCGGCGCGCTCCAGGAGCTCGGGACTCGCCGCAGGCCTACGCGGCGGTGGCGGTGGTGGGAGGAGAGTTTGGCGCGACTTAGCAGGATGTAAGAAAGCAAGCGAAGCGCGGTGTTAGGAGGAAAACACGCGACAGCACGGCGACTTGCAGCGGGCAGGACCGGGCGCACGACGGTGCGGAGCGGACGGCGGCGCGGGACGGCCGTGTCAGGACCGTGACAAGCTGCTATTGCTGCTGCTGCACTATTGCCAGCTACCCCCTCATCCGGTCATCATCACCTGGGCGGCGCGTGGCCCTTCCTGAACACCGTCAGCCTGCGCTGCTCGCCCACACCCTCGCTGCAGCTCTCCAGGACGGTCGCCAGGCCCGCGGCGGAGATGGCGCTGCGTGTGCGTGTGTGTGGCCGGAGTGGGTGTGTACAGCGGAGTGTGAGTGTGAGGAGGGCGGGGTGCGGAGGTACCATGGGCAACGTGTAGCGCGGGTGAGGGGGGGAAGGCGCAAAGACAGATAGCGCGGCAGAGTGCCGCGCAAGGCAGCAACGGAGAGGTTCCAGTCCAATCCAGTACAGTCCAATTCAGTAGAGGGGTAAAAAGTTCGGCATGGGGCCTGCAGGGGCACGCTGACCGGCTGGAAAGAAGATCGAGTGTGTTGAGGAGCGGCAGGGCTTCACCGCCCGACGGCATACAGTTAAGTGCCACACACAGGGCCACGGGCGTGTTGTACGACCACAGACTTTGACCGCGCGGGTTTGGGTTTGGGCCCGGTGCCGGCTGGCAACCCCGGGACGGCTAACCCTAGACAAAGCCAGTCACACCCCCGAGCCAAGCATCGTTCGGGAGTGTGGCCCGCCTGCGGGGCCGCGCCAATCACTGTTGTCCTCCGAAACACGCATTCATACACCCCAAAGCGCAGCCGAGAGCGCCGCCTCGCCAAAAAGCCGCCCATGCCACGTACGTGTGTACGGCCGCCCGCTCGTCCTTGGTCAGCGAGGCGGCGAATTCAAGGCGGGCGCCGGCGCCGGCGGCGGCGGCGGCGGCGGCATCGGGAGCCGCGACGCCCTTTGCAAACCAGTGCAGCAGCTCGGGCACGGCGCTTGATGCCTAACAGGCACATCCGGGGAGGGGAGGGCAGGTGACGGGAGGCAGCAAGGTTGGTGGGACGGTAAGATTTACATCTTGGATTTACATCCAGGGACATCCAGGGAGTGCCAAAGTGCAAATCCGATGATAATAGGGCGAGGGGAAGACACGGCAAATAGGTTCTACAAATGTGTCTGGCGACGGCGGTTGCCCGCAGGTGGGTCCCAGGGAATTATGCTGCGGCTGTATCGATGGTACGTGTCATTCGCACGCGCGTAAACCTCAGCCAGCGTCTGTGCTTGAAAGTTGTCACTATGCTCTGATGTCCTGACGTACATGTTGACAGTGGGCTTTTGATGAGTGCCAAGGTCAGGCAATCCGTGGTTCGCTAGCTAGACGTCCGTCAGCCTAGGCTGAAATGGATGGGGCCCATTTAGTGTTGCTCTCTCTACAGGAGCCAAACACTGGATTCCTTGAGCTGCAAGCCGCCGCCCTGCCCTTCAAAGGCGTTCGGGGCCCGTCAAAGGCCTTCCGGGCCCTCCGAAGGCCATCCGGGCCCGAAGGCCTTCGGGGCCCGTCAAAGGCCTTTGGGGCCCGTCGAAGGCCTTCCGGGGCCCCGAAGGCCTTCGGGGCCCCCGAAGGCCTTCGGGGCCCCCGAAGGCCTTCCGGGGCCCGTCGAAGGCCTTTGGGGCCCGTCGAAGGCCTTCGGGGCCCGTCGAAGGCCTTCGGGGCCCGTCGAAGGCCTTCAGGGCCCGTCGAAGGCCTTCGGGGCCCTTCAAAGGCGTTCGGGGCCCGTCGAAGGCCTTCCGGGGCCCCCGAAGGCCTTCGGGCCCTTGAACTTGGCCAGCCTTCAGGTGTTCATGGTCGTGCATCCGAGCCGTGCACCAACACCAGAATCTTACTATGGTTCCGGTTGCCGAGGCTGGTGTTGGGTTCATCTCAAAGTCCACTTCGAAGTTCGCAGGAGGTTCTGCAGACATTCCGACGGCAGGCCGTGCGTCAGGGTTCGATGGAAGAGCTATCCCATCCCTTTCGAGACCTGAACAGCCCTGGGAGGCAGCACAGTGTACAGCCGACTCACCATCATCCGAGACAGAAATCCAGAAAACAGCAGGTGCTGTGATGGTCAGCGGCAGGGCTTCTGCAGAAGACAACGGTGCACCACCACCGCCGCTCGATTGAGGATCAGAGGAGGAACCCCGATTCTGCTTGCCACCATGCTTCTTCTTGTGGTGGTTAGCGGTCTTTTTATTAGCCATTGTGATGGATGTTGATAGAGAAGGAACAGTTGGTTAGAGCTACCAATGGCTTTGCAAGACCCAGATATTGCAGCTTGTTATGGCGGTAGTGAGGCCCGAAGTATGAGCTGAGAGAGTGGTCGCTCCGCAGAGAAGTCCACTATTTATATACGCTGCACGACGGGTGTTGTGTACAACACCGGAAGGCCGATTCGTTGCAGGCAGAGGTAGCGATACACGTCACGCCACAAGGCAAAATCAATCCGAACGTTGGTACATTGTAGCCTTTGGCATGTAGGTCATCAGGAACGTTAAGAACCCTGGCAGAACAAGGATGCCGTTTTGTAATGCACGCCTTGTAGTCCCAGGGCCCGAGGATGACGGGATGGTCCCATTAGGCTTGATTCATATACTTGTGCAACTACCTTATGGATATGCGCGAGCGGCGTTCCGGTTCGGCGGGCGGTCGTTGACTGTCAAGTAAGTAACTTTGACAACGGCTGATAGTGCTTCTTATGTTAAAAGTTTGTTCATGTTTAAATGCCCTGGGAGACAATTAGGGCCGGCGTGATTCCTTCTGAACCCCGTAGAGCTAGACTCATTGTGCTTAGGTCCAGACGGCATAAGTTCCTTGCTCGTATGCTGCAGCGATGGCGACACCAACCTAGATGTTTCGGCATATGGTGTACGGTCGACAGAGCTGCTCGCGGCCGTCGCACGGCTGGTGAGGTTTCCGTCTCGGGTTCATTGCACGCCTCTCTCACCGCTTTCCGGGATACATTGTCGAGCCTTACATTCTAAAAGGAGACCGGTGAGGTCTAGTCTCCGCACGCACTCTGCGACGCAGTGAGCCATCCTCCGCCCGCGGAAGGGCCCCGCCAGGGCAACCCACTCCGATCCTCAGCTCCTGCTTCACTGCATGCACCCCCCCTGGAGATACACGCAGGAGGCCAAGAAAAGGGTCGGCGTGACCGTACGATTGCTGGCCCTCGCACCACCGGCGGAAGGAGCGGCTGCTGCACCGGCAGCTGCGGATTCACCGCCATCGCTGCCGTACCTGCCGCCCCTTCCCGCGGGCATCGCCCTGCTAGAGCTGAGACTCAAGCTCCCGAAGGCCTTATGGTCGTACGAGGAGCTGCACGTGCGACGATGGCTGCACGGCGACTGCAAGAAGCCGGCGGTCATGATCCTTGGCGCGATCGTGCCCATGGGTAAGCCTCCTACCTCTCGAGTCCATTTGCCGTTCAATGGTGGAGTACTGGGATACGGTACAGGCTTACTATGCGTTCATTCGTGACGGGGCAATGAATACGCCTGTAGCCGAATATCAAGGTCTGTACCTACAAAAGTACTGCTGGCGAGTCCTGAGAGGGCATCCCTGCCTGTCGACTCCGTCGTGTTGAACGAATGGATGGGTGCATGGGTCGGCCGGTCCGCAGGGGAGTTTTCAACCGCTACCGGTTCTGAGAGCTCAGGGTCCGGCGGGCCCAGCACGTCCGCCGCCGCCGCTGCGGGCGATGAGGATGCTGCCGATGGAGGCCGCCACCGCACTGAGCAACTGATTCGGGAGGCGGTAGAGGACCTGTTGGAGCAGCATCCGCCGGGATGGGACAGGGAGCGGTACAGGTGCGTGAAGGGGAGGGGTGTACGGCAATGTGCGGTACGGGGCTCTTGCCTGGCTTTGTCTGCCGGAAAGCTCCTCCCAAGGCTGTACACGGTATTAATTTTGTGCCGTCCAGCACGAGCGCAGAAGCATTTGGTGAAAAGGCAAATGTTTTACATGATGATGGCGACAACCAAAGGCATAGTCACGTCATCGAGTCTGATACTCGACATCCTACATCATTTGTCGTCAAGCAGCCCCATTTTTATTAAAATGGTATATTGTCTGTTGCCTCTATCCACTGCGTCATGTGCGACGCCCGATGTGGGGGTCGAACCCACGACCACGAGGTATCTTGTGCCCATGATTGCCGTAAAAGCCTCGCGCTCTACCACTGAGCTAACCGGGCCGATGACTGAAGCCCTCAACAATGCATATACCAACACATTGCAGTCTGATCTCGTGCTTCAAGGAGCTACCCAGCGTGACGAGGCTGTACGACCGAACGGGCGGCGTCCGGAAGCGGCAGCCAGTCCCGCAGGGGGCCCCTACCTCTGCCGGGGAGGGAGACCAACACCTGCAGCCGAAGCCCCAGCAGCAGTCGCTGCAAGGCGGCCTGCACCCTGGAAATGGAGCCGCAGAGCGCAGCGGGGCGGCGGGGACGAGCGGCCCCTCGGTGATGACCCATGGGTCGCTATCGCTGCCGCCCCCGGCAAGTGAAGGAACCGTCATCCTGGACCTGCCAGTCGAGTTGCTGCAGGCCGTCATTTCGCGACTGGGGCCTCTGGACCTGGCGCGGCTGCGGGCGACGTGTACGGCACTGGCGGACGCGGGCGCGGCGGGGGGCGCGGTGCCGGGCGTGCAGCTGACACTCTTTCCGCACCAGGTGGGATGGGATGGGATGAGCCCCGTTCAGGGATGGTGTGCGGGCGGTTCCTAGCAGGGTCGTGGTGTGAAAAGGGAGGGAGGAAGGGTCTGTTGACGGGAACTGGAGAGTTGGTGGAGGGAGGGAGGGAGGGAGGGAGGGAGGGAGGGAGGGAGGGAGAGAGGGAGGGAGGGAGGGAGGGCCGCGGCTGGCAGGTTGGGTTCATCCGTGCACGGGCAGCAGGGGCACATGCTGATGGGCGGCGGGAGTGCACTCACTCCTCATGCACTGAGGAGTAGAGCTAAGCCGGGTCGGAAAGGGTCAGGGCTGTCTAGTCAAGCAATGGAATGCGTTCGAGGAGTGTGAGAGTCCCGGCAGACTGGTCACCTGCACGGCAACCAGTCCAAATGGCGCAACGCCCTCTTTTAACTCCGCAGCCCCCCTTCCCTCTCCCGCCCTTCGCCCCGCACCCGTCAGCGCGCCGCCATCAGCTGGATGATCCGCAGGGAGCGAGCTGACGCGGAACCGACCCGTGGGTCAGCCGGCGATGACTGCTACATCGCCTCCCCCGCCGCCCAAGCCCCCCTCGACCCGCTGCAGCCACGCCGCCAATCGCCCCGCGGCCACCCCCACAACCACAACAACGCCCACTGCAGCCACGACCAGGGCGTCCTCCACTCTCACCACCTCCGCAGGCGCCAACACCACCACCTCAAGCACCCCTGCCAGCCAGCTCAGGATAAACAGCAGCTGCAGTCACAGTCGCAGCAGCAGCAACAGCAGCAGCCAGCGGGGCCCTGCCGCCACCCAATGTTCATAGAGCTTCGCGGCGGCGGCGGTGGCGGCGGCGGCGGTAGCGGCGGCTGCAGCGGCGGTGATGGATGTGGGTTTGGGTTGTGGGCGGATGTGGGCAGCGGAGAGCTGCGCACCAGCCCGCCGCCGCCGCTGCCCCAGATGCGGGGTGGCTTCTTTTGTGATGAGCCGGTGAGGGAGAGGGAGATGGGGAGGGAGGGAGGGAGGGAGGGAGGCAAGGGCGGGGCGGGGCGTGTGGGGGGTAATAAAAGCAATGCCGCAGCGGAGGGACGCGTGGGCGATCGAGAACCACCCGGTAACACATGCCAGGCATACCTGTTACCTTACTAATATGGGGAGAGCTGCGACCGCATCGCCGCCGGACCAGCCCAAACGGACAACTACGCGCGACGGCACAGCACCAGCACGAACACGAACCAGCAACAGCACGAACGCCCAGACAGCACGACCCGACTAAAAACGCACACATGGCATATCGTTCTCCCTCCCCGCCCCCACGCCTCCGGTCCTTTGCTGCGGCATCTTCATTCCTATCCGCCCAGTGCCAACATTCGCATTGAACTCTTACAACCCCCACGCCTCCCCCTCCTGCGCGTGTGCTTCCCTAAGGGCCTGGGCAAGACCGTCACCGCTCTGTCCCTGGTGCTCAAGACACTCGGCCAGCTGCCCACGCCGCCGCCGGGTGCCACGGTCAAATGGATAAAGAACCGAGAGGGAAAGACGGTGGGTCTCTACACCACAGACGGCGGCGCTGGCGGCGCCGCCGGCGCCGCTGCCAACGGCGGCAGCAAGGCAGGCAATGCCGCCGCGGCGGCGACGCCGGGGACGCCCAACGGGCGCGATCGGGCGCGCCGCGGCCGTGCGGCCGAGGCCGCGGCGACGCCGGCGACGCCGGCGGACAAGCATGATGGTGACGGCGTCGTCGCCTCAGCTTCCACCTCATTCGGCATGCGGCGTGGCGCCCGGCTGGGCGCGGTCGATGCCGCCGCCTCCGCAGCTTCTCCTCGGTTTCAGCCGCGCCAAGGGGAGGAGCAGGGCGCGAAAACCACCCCACGTACCAGGGGCCGGCGGCAGCCGCCACAGCCCTCTCCAGCGGCACAGCCAAGTGCCGTGCGCTCGTCGCAGCAGTCGTCACCGCCCGCGCGGCAGCGGCGGCAGCAGCAGCTGCAGGGTGGCGATGGCGCGAGCAGCGGCGGTGGAGGTGGCGCGCGGGGAAGGGGTGGCAAGAGCCGCGGCGGCGGCCGCGGCGGTCGGCCCGCCAAGCGGCGGCGAGGCAGCGACGGCGCCGGCTGGGAGTCCGGGGAAAGCGAAGGAGATGGCGGCAACAGCGACGAAAGCGACGAGCCGGAAGAAGAGGAGGTGGAGGAGAAGGAGGAGGAGGGAAGGAGCGATGGGGAGGAGGAGGAGGAGGAGGAGGAGGAGAAGGAGGGCGCGCATTCCGATGGCAGCGAGGATGACTACAAGCCGGGGATGAAAAGGCGCCGGCGGCGGAGCGGCCGGGGCCGCGGTGGCCCACGCGGCGGCAGCAGAGCTGGCGGGGCGGCGGCAGGGCGGCGGACGCCAGGGAAGCGCAGCGGCAGCGTAGGCAGCAAGGGCACGGGGCGACGGAAGGAGGCAGAGGAGGAGGAGGAGGAGGGCGGCAGCGTTGATGGCAAGGCGGGCAAAGGCCAGGTGGTGCAGCAGGAGGCGGAGGTGGAGGCGGAGGCGGAGGAGGCGATCTGGGTGCAGTGCGAGCAGTGCCAGGCCTGGAGGAAGCTACCGGAGGGAACGCCGGTGGGTGGGTGGGGGGGGTGGGCTGCGGATGCGGATTCTTCTTTTCGGGGGGAAAAAAGAAAAAAGAAGATAGCGCAGCGATGCCGCGGTGGGGGATGGGGGCAGGCCAGGCCAGGCCAGGCCAGGCCAGGGCAGGGCGGGATGTGGATCCAAAGGATCCAAACCCAAGAACTGATCCACGAAGCCACGAGGAGCACGCGGGTGGGAACTGGGCAGGCAGCAGGCTCGGGTGGGTGGGTGGCTGCTGGCTGGGAGGGACTTCGGGGGTCAAGGGAGGGGCCTGCAGGGGTGAGTGCAGTGGCAGTCAGTCCCGAATCGGAAGGATACGGAGCGCCGCAGCCGCTTCAGTTTAGCGCCCGCTTCAGTGTGGCAGCGCTGTCGCGTCACCCCCGGGGGTGTTGCTTGAGCTCCTTCTTCCCTGCGCCGCTCCTCCGCCCGCCAGTCCTCTTACTACGTTTACCGCGCCCTTCGCTGTGAAGACGGAAAGCGCGGCAGCTTAACACACGGTAGCACGTTGCCCTCCCCCCGCACGCACGCACGCACGCACAAAGGACTGGCGCCCTCCGTCTCACACCGGCCAGGGTACCGGTTCGATGGTCATGGCCTGGCCGCAGGCCCGCCTCCGCCCCGCCCACCTGCTCGCCCGCGCCCTCACCTCCATTCCCCAAGCCTCAAGCCCCCACCCACCCACCCACCCACCGCAGGCGCCCTCAGGCGACGGCCCCTGGTTCTGCCACCTGCACCCGCTGCCCGAGGCGGCTTCCTGTACGGCACCCAGAGAGTCGTACGGCGAGGATGACGAGTTCCATGAGGCGCCTGGCTACCTGCGGCCAGGTGGGTTCCGGGGGGTGGGGGGTCGGGGCCGGGTGGGGATGTTAGGGGCTCTTAGGGTGGTGCAATGTGGGGGGGGGGCCTGGGGGTGGGGAGCAGGGCATGTATCGATGTATGTGAGCTGCGGGCAGGTTCGGCAGGTACGGAACCGTACCGGCACTGACAGCTGCGTATGTCACAGCGTGTGCGCCCCGCACTACAACCACTGTGTTGACTGCGGCGCCCACGCCGATGCCTGACCCTCCTCCCTCCTCCCCCCGCCTCGGGCGGAATATAAAGGAGCATATCACTCCCTGGCCCCCCGCCTCGGGGTCCGTAAGCAGTTCTTTCTTCGGGGGGCTTGACAGGGATCCAGTCGGCCTTCAGACTACTACAACATCCGCAGGGCTCCTTGTTTCATCCTTGCTAATTCACTCTTCAACCCACCCCGCCTGCCCTGCACGTGCGAACGTGTGCACGTGTAGGCGACGGCCCCGCGGCCGGCAGCGGCAGCGCTGGCGAGTCCAGGGGCGGCGGCGGCGGCAACGACGGCGATGGTGGGTGCAACTTGGACTACTTCCTGGCGACCCTCCGCTCGGTGGCCGGCCAGCTGGGACTGGATCCCCGGGCACTGGCGTCCATGCGGGCGTTACGGTGGGTGGGAGCTGGGGTTGGGGTTGTAGGTTTGTAGGGTGTGGTTGCGGGTTGTAGGGTTTGGGGTTGGTGGTGGTGGGGTTGGGGTTGTAGGGTTGGTGGTGGTGGGGTTGGGGTTGTAGGGTGGGGGTGGGGGTGGGGGTTGGGGGTGGTGGGGTTGGGGTTGTAGGGTTTGGGGTTGCGGGTTGTAGGGCGGGGTTGGGGTTGTAGGGTGGGGCTGCGGGTTGTAGGGTTGGGGTTGGTGGTAGTGGGGTTGGGGTTGTAGGGTTGGAGATGGTGGGGGCTGGGGTTGGGGGTGTAGGGTGGGGTTGCGGGTTGTAGGGTTGGGGGTGGTGGTGGGGTCACGGGGTGGATCCTTGGATCCTTTGGATCTTTGGATCTTTGGATCCCCGGTTCACGATGTTGTCGTGCGTACGGGTTATCGCTCGCTGCCCGGGCCCCCTCGCTGCCCGGCCCCTGGTCGCAACGCCCGCCAATGTGCCAATATGCCAATGTGCCGCCATTGTGCCAATGTGCCAATGTGCCAAAAACCATCGCAGCTGGCTGACGCAGCAGAACCCCGCCAGCCTCCGTTCCAATACCCTGGGTGTCATGGTGCCATTGGATGTACGGAGGCTCAGTCCGGAGTACGACATCGTATTCAGGGCGCTGGACCTGGTGAACGTCGCCGACGGCGCCGCCGGCGGCGGCGGCGGCGCCGGCGGCCGCCGCCGACGGCGTGGCGGCGGCGGCGGCGGAGCTGCCGAGGGTCGCGGGAGCAACGGCGGCACGGTTTCGGCGCTGCATACGTGGCGTGCGGCGCCGTACATGGCCCAGTTGGTGCTGGATGTGGAGGTGCGTTGATGCCAGAGGGGCTGGGCGGCCTTCGTTTGGCCCGTGCCGTACTGCCGTACAACCCCCGCTGTAGAACCCCTCTGGTGAAGGGTTTGCCAAGACCGAGCTCGAGTTTGGGGGTTGCACGCTTGCACCGCAGCGGCGCAAGGAGATGCGCCGCTTTGGACGTGGGCTGTTGGGTTGCGGTCCGCTTCAGGGGGGGCTCTAGGGTTTTCGTGCTTTGCCGCTGGCTCCGGAGCAGCCGCGCGCCATTCCCCACAGGCACCGTCGTTTTTGTATTATCGTCCGCTACAAAGAAGGACGGGGGCCGTTGTGGGTGTGTGCAGCACCGGACGCCTTGCTCACTGAAGACGACAACCAAAGCACAGAGTCACCAAGCACCAAATACACAGGATCACCATACACCAAACACCAAACACAAAGCACAAAACACACAGGGTCGCCGGCAGCGGCATCGCCTCGGGGAGGAGCGGGGCATGAGGGGGTGCTTCGTTGGCAGCGCGTTTGGGCTCCTGGGCATATACCGCTACCCGGAACTGCCGTCAAGCGTCCCTTGCCTCCCTTGCCGCTCGTGCCCTCCTGAAGTACCTTACCTTCCCCAACCTCACCCTACCCTACTCTACCTTGCCCTACCGATCTTGCCCTACCCTACCCTACGCTTACCCTTACCCCACCTTCCGACGGCGCTTCGGCGCCGCACTACGTGCGGTTCAAGCTTCACTTCGAGCTTCACCGCAGTATGGTACTAATAAGCCCTCCACGTCTCGCCCCCTCGCAGGCGCTGGGGGCTGCACTGGCGGCGCTGGGGTCCGGCCCCTGCGGCTCCGCCCTTCACCTCTCCGGCCGTACCTACCTGTCGGCCGCCACGCTGGTGGTGCTACCGGCCACCATCATCGACCACTGGCTGCTGCAGATAAGGGTGAGGTACTGAGGGGGAGTGTTGATGGAGGAGACAGAAGGGGGGGGGGGGTTGTGGATGTCGGTGGTGGTGGTGGGGGCGAACCGCAGCGCGGGGGGGTGGGGGGAGAATGATGGTTGCGAGCCGCAGGGAAGGAACGGAGGCAACGGAGGCGACGGAGACGGGAGGGAGGGAGGGCAAGGGAGGCAAGAGTCGCGGGCAACACGTACGTGTAACGGGTTCTGCCCGCCGGGGCGGGGGTGTGCGCGAGTGGGAGTGGCGACGACTCTGGAACAGATGTGGCTCATGGGGCTGTGTAGCTTGTGTGTGGGATTATACCGGTACCGCGGGGACATAACGTCAAACGCGGTAAACGCCCGACCTGCCCCATACCCCGCGCCCTGCACCTGCGGAGCGTGGGAAGATGAGAAACCCGGGTGATACCCTCATCCATTATGCCGCCGCCCAGCGTCGCTTCTTACCCACCCACCCACCCGCCGCCTCCGCCGCCGCCCTGATATGTGCACCCACGTGGCGCAGACCCACGTGGCTCGCGACACGCTGCGGGTGTGTGTGCTGGACCGCATTGACCCACGGGTCACTCCCTCGCCCTCTTCGCTGGCCTGGGACTACGACCTCGTCATAACCACCTTCAACCCGCTGAGCTACGGAAGGGCGGCGACGGCGGCGGCGGGCGCCGCGGCGGCGCTCGGCAGCGGCGGCGGCAGCAAGAAGGCCGGCGGTGGCGGCGGCGGGAGGAAGGGCGACAGGGGCGGCGGCGGCGGCGCGTGTGGAGCTTGGCTACAGGCTCTGAATCAGGTGGGCGGGGTCAGGTCCTCGCGGCGGTGGGTGGCGCGGTGGGTGGAAGCATGGTGGTGGTGACCCATGGGTCGGCAATCGTCGCGCGCCTGTCTGGCAAGGTTCTGCTGGCGGGGCTCAGCTGGGACACCACGGTGGTGGTTGTGTCTTTGTTGGTTGGCCCCAGTCTCGAGCTTGTCCTTGGACCGAACAGTCTTGCGTCCTGCGTCTTTAACGGCCTCTTAACCCGTGGGGGTAGGGTGGGGGTGGGTGGGGCGGGGGGGGGGGGGCGGGCGTCTTTCGTCTCGAGTCTTGAATGCCTTGAACTCAACCCGTGGGGTGGGGGAGGGTGGGCAGGGGGGCGGCGGGTTTTGCTGCATCCGGTAGGTTGTGCGCAACTGTGCACGTGTGCGTCCTTCGGCCTGGTGGGACCCTCACACCGCGTGCTTGTGCCGCATGACCCTACGTGCTGCGCCCGCCTCGGCCCGGCCCGGCCCGGCCACCCCCTACCGTGTCGCCCACCCCTCCCCTACACCCGCCCAGCCCAGGCGCCTCGGCTGCGCACCATCCCTTTTCCTTTGCAGCTGCACTCCCCTCCCAACCGGCAATTCCCCTGCTATATAAGCCAACCGAACCAACAAGCCAACCAACCAATCAATCAAAGGAACCAGGTCCACTGCCACATTCCTCTCAACCCCCTCCCCTCCCCCCCCCCTCAGGTCCACTGGCTACGCATCATCCTGGACGAGGGCCACCTGCTGGGGGCCACCACCAGCATTACAAACAAGCTGCAAGCGGCGGTGGGGCTGAGGGCGGAGAGGCGATGGGTCATGACGGGTGGGTGGGGTGGGTGGGTGTGGGGGGGGGGTGGGTGGAGAGGCGGGTTTGCGGGTTGAAGGAGTGCAAAGGGGTGCGAAGGTCACAGCGGCGACCAGCCCGAACCGGGCAGCATGATAGCCAGAGATAACGGGGCGGGTGGGTGAGTGGGTGGGTGAGAAAGGAGATGCCGCAGCGAAGGGACGGAGATGGGGTTAGCGAGCAAGCGGTTGCGGTTGCGGGTGCGGGTGCGGGTGCGGCGCTTCGGGGTGCTGCGGCATTGTTGGCCTGGCCCGTCAACCACGTGTGTTTTGTACTGTACGGCAGCATCTGCAGCTCCCCTGATTATTGTCGCCCTCCTGAACCCCACCCGGAACCGTTCTCGCGAAACACGTGCCCGGAACCCTTGCCCGCATGCATGTGCACACTCGTGTGCATCCGCGTGTTGTGTGTTGTGTGTGTTATGTGTGTTTTTCCGTTTCCCAGGCACGCCCACCCCCGCCACCCACGGCAGCAGCGCCGCACACCTGCAGCCGCTGCTGGCCTTCCTGCACTACGACCCGTACGGCACCAACTCCGCCACGTGGCAGGCTGCCGTACAACGGCCACTGGAGGCATGCCGACCCGAGGGTCGGCGCCGCCTCATGCGGCTGCTGCGAGAGATCATGATCCGGTGGGTTTCGGGTTTGGGGTTTGGTGCCGTACGGGTCGTACCGAAGTGCAGGAAGGCCAGCAGCGGCTGCAGTGTACGGCGCTGCTGCCGTGGGTGGCGGCGGGGGTGGGCGTGCCTGGGAAACGGAAACAAACCCATCAAATTAAATCCATCAGGGACCTCATAATGCTGCTTTAGGGTTCCATGCTTCCATCTCCGTATCTCATCATTTGGGGGGCTTTAGGGGGTCGGTGGGGGCTTTAGGGGGGCGGGTACTTCCGGGGCCGTGGCCTTTCGGGGGACACCTGGCGCTGGGATGGGTACCGGTGCTTTGGTACTGTTACTAAAAAAAGAAGAGGGGGTATTTGGGCGGGGCACGTGAGGGTTCTGCGTGTGTGCTTCTACCGCGATGTGGACACCAATTCGCCGGTGTTGCCATCACACGCGCGACAGCACGTCCCCACCCCCACCCCGACCCCCACGTCCGCCATCCTCTCTCCAAGACGGGCCCCCTGCCTCTTGCGTTGTCTCCTTTCTCACCCCCTGCCTCCTCCCCTTCCTCCCCCCTCCTCTCCCCTCCTCCGCCTCCGCCTCCTTCTCACCCCCAGCGCCAGCAAGTCAGACCTGGCGCTGCTGCCGCGGCTGGTACGGAAGGTGACCCTCCTGGACTTCGAGCCGCAACACGCCAAGTCGTACAACGCACTCGTGGAGGTACGGCAATGAGGGGTGGAGGGCCGGCGGCGGGTACCGTATCAGCCGGTCCAGGCGATCGGTGGGATTATGAGAGCCCCGACCCGACCCTGCATTCCGTCGGGGGAGTGAACGAATTTTGGGCAAGTGTGTATTTGTGTGTATGTCATTGTGTATGTGTGGGTGTGTTTCAAGATTGGACGTGGAAGTGAAAGGTTCCGTGCTTGAACAAGCAACCAACCGCGCAACCGGCCAATCCATACGAGCCCGGGGGCGAAAGGCACGTGGCGTAGCGGCTCCGGAACCGGGGGTTTCGGTCTCTCATAATGCCCCCACCCGCCCTTTTTCCCCTGCCCACGTGCCCCTTGGCCGCGGACGCTTGCGCTGGGCCCCTTTCCCCTTTCTTCACTTCCACCTGGCCACACTAAAAAGTAAGAACCCCACGGATAACCCCAACTCCCCTCTCCCCCCCCCCCCGCCCCTCCCCTCCCTCCCTCCCTCCCCCCGGGCTCAGGTGGTTCGCCGCAACCTGCTGACCAGCGACTGGGGTGATGAGTCCCACCGGGAGAGTCTCCTGAGCAGCGCCAACGGCAAATGGAGCCGACAGATGATGAACAACGTGTGGCTGTCCTGCTGCGTGGCGGGTGAGAGGGGCGGAGGGAGGGTGGGAGAGGGGGAGGGGGGAGAGGGGGACGGGGAGGGAGAGGGGGACGGGGAGGGAGAGGGGGACGGGGAGGGGGAGGGGGGGGGGAGTTCGCTGCGGTTCCTTCTCTATTACCCCTCCCCCCATTGTTTTCTGACAGGATACCGTCTACGGGCTCCGGCCTATACGTGGATAACCCCTAGGGGGCTGGCAGGTTGCTGCAACCAGCACCAGCGACACAGCGCGCTATAAGACCCCTCCCCGCTCTCCCCTCCCCTCCCCCGTGCCATCCCCCCTTTCGTCCCTCCGCTGCGGTATCGTTTTTACTACGGTACCTCCTCCCCCTGGTCCCCATTGCCCCTTCCCTCCCATGTCCTTCCCATGTCCTTCCCATCTCCCATTCCCATCCCGCACCCGCATCCCACACCCGCACCCGCACCCGCAATCCGCCCCTCCCACGTCCCTCCCATCCCACCCCGCACCCGCACCCGCAATCCGCCCCTCCCACGTCCCTCCCACCCCACCCCGCACCCGCACCTGGCGCACCCTCCCCTCAGGCTCCACCAACAGCGTGGTGAAGGAGGCGGACCTTCTTGAGACTCTGCAGCTGCTGGCGGGGAGGCTGGGGCTGCCGGAGCCGGGGGAGGGGCTGCCGGCGGGGGTGGCGGTGGAGGCGGTGGGGCCGCCCTGGCTGGGGGGGGAGCACCCGCTGCGGGACGTGGAGGAGGGGCTGAGGAGGGGGACGCAGTGCCAGGTGAGGGGAGACGCGTGTGTGTGTGTGTGTGTTTGTGTGTGAGTGTGTATGTGTATGGGGTTTGGCCCTCGCTCCACCTCTCGCTTTGGACTCGCGGAAGCTCCCGGGAACACCCCCTTCCCCCCTAACCCTGCTCCGCCTCTCGCTCAACTCTGCGCCGGGCCCCGTACGACAGGTGTGCGGCGAGTTTGTACGGCAGCCAATGGTGACGCCCTGCGGGCACTTGGCCTGCCTGGACTGTACGGCTTCCGACCGGGAGAGGTGTCCGCTGCCGTCCTGCCGTACACCGTACGTCATGCAGGTATACTTTCTGACACGCGTCTGCCTGTGCGTGCGTGCGTTGATGTATTGGTGTACTGATGTGTTTGATGAAATGATGCGTTGGTGTATTGATGTATTCATGATAAGGTATCAGGAACGGGTTTCCGTGGGGTGGGGCGGGAGGGGTGAAATTGCGGCTTGGAAGCCACCGAAGCGCACATACATACCCGCACACACATACACCGCTTGCGCCTCCACCGCCTTCACTGCCTCCAGCCAGCTCGCAAGCTTGTCAGCGCGCGGGCGCGCGACCAGTCGGCGCGTCCCCGCTTCCCCCCCCCCCCCACCCCCACCCCCCCCTCCGCCCCTCCTCCGCCCCTCCGCTGCTTATTGGGTTTTCCTTACGGGCTTCTTCTTCCCCCACCCCACTCTCACCCCTGACCAACCCACTGGCCAACCTTTTCCCTGCCCGGCCTCTCACTCGCTTTGCCCCCACACCCCTTCCATCTTGCTGACTTGCTAACTTGCCTAACCCTCCCACCTCCCCGCTTGCCCCTGCCCCCCCCCCCACCTCCTTGCAGCCGGTGAACGACCCCGCGCGCTCCAAACACAACCGGAATCCCAAGTGGCCCGTGCCGCAGGTGCGTGTGTGTGTGTATGAGCACGGGTACGGGTACGGGCACGGGTACGTACATTGGAACGAAACACGTGTACCTGCACTGTTGTGGGCACAGGGCGAAGAACCTGCGCTTTCGATTTGGCTAATGGGACCGCGTGGCGAGTGAAGCTGTGGAGTTTGTGTGGTTTTGTGTTTGTGTGTTTGTGTGGTGAGGGTTGAGGGGAGAGGACAGCCTGAGTGTGTGCGTGTGTCCCCGACCCCACCCGACCCGACCCGACCCACCCCACCCGACCCGCCCCACCCCACCCCACCCCACCCCACCCCACCCCACCCCACCCCACCCCACCCCACCCCACCCCACCCCACCCCACCCCACCCCACCCCACCCCACCCCACCCCACCCCACCCCACCCCACCCCACCCCACCCCACCCCACCCCACCCCACCCCACCCCACCCCACCCCACCCCACCCCACCCCACCCCACCCCACCCCACCCCACCCCCCTCAGGAGCTGATCGAGTGGCAGCCCGTGTACCACCAACAGGACGCAGTGGGTGCGTGGGGGGGGGTCATGCACTTAGGGTACACCTACCGGTACCGAACTACCGAACTACCGGTACCGAACTACCGATACCGGTACCGACACACCACGGAGCACGCGAGAGCTTAGACCGAAACCTTCCCCCGTCCTAATACCCCAAAACCGGCAGACTTGCAACCAGCACCAATCACGCAGTGCAGGTTTCCAAGCTTCCAACCCTAAACCCCGTGCATTTCTACACCCCAGACCCCCCAGTTGCTTTTCCGCCCCCAGTTCGCCCCGAAAACCATAACCCTAAGACCCAAACACGCCCCCGCCATCCCCTCCTCCCCCCCTCCCCCGCGCGCTCCCCTCCAGGCATCGGCGGCGGCAGCTGGTCCGCCACCTGGCAGCTCACCCGCTCATCTAAGATCAGTCACATGCTCAAGAGGCTGCGGGAGATCGGCGCGGCGCCGCCGCTTAACCCGCCGCCGCCACCACCGCCAGCGGCAGGGCGGTACAGCGGCGGCGGCGGCGGCGGCGGCGACTCGCAATCCGCCGCAGCACCCGCGGCGGCGGCGGCGGCGGCAGCTGGCGCCGGACCGCACCGCGACGACAGCGACGGCGCCGGCGCCGGCCCTGGTCAAGACCGGAGTCACACGGACGGCGGCGGCGGCGGCGGTGCGCCGGCTGCTGCGGATGATGCGGCGGCGGCGGCCGGCGGCAGCGGAGGCGGCGTGCTGGCGGTGGCGGCGGCGCGTCGGTTTGTCGTACGAAGGAAGGCCATCGTGTTTACGCAGCACGGCGTGCACATGCAGCTGATTGAGTCGAGCCTGCGGGAGGTACGGCGTGGCGGTACGGCGATGCGGTACGGCGTGGCGGTACGGCATGGGGGGATGGGCGAGGCTGCGGCCCTTGCGGCTCTCTATTAGTCCCCCCTTTCGTCGCTTTCGGATCAGGACTCGCGTCCACCACCAGCAGTGGTCCCGTCCGCCCCGTCGTAGCGGCAGGTCTTCAACTCTTCAAACGCCCTCGAGCCGAGCCGAGCCGTGTTCTGGTGTGGTGTGTGGTGTGATCTGTGGTATCTGGTGTGTTTGTCGGCAGCTCCAGTCCAGTCTGACTCTTCACGATCCGGCCCGCCCCGTCCGACTCTGCGCCTGTGCCGCTGTTGCTGCTGCCGCTGCTGCTGTGGGGATGCAGGCGGACATTCCGCACGAGATCCTGACCCAAGGTGGGGGCGTGCTGGGGCTGGGTGGGTGGGTGGGTGGGTGGGAGGGAGGATGAGGGCGCTCCGACGGGAATGGAATGGAATGGAATGGAATGGAAGGGAAGGGAGGGGAAGGCGGTGCAGCACGCAGTATGCAGCAGGGGGCGGGACCAGCGCGGTCTGGTGTGGTGTGGTGTGGTCTTACGACGACTACGACGACGACGACGTAATGTCAGACCCCCTCAGCACCTCCCTCCTCCTTACTTCTCTCCCTCCGCTCTCCCCCCTCCCCCTCCCCAGCTGATCAACAACGTACGCAGTGACTCATTGTTTTATAAAGGAGCATATCACTCCCTGACCCCCTCCCCAACCCCCCAACCCCCCAAACCCCCCAACCCACCCTCCACTCTCCCCCCAACCCCCCACCCCAACCCCCGCCCTCCCCCCCTCCCCCTCTTCAGTCATCCGCAAGGAGCTCAGGGAGGTGTCCCTCTCCCGCTTCCAACACGACCCGCACTGCGGAGTGCTCATAATGGACCAGGTGGGGGAGGGAGGGGGGGGCGGGGGGGAGGGGTAGAGGGATGGAGAGTGTATCGTGCCTTGTCGTGGCGGTATAGTTGGACGAAGCCGTGCCCGGCGGTGCGGCTGAGGGTGGGGTGCGGCGGAGTGGATGTACGGCAGGTTGGAACCCAAAAGGGGGGGCGCGGGTACCAAAGGGGGCTGACGGGGTGTGGATGGGTTTGGAAGCGGGGGCGGGTGGGGAGAGGGGGGGGGGGGGAGAAGTCGGGAAAGGACGGCGGTTAGTGCGCAATTGTGTAATCATGTTGTGGCGCCGCTCCCTCTCCCCTCCCTCAACCTCCCTCAACCCCCCTTCACCTCCCTCTCCTCCCTTTTCATCCTCCGTTCCTTCGCTGCGGTACCTTCTTTCCTATCCCCCCTCATCCCTCACTTCACTGTCGCTGTCGCTGTCGCTGGCCCCCCTCCCCTCCGCTCCCTTCCCTGGGTCCCCTCCCCGGGGTCCCTATGGACCCCCCCCTGTCGTCACCCCAACACCTCCTCCACTGCCCCCGGGGGCCCTATGAAGGCAGGGCCGCCCATTTATCAACACCCGACCTCTGTTGTACTCCGATTAAACATCTGTCTTTACCACTCGTGCCCCGTCAACAAAAAAGACACTTTCCTGGCACGACATTACATGGTCCTGCTAACGACGTCTTAAAACTCGTTCCGTGCCGTACAGCTCGGCGCCGTGGGTCTGGATCTGTCGTTCGCGTCGTACGTGTTGCTCATGGAGCCGCTCGCGGATACCAGCTTGGAGCAGCAGGTGGGGGGAAGGGGGGGATGGGGGTGGGAAGGGGGGAGGGAGGAGGTGTGGAGGTGGGAAGGGGAAAGGGGGGGTGGATGCATGTGTGTGGGAGGGGGAAGGGGGAGGGGTGGAGAGGTAAGAGTATGGGTGTTGGCGGTGTGGGTGGTGGGGTGGGGAGGGATAACAGCAGGCACGGATCGGACGGGCGGCCGACTCACCCGCCGGAGCCGGAGTCGGGAGTCGGCAGGGCTAACCACCACCACCACCACCTTGCGGTGCTCGAGCGCCGCGAGGGCTGCTGAATTCCTTCTGTTCGCGCTCGTGCCGAACACTTTCAGACTCCGCCGGGATGGCTTGCTGGCTCCCCGCTGCAGTACAACAACCGCTCGGATAACTGCTTGGCCGGTTCCACCACCACCACCACCACCACCGTCGTGATTTAAACCCCTGTATTACACACCTTCAGTCGGTCCATTTTGCCAACGGCAACCAACGGCGTGCAACAAGTCACTTGTTGCACGCCGTTGATGCGCCCTCCCATCCCCTAGGCCACCCATCCACTCGTCCACCCGCCCCCCTGCCCGTCCACCCGCCCTGCGGTCCATCCGCCCACCCCCTTCCCACTGTGCTGCTGCCTCCGCAACGCACTGCAGGTGGTGAGCCGCGCTCACCGCATGGGCGCCAAGAAGGATGTGGAGGTGGAGACGCTGGTCATGAGGGGGAGTGCGGAGGAGGCACTGATGAGGCTGGACAGGAAGAGCAGCAGCAGCAGCAGCAGGAGGGGGAGGGGGGCAGCAGCAACAGCAGCGGCAGCAGCGGGAGGGGGAGGGGGACTGCAGGCGGTGGCGGCGGCGGCAGTGGAGGCGGCGACGGCGGCGGCGGCAGTGGATGGGATGGAGCTGAGTGCTGGTGGTAGCGGTGGTGGTAGCGGTGGTGGTGGTGGTGTTGGTGGTGGTGGTGGGGATGAGGTCGGCGGCGGCGAGGCGGCGGCGGCGGCGGCGGTGCGGCGGCCCGAGTCGACGGCGGAGGATCCCCGGGTGGCTGAGGACCTCGAGGGCGGCGTACAGGTGGGAGGGAGGGGGGAGCGTGCGGGTGGCGTGTGGGTTGGGGTGTGGGTTTGGGTGCTCGCTTGGCTTGGCTGGGGTCGAGGGGGATGTACTGTACCGGGACACGGTAAGAGGGATAAGAGGTGTGTATGGATTGATGGCCCACCCACTGCCTGCGGCGCTGCGGGGGTTGTTGCCATGGTGGCAAATGTGCTTCAGGCGCGCGTGTTCAGGGGAGGGTCCGGCCTGCCTTACCAACCTCCTCGCGCCTCCCCGTTATTGTTGGGTCAGAGGCCTCTCTCTCGCCATCTCCTGTTCAGCAGGGGAAGAGGGGATGGTGCTGTGCCACGGGGTGCGTGAATGTGTGTGTGTTGTCGCGTTTCCGTTGACAACCCACAACCGTAACCGTAACGGTAACCGTAACCGTAATTGCAACCGCAGGTTGACCGCCGGGCGCTGCGCAACCAGCTGTTCCTGCTGCTGGAGAAGGTGAGACTGGGACGAGCAGCCAACGGCAACGGCACTGGTAGCGGCAACGGCGGATGCGCTGGTGGAAGCGGCGGCGGCGGTGCAGGGACCAGCAGCCCCACTGCCGCTGCTCGCCGCAGCGGGGACAACGGCGCCGTCGTCGGAACCAGCAGCGGCGCCGTCGCCAGCGGCTCAAGCACGGCCGGTGCCAGCGCAGGCGGCGCCAATGGCGGCGGCTGCGGCGACGGACTCGGGGGCTGCGGCACGGCGCCACAGTCGGGCGCAACGTCCTCGGGTACTTCCGCTGCCGCTGCCACCGCTGCCGCTGCCACCGCCGCCGGCTCCAGCGCAAGGATGGCCGCCGCCGCCCCCACGGCCACCGGCACAGCACCTGTGGGGCCAGCGGTTGCGGCTGCGGCTGAGGCTGCCACGCACGGTGCTGCGGATGCCGCGACGGTGGCGGCGGCGGCGATGGGGGCGGTGGCAGCGGCGGCGGCGGCAGCGGCGGCGGAAGGGGCGGAAGGGGCAGCTCCGGAGGGCCAACGGCAGCAGCGGGAGCCCGCTCCCAAGCGGCGTAGGGTGCGCTTCGCTGGGGAGGATGGGGAGTGAGGTGGCGGGTGGTGGGACTGCCAGCAGGTGGGGGCGCCGGAAGGTGGGTGGCGGCGGGTGTGTGGGAGTCAAGGGGCGGCGCGGAGGTACCTGGGCTGCGGCAGGGCAGGTTATCCGGGTTGCCCGGGTTGTCCCGGTTATCTGGGTTATCCGGGTCACGGAAGTCCAAAAAGGGTACTGGGAGGAGGAGGAGGAGGAATGGGAGCGGAGCGAAATCAGCAGCGGCGGCGGCGGCAGGCGGCACAGGGACGCAGGGGCGCAGGGACGGATCGCGGGCGGCGCGATGCAGCGGCTTACGGTACCTGCGTACCCGGTATGCTTTTTCGTATGCATTTCCGTCAAGAAGCCTGTGCGAGGCAGGCGCAGCGCTGGGTCTGGTTGGTGCGGGAGCGGCATTGCGGCATTGCGGTTGCTGTTGCGGTTGCGGTTGTTGTTGGGCAGCTCCTCCTCCTCCTCCTCCTCCACGCTCCACCGGGCGCTAAGGGCAGATCGAGAGATCGTCCCCACAGTACGATTTCTTCGAGGGCAGCTCAGCCTCCACCGGACAGGCGGGCTGGCGGTCCGACTGCCGTTTCTTTATCTTTATCCGTCCGACTGACCTTTATCATCGGCAACCGGTTTCGACCCACCCACCGCAAACCAAAAGGGTTGGACTCGCGCGCCTTCCAATCGACCCGTTGGGGGGGTGGCGGTCGCGCCTGCCCCTTGCTGGAGGGCGTGTGCCGTGGCGGCTGCCGCGGACCGCGCGAGCCGCTGAGGCCCCGTGAGTGTACGACGACCGGATGACAAAGCGCCTTTTCAAAGAGGGCTGTGTGTATGTGTGCGTGCGTGCGTATGTCTGCGTGCGTGCGTGTGTGGAGAGCAGGGGTCCCTGCGTTGCGGCCTGTTGCGGTTAAGTTTCGTTTCTTGTGCGCGACCCTCTTCCCCAGATCACCACTCCACTCCACTCCGCTTTCCGCGGTCCGTTTTTCCGCGGTCCGTTTTTCCAAGTGCGGTGCGGCGTGGTGCGGTGTGGCGCGCTCACACAGCCGCCCTCTCGCGCGTCCCCTCGAGCCCATCCACCCCTCCCTCCCTCCAGTTGGGCCCCGTCCCTCTCCCATCCACCCGCCCCGCCCTCTCCTGTTGGGCCCGCGCGCGAGAATCTTTAGCGCACCCGCACTCGCGGCCAGCTGCGGAACAAATGCTGCTGCAACGCTGCAACACTGCAACACGGGGCTGTTGCAGGGGCGGTCCGCAATACGCTGCTCCAGAGTCAAGACCCGCGGGAATTGAAGGGAGCCGTTCGGGTCCGCGCCCCGCGGTGCCCTGACGAAGCGGTGCGGTGCAGTGTCGACAAACAACGGCGCGCACGCGCCGTTGCCCCGCTGCGGCTGCCGCCGGGCCCCTTCCGGCTGCCGCTACCGCTGTGTGGCTGTGGTTGCTGTGGCTGCGCTTGGTGTGGTTGATGCGGTTGATGCTGCTGCGCGCCTTCGGCATCTATTTACTCGCTGGTACCCAGTGCAGCTGCGACACGCACGTTGGGCTGCGGCGTCCTTGATCGGTCGCTTCGCCGCACCGACATCTGACCGCAACATCTTGACAACGATTGAGAGGCCGCGGTGCGCGATTTCGCGATTTCGCTTACTCGCACGTATATATCGGTACAAGACACTTAGGGTCCGACTGCCAGGGGCCCAGAACCCGCCACGTCTCCATCGGTCCGCTGCACCGGCGCCGCCCTTGCAACCGGCGGCGGCGCCGGACCGGAGGGGGTTGTGGCGCTGTGCTCAGTGCAGCGTGCGAGTGTTCCGGCCAATGCCCTGCGGCTCCCCTTGTTGCAGCAATCGGTGTTGTTGGTGTGTTATACACACACATACACACACACACACACATCCCCGCGGGCGCGAGATAGCGGTGCCATCCACATCGGTTAATGTATTGGAGTTTGGGGCACGAGCCCCAACCCATGTAACACGCACAAACGCACACATACACATCGGGCCTGCACCCAGCATCCCATCCCATACCAACCGGCGTGTTCGTTCATTCTTTGCCAACACAACCTTGCTCCTTTCCGTACAACGCGGCGTGCTACAGGCGCACGGGGGCCGATGTCGTCCTCACAGGCTGCTTCATCTCTCTCTCCAAACGCCAAAAGCCAGTTCGATCAAATCGTGCGGCCTGCTGGCTGCTGGAACCTCTCCCAATCAACGGACGGCAGGGCAACAAATGACAGCAGCGGGACGCTCTAGGCGCAACTAGCCACTTCCTGCCCATTGCTCCCCCGTTATTCAGGCGCGGGGATTTTACGCATCCCTCAATTCGCAACTCGATGGGAATATACGGTACAGGGTTCAACAGACACATCGGCGCCCGCCGGGTGCGGTGTCAACTCTCAACTGTTCGCTGCCACCGACGCGTGGCTTGCCGCCCTCAGTCCCGACCACGCGCATGTCATGGAATCATGCCTCTTGAACGTAGACGAATGTTTTGTCCTAAACGAATGTTTTGAGGTTGCTTCTTCCCGAGGAATAGCATCCAGGGCCCGTCTACACCAACACATCGTCAGTAACTACATGCAGGGACTCGACGTTGCTTATCGTACGGCAAACGTACGGCAAAACGACCCTCGAAACCCGACGTTCTGTGCGCCAGGGCGTCCCCTTGTGGATGTGACTCCCTCCCAATGGAACTCCTCGGGGCTGAAACCCTTCGCCACGAACTCAGCCACCCAGTCTCTAGTTCACAACAACAGCGCACACTGCAAACGTGCAAAGCCCCTCGCGCCTCCGACGCCGCCACGCACGGCCGGACCGTAGCCGCGAGACCACCAACCCAGCCCAGACAACGACGCATCACCACCATCGCACTCTTGAACTCCCCGCATAAAACCCAACCAAAACCCTAAAACCCCAACCGTCCACCCCTGTGCTTCCCTTACAGCCTGATCAGGTGCGACTTGCCGTCCGCGTCGGGCTCCACCACCGGCTTGATTCCCGTCATGGCGTGCAGGTGCTCCGCGAGCTTCAGGCGGAAGCCCTCGGCGTGGCGCGTGGGGCGGCCCTCGTGGTCCTTGGGCCCCGCGCCGTCGTCGTAGGCCGCGTCCAGGGGCAGGCTGGTGGGCAGGCCGCGCATGGCGTTGCGCAGCACGCCGCGAACCAGCTGGCCCGAGCCGCAGGTGGCGTTGGTGGTGGTGCAAAAGTAGTCAAAGGTGTCGGTCTCGGCGCGCGGGAGGGCGGCCTGCAGGCTGAGTGTGCGGGTCTGGCCGGCGATGGCCAACAGGAAGTTGGCCTGGACCTGGTCCAGCTTCTGAAGGACGCTCGTCTCGACGTTTCGCAGCTTGTCGGTGGCGCCGTGGATGGAGCGCAGCTCGGAGACGGCTTCGCGCGCGGCGGCGCTGAGCTGGCCGGAGCTGTCCTTGAGCGCGGCCGCGATGAGCGCCTCGGTCGCCTTGGCGAGCGTCTCAGCCATGTCTGTACTTGATCTTTGCTTGTTTCTGGAAAAGGTCTAGTCTATATTCTATGTCGGGTGGTTGCTTGGGTGTCGGGGTTGCCTTGCGAGCAGGGACTGTTTGACGTTATGAATCGGCGTCAGCGGTTCTGGTATCAAAGTTATTGATCAGGCGGTGTGATTGGAGGAATCCTTTGTGCAACGCAAAGTCTGATCATCAAGATTTATACAGAAAGTGTTTTTACGAGGTCGTGATGTAACACCGATACAAGGATGGCCGAGTAGGCCTGTAAGACTCACGAACGGTTACGAACAGTTGGCGCGGTTGGTTCCGCGTTGGTTCCGCCACTGCGCGCCTGCCAGGGTCGTGCTTTAGCAATTGCTGATACTTGATGCATAAACGATGGTGGTTTTACGGTCTTGTGCCTGGGGCTGGCTTGCCGAGGACTGACTGACTGATGTCACGAGAGGCGCCCCCACCTGCCCCCATCAAGATGTGAAGTAAGGGCATCCGTGCGCAAAAAACATAAACAAATTGAACGCGCACACAATGCCACCCATCCTTGCCGTCCTAACAAGGAGAGCTTTACACCAAGCAAGCGAACCTGGGACTTTCGACGGCTGTCGACAGCTTTCGACACCGCTGAGGTGATAATGACGCGGCACACAAGTGGTTACCAATTGACGCCCGCACCTCTGCCCGCGCTGGGACGGAGCCCGGGACGCCGACGGCCGTACCCGTAATGCGCGGGCTTGCCATTCCCGGTCGGACCTCGGACGTCTCCAACACCACTATGCCCTGCCCCTGCCCTGCATTAGTTGGCGCGTTGCCCACTCTCCTTGCCCAACGTGCGCGTGCCCGTACCTGGCATGCCGCCCACAGTCTGAGGCATATACCGAGCGGCGACACGTCACCAAGAAGTAAGGCAGGCAGCTCAAGCCCTGCCTGATCAACAGATCAACTGTGTCTTAACAGTCCTAACAGTGGGAACGAAGCCAAGTTTACACCACACGTAAACAACGCCACAGCCAAAGCCCACGCACTTGGCGCACAGACACGCACCGCAGAGAGCGATGGAGCCAAGAGATGTCCAGTCGTGGGCCCGGCGGGGGCCCGGCCCGACACATATAGTCGACCTGAAACGTCCTACATTGGGAGCCAGCAGGTACTGCCTAGCGGCTGCGGCGATGCCGGCGGCTTACATACCTACGATTGCGGATCACATAATCACACCCCTCTCCGAGAGTCTTCGTTCAGAGCGCAAGTGCCCCAGTGCCCTCGCCTTGCACATGAAGCACCTGAACCGGGTCTCAATCATGGGCCACACGCCAATACATCAATGGGGCCAGAGCGCGTAAATATCCAGCGAACGGCGGATTTCTGAGCTGTCCACCCACACACATCCGCACACGCGCGCGCGCACACGCACAAATACGGCACACCGAAAACACCACACTTGGGAGAGCCCACGCCACTTTTTCCGCGGTCTTGCACGTACGCAAGGCCGCCCCATTCCTCCCCGCCGAATCCCTGTCAGGGTGCACGGGCACAAAGGCACAAGCAGCACCGCCCCAACAGCCAACACACACGCAAACATCTCCGGCCGTGAGCCCTGAACTGTCACCCGAACCGAAACCGCTGCTACTGCCAACCACTCGCTGGAAATGTCGAGAGCCGAGCGTTCCCCCGGCACCGGGTGCGCCGCGCGCTATTATCACCTTCCCCCCCTCCGGTAGATAACCCCGCCATCCGGCGCTTCGGGGTCCACTCACGCAAGCAGTCCAACTAGGGCAGGTAGATCAGGTATTTCCCATCCGTGCCCTGCTCCAAGGTCGGATTGATGCCGGTCAAGCCGTGCATGTGGTCCGCAATCTTCTTGCGGAAGGCTCCCTCGGTATATGTCGGATCCCCGTATGGGTTCCTTCCGCCGTCATAAAAATACGCGTCCGCAGGGAGGTAGGTCTTAAGGCCCCTGAGAGCGTTTTTCAGAATGTCCAGCGTCAATACACCGGACTGGGTGCTGCAGGGAGCTCCGTAGGCACCCTTGTAGTACTCAAACGTGTCAACTTCCGCGCGTCCCATGGCCATCTGCAGACTCAGCCTGCGGGTTTGGCTGGAAATGGCCTGGTCCAGCTTCTGCACGACGATTTGGTCCAGCTTCTGCACGATTGCACCCTGAACCTGATCCAGCTTTTTTATGATGCTTTCCTCCAGAGTTCCGAGGTTATCAGCAGCACCATGGATGTGGCGGAGCTCGGCGACGGCGTCCTTCGCGGCGGTTGTGAGCTGCACGGTGCTCTCCCTCACCGCTGCCTCAATGAGGTCCTCGGTCGCCTTGACAAGCGTGTCAGCCATTTTGTCCACAATTGATTTAATGCGGTTTCCTTACCTTTCCAGCGCCAGTTCTCCTGGTACCGGTATGTTTGGGGCGAGAAGCTTGGGAGAGCCATGTGGCATCGGGCCCTTTTAAACTTGCCCGAAATTGAGGCGACGGCTATGTGTGCACTCTGTTCGCTCTGTCGCACCCGTGATGATGATTCTCTTTCACAGTGACACTTCTGCGTTTACTTAGTGGCGTGTGAAGTGTGCAGCTCATTCTGCGAGCGCTTGAATGCGAACGTCGTTGCTTGAAAATTGCGAGTACCATGATGTAATTTGCACTTGAATCGATGATGATGTTACAAGCTTCAGCGAGCTCGTACGGTCCAGACGAACCCAGAGGCTCATGAACCGCCTAACTTTGCCAAAGGAAAACAATAAATGTAAAAGTTGTGGTTATACCAAAGAAAGTTCAAAGGAAACAGTATCACGCATCAAGGCCGAGCAACAACCAAATACCGTCAGCGGTACCGGCGACATCACTGCTAAGCTGCTAAGCACTCACGCCGCAAGCAAAGCATTTCCGAAATGACCTTTGCGAGTCCACACTGGTCTTCGACACACATAATGTCGTTGACGGACGCATTGTCGGGTATCCCCAAACCCCGAAGCTTCTGCCGGGCAGGCTCAAGCGCTACACATTCCAACAGAAAATGCTTCTCGTCCTCGATGGCTCCAGGAACACGACACGCCCCACAAACACGTTGATCCCTCGACCTGTTGCTCTCACTATTTATAGCCAACTCAGAAACACACAGACGAAAACGGAGGAGGGCCCGATGCTGTGCGGGGGGTACGTACCCCTCGTACTGTTTGGGAGGCCCCATCCAACGCGCGTAACGGCACATCTTAACTCCGGGCTTTCTGCCGTCTGAGATAAAGTCTCTCGGATCTGCTTCCAGCCTGCCGCTAACCCAGTCATCGTTCACAAGGCCCTTTAGGGTGTCCATTAAAGCCTCGACATCGAGTTTGCAAGCCGCGTAACGCCGTACACGCACATCAATGGGACCTGCAACCGCCTCCTCGTCCCAAACTTGTCCTAAATGATTGAGGACTCGAATCACCTTAGAGCCCCAGCCGTCACTCTGCAAATTCGTTTCCAGCGCAATACGGATTTCCTGTCGGAAAGAGCTATGATAAATGCTGCTAGTATCTTCCACCAGGCTATTCCAAAAGCGGAAGACGAACTCCGCCCAAAAAACGTGTATAGGTAATTGCCCCAGCTCCCTAAACAACAGCTGCAGAGGGGGTACAGATGCGCCCACCACCTGCTTCATAAACCAAATTTGGAGCTTAACCATTCGGTCCCGCACCGCAATATCGAAGAAACACGAGCGTTGGGAGTCATTAACTGGATAACACTTTTCTAATACCGACAGGACCAGATCCGCGCCCCACACCTGCGACCCGTACGACAAAATGGAGCGCACTTGCGCATTGAAGCATCTCATGCCTACGTGCGGTAGAAGGAGCCCCTGCCGGCGTAGCTTGCTGCACAGGGCAAACAAGGCCCTTTGTCCCGCGAAAAACAGTTCGTCCGTGCAAGATGCAAACGCCGTATTTGGCCCGAAATGCAGTCCGAGATACCGTGCGCGCGTTTTCCACGTGACTGGGCGAAACGCGGGTACCCCTCCTCAATGACCCGCATAGTGACCACATCGTGGGCTCCTAGGGCGTAGACCTGCCTTCTAATGTGATTATTAGGATGAAAAAACAAAAGCTCGCATTTCTGCGCATTGACCGTGAGACCAAAAGCCTCCGCCCACTCCCGGAGCGCTCTGAGCAGGCTCATAAGTCGTCGTAGCGACTTGGCAAAGAGGCTGAGGTCGTCAGCATACAGTGCAAGCGGTACCCGTCGCCCTTCTGAATTGGGGCTATCTTGAGCCGCCATAGCAGCCGGGAGCGCAACGTCTAAAGCATCAACATAGTCCGCGAAACCCTCAACAAAGAAACCAAAAAGCGTAGGGCTCATAGGGCAGCCCTGCTTCACCCCTTGGGTGGTTGCGAACGCCTCCCCTGTCTCGCCATTGACTCTAATCCGCATTTCCACTTTCTCGTAGCAGCGTTTCAGAGCCTCTAGCGCGGCCCCTGTGACCCCTCCCTCCTCTAAACGCACCCATAGGAGCTCCCGATTGACCCGATCAAAAGCCTTTTCAAAGTCAATTTGACAAACAAACAGAGCATCTCCCGGTGCGTTAGGAAGATCCTTGCGGCAGCGGTCAGTAAGATGACGTAACAGAAAGAGGTTGTGAATGGTGCCGCGCCGTGGCCGAAAACCGCCTTGGTACGGGCTTCTGGCGCCACAGGATTCCCCCCATGCCTTCAGTCGCCGATCCAGCAGAAACGCATACAATTTGGAGAGTGCCCCCCCGACGGCCAGCCCGCGATAATTGCTCGGGGTCATGATATCCCCCTTCTTGTGAATGGGCGTGAGTGCGGATACCTCAAACTGCCGTGGGTAGTCCCCAGTGGCCCGAATATGCTCCAAAAGGCGCAGCAAATATGGTGCAAGTACCAACTCCTCTTTATCCTCAACCTTCCGTGTAGCGTACTTGTAGCATTCTGCCGGAGCTCTTTCGAGCCCCGGAGATTTGCTGTTACCGAGAGGTTTTAGCGCAGCAACAACCTCAGCCAAGGTGAATGGGGCGTGCAGAGCCGTGGCAGCAGCAACACGCTGATTGCGGGCCAAACAACCATCTCCCGCCCACCCACGCTCCGCAGTCAGTTGGCAACCGTTCAGGAGATTCATCATACAATCTGCACGAGCCCCGTCGAAGGCATTGACCTCATCATTGTAAAGCGCATTAAAATAGTCTCGCCAACTGCTGACCTCGCGGATTGGGCAGTCCGGTTTCACTCCTTGGTTAAGCCGACGCCACAACGCACGTGGATCCCCCTTGCACTCCTCAAGAAAATTGGTGAAATGCGCTACCCGATATTCTGCAACCGCCTCCTTCCTTATCCTCTGATAGCGTGTGCGTAGCATGGTGAATTCCTGGCGTGCCTGTTCATCGTTAAGCAGCCCCTGCGCCCGCATATTCGCCTTCTGTTGCAGCATGTCGCTACGCGCCGCCGCACACGCCGGCGTCCACCAGGGCGCATCCTTATCCTCCCTAACACGGTTGGGCCTGTCGCGCGAACGCTTTTTCCAAGGCCATCGCACACGCCTGAGTGATAACTTCGACTACAGCAGTGCTATCCAAATCCCCCCCCAGCCTGTCAACAGCAGCGGAAATGCGCTGGATGGCGGGAGGTCATCCGCAGTGAAAAGGCTCGGGAGAGCCATGTGGCATCGGGCCCTTTTAAACTTGCCCGAAATTGAGGCGACGGCTATGTGTGCACTCTGTTCGCTCTGTCGCACCCGTGATGATGATTCTCTTTCACAGTGACACTTCTGCGTTTACTTAGTGGCGTGTGAAGTGTGCAGCTCATTCTGCGAGCGCTTGAATGCGAACGTCGTTGCTTGAAAATTGCGAGTACCATGATGTAATTTGCGCTTGAATCGCTATCCTCGATATGGATGACGCCAATGGTACGGGTGTGAGCTGGACGACCAACCGCCGAACTCTGGGCCTTTCTATGGGCCGAAACCAGTGCTCGTCCCGCGGTACGGCATTTCTATGAGCGAACTTTGCGCGTGTCGTCCACGTCGTTTTCCATCTGGCCTTTGGGCTTGATGGAATACGACAGTGCGTTATTGTAGTTTGGAGTAAGTTAAAAGTGGAGCTAGTGGAGCCAAATGCACATTTGCAAGTTTGATGTTAGGCATACGCGGCGTGTGATTGGCTTTCGAACGGTGTCAGTCCCTTGAAGAGCCGTGATGTTCAACACATAGTCCATCTACCTAGCATCTTACAATATGTCTATGACTTTGTTAGAAAGTATAATGTTTGAGCTCTAGGTAGTCAGTAAGTACTAGGCTTGGAGCCTGAAATCTAGGGGCATGTCGCTGCCTAACTTGCTTGAACTCCACTGGCACCCCTGATCAGACGCTTAACCAGACTCAGATTAGCCATGGGGCTGGCACTCCGGCTGCTTCAGGATTCCGACAAGGACGCCGACAGCAAGTGTGAACATGAGCATGTGCCACTTGGAGACGTTCCACATGACCAGGAACGCCAGGCACATCCGACCATACAACTCATAAATCTCAGATAGTTCTTCATCAGTGAAATCTCCATTCATAGGCGTGTCCATATGGGGTAGAGTTGGACGTGGCCCTAGAGGCTGAGATTGTTAACGCTTCGTGCAGGCTTTTGTGGCATGTAATATGAACAAGTTCAGAAGAACAACGGAAGTGAAGTACTGCTTTCGCTTGGTCTCAGACGCCCATAGAAATGTCCTGCGTTTTTGTACTACCGAAACCAATGCTCGTCAAAAGCCATAGAAATGGGCCTATTTAGGGTCGTCGTGCGCCCATGATGCGCCACAGTACGACATGATCTGTGGCCCTTCCACGTAACGGCGTCGCTCATACTGCTTTGCGTAAAGTAATCTTTAACCTTTTAGTTGGTAACGTAGTGTCCAGAAACTTGAACAGCGTCCTCCGGTCTGCTCGCGGGTCTGCATTTCCGGTTGCACAGCGTCGCCGGCTCCTTACGCCCCATGCAACAACAATTAAATGATCGAAAGAATGGAAATAATTGTCAGAATATGACATTATTTGATGTTGCCTTGGTATAATCCTGTCCCGGCGACACGCACGATCAGTAAGGCTCGTGCTGCGGCTCGAACGCCCGAATACGGTCTGCTGCTCGCTATGCCTTCTCTTTTTGTTACATTCGAAGCTTAGACCTCCTTCGTATAATTCTTCAGTGATCGTGTTTCCTATTAAAAATTTAAAGAACCGGACGGTTGGAGTCCCGGCAGTTGCCTTGGCTTCAAGCAACCCAACGAGGAATCGACGGAATAACGGTCCGGTGTCCCTCAGCGGCATGCCCCGAGAAAGCCAGGCAGGAGCGCGAATAGAGCGTAGGCGCAAACCTGCGCAAAAGAGGTTCGTTCGTGCTGGGTGGAACAGGGTGGAAAGCCAGTCAAAGCTGGGTTCGGGAAGGTTACGGGCAGGTTACGGGCAGGTTACGGGCGGCCGCCGCATACTGTAAACTTGGTTAAGAGCTTTAAGCCGGGTAGCTGGGTTGCGCGCAGTTCTTCGTTATGTCCGGTCCCGGGCGCAGGGGTGCGGAGCAGAGTCTACATCTTTCCTCAAGGTGCCTACCTCACATTTGATCACGTTACAGGACCCACAGTATCTGCCGCCACGGCTCAACAGAGTTACCGTCACATCGAAATAGGTCCAGAGGACCTCGAAGCCAAGACCTCATCCGTACCAGCCGTACACCACCGTCACCTTGTGCCATAACAACAATTCTGTCTTTTCTCAGCGGAGGAGAGTCAGTACACTCTGGTACAACGAACTGTGGTGCAATTACTCTTGTACTGCTGAAAGTCAAGCAACCCCTCTTACTTCTGCGCCGTATGCACGCAGTGCGTAGGCAGTACCTTCCCCGCGCGCGCTTCCGATCGAGTCGCGCGCTTCTAATGCCAATTTTCAACATCCTCAGAGAAAGAGAAACCTCCGGATTTTCCTTCCGAGCCTTGATTGCTGGAAGACAACCAAGCTTCAGGGCGCTCGGTTGCCGCGTTTATTGGTTGCCACGTTACTCGGTCCGAGCATACCTGCGGCACATACACCGGCCTCGCCTTTCTGTGCACGCACGTGACGCCGGGCTGTCACGCCGTCGCCGCCGCCGCTGCCGCAAGCAACTCCGCACGTCTCGATCCGCAGCTCCCGGGGGGGCGGGGGGCCCGGCGGCATTTCCAGCGAGCTTCACGCCGGTCTTCCGTCTTCCGGTTGCTTACCGCGGCGCCCGTGGGCCCCGCGGGGGGCGCGGAGGGCGATTCGGGTTGCTCGGGTGCGGCGGCGGCCGCGGCGGCCGCGGGTGCGGCGGCTGCCGCGGCGGGGGCTGGGTCAGCGCCTTGATGCGCTGAGTCGGCGGGGGCATGCGCGGCCGAGGCGGTCGCCGTGGCGATGGGGAGGGCGGCGGCGGTGGGCTGATCGGCGGTCCGCGGTAGCCCCTCCAGGCGCCACAGTCAGGGTCCTGGTCGTCCGTCAGGAAGTCGCAGTCGTCATCCAGGCCGTCACCGCAGGTTTGCTCCCTGGCGCCGCTGGCCCGGCACAGGGCCACCGCCGCGCCATTTCTCGCGGACCAGCTGTTGAAGCGCACCGACAGGCCCGTGCTCACATCGCGGTAGGCCTCATTGCCGCGCAGCTGCGCCATGCGGATCGTACGCGAGTACGGAGATCCCAGCACGCCAAAGTAATCATGGACGAGCACGAAGGGCACGTCGTTGTCGGTTGGGCCGAAGGGCAGGTCGTACGGCGGCACGTTGATACGAGCGGACACGAACAGGGACCTGAACCTGCTGTTGCCGGAGAGGCCGCTTGCCATGATGAAGTGATCGCGTCGGCTCAACTGCGGCGGGATGGTGGTGTTCAGGTAGCTGCCGACGGGGATGCTGCTGTCGTTGAGCGTCAGGTAGGGCTGTCCCCAGCCCAGCTGCGGAACAAGCAAACGGAAGACGGGAAGAGGGCGAGGCGGGAGAACGCGGGGTGGGCGCAGGGCTTAGGACAAGCGCGTGGAGCGATAATAAGTGAATTGTTGTTGTGAGACACTGGAGAAACGCGGGCGCGGCGCCGTGTAACGCAGCTAATACCACAGCTAAGCGGCAGCGGCTGCTGCAGCAGTAGTAACGTCTTGACTGGATGGGCAGTTTTATGACAACATCAACGGACCCAAAACGACAGCCGGTTCACAGCGGACGCACCAGACACTGCTGGCGCGGCCGAAGCAAAGAGACCGCGGAAGGCTCACAGGCCCCCCCCCCCGGACAGCCAAAACCGTAACTGCCGTACTGCCCGCGGCGGATGTCCGCCCGGCGTTGCCCAGTTGCGGTTGCAAGTAAGCAGCGGCCACACAAGGTAGGCCCGAGTCGGGCCGCCCGATAGCGCACATACTGAACACCCCACAGCGGACCACACCACCCACCCACCCACCCACCCACCCACCCACCCACCCACCCACCCACCCACCCACCCACCCACCCACCCACCCACCCACCCACCCACGCAGCCGCCCACCCACGCACAGCACCCAACAAGCCTCCCATCCGACGACACCTGCACACGCACCGTATGTATGCCCCCTCCCCTGCTGCCGCTCCCATGTCTCCGCCCCCGGATCCACCCACCCACATCGTTCGCCCACAGCGCACGCCGCCGGGCCCCCACGCACAGCACCCGCCCCACGCCAGCCACCCGCCACCCACCCACGCACCTGCCAGTTGTGCGGCGCATTGAAGCAGCGGATGTTTTGGCCGCCGATAGCTCCCATAGCGCACGTCTCATCACACTGGTCCCCCAGGCCGCAGCCGCCTGGGATGTCGGCGTGCGCCATGTTCAGGTTGTGGCCAGCCTCGTGCATCATCAACTCCGGGCGGGACATGGCGGCCGGGGACATCCAGATGAAACCCGTGCCCCAGGCGTTGGGGCCCGTGCCGGACCAGATCCATTTGCCGACGGAAGAGGTTCCGGCCGCGAAGCAACCTTCGTGTGGGGAGTGGGTATATGTGTGTGTGTGTGTGTGTGTGTGTGTGTGTGTGTGCGAGGCGGGAAAAGCTTTAGGTTACCGTACATGATTATTGTGAAGGATGGATCGAGGGTGCGGTGCGGTGTAAGCAGGATGTCCGTGCGTGTGTCACTTTGCGCGTGTGCGTGCGCAGACGTGTCTGCGTTTGTGTGTTCGTAATTACTTGCTGCGCATGTGCGTGTGCACGTGCTCTGTCCCCCCTTGTGCATCCAACCTTAAGCCCAATCAACATCCGAACGGGTTCGGCGCCCGCAAAACCCTGAAGTCCTTCACCTTCGATCCGCTTCGGGCACTGTGATTTGACTACATCAGCAACATTTGACCACCGTGCTTTTAGGCGTTGTAGCCCCCTTGGCCCCCCCGCCGGCTCGTATGGGTTTTTGTTTATGTATGGTGCACGCATGCACCTACCCCCACTCATGCAGCTCACACACACACATGAAAATGTCACTGTATCCCTACGTAAACAGTTACGTAAACAATTACGTAAACGGGACTCACCATAGATGGACTCGATGCCCTTCGGGTAGACGAGGACCACGTGATGGAAATCCGTGTTCGTAATGCCGTACAATTTCTTGGCCTGCTCGGCAAGGTAGTACTGCCACTTGATCATGTTTTCGGGGCATCCCCCCTTACTAATATTGAAGTTGTTGCCTCCAGGGAAGGTGAACCCAGGGTTGATGGAGCCGGTGCAAGGGATGTCAACGCTCAAGATCTTGACGGTTGGGCTCCGTACTTGGCCGTACGAGCAAGTCTCGTAGTACGACGCTAGGTTGCGCTTTTGCAGCGTGCCGTTGTAGTAGTCGTCAGGGTTGGGGTTGCGGCCAACCAGGCCGGTGCCCGAGAACAGGTCGTTGACCATCTGCAGTACAGCGACAGTTGGGTTCGTTGTAGGGTTCAACCGCCTGAATGTACCAGACCGGCGAGGTAGAATTCAAAGCTGCCACTGTGTCGAGGGCGCTTGCATTACCGGTACCGGTAGCGGTATCGGCAGTTTCCATTCTACGGTAATGTAATGTGATGCCACCACATACCTCGGGCGTGACGGACGGCTCCTTGAGGTTGCACATCGTGACGATGTACACCAGGTACGTTGGCCGGGTGGGGGTGTCGATGGTGTAGCCGAACAAGCTGCGCCGGTCGGCGACCTCAGCCTCCTCGGCCTCCTCAGCCTCCTCAGCCTCCTCAGCCTCAACAGCCTCCTCGGTTGCCTCAGCCTCCTCAGCCTCCTCAGCCTCCTCAGCCTCCTCGGCCTCCTCAGCCTCCTCAGCCTCAACAGCCTCCTCGGTTGCCTCACCCTCCTCAGCCTCCTCAGCCTCCTCCGCCTCCTCAGCCACCTCGACCTCCTCGCCCACCTCGACCTCCAGCAGCTCTGGCACCTCACAGGAGCGGATCACGCCGTTTGCGATGCTGCTGTACGACACGGCGACGCGGGTGTTGGCCACCACGTCGCCGGCAAGGTCCATGCCGGGGCAGAACTCCACGGAATAAAGCACTTGGTCATCGCCCCACAAGTAGTACACAGAGGATTCCAGCCCTTCGGGTGTTGAGGTCTCCAAGATCTGGATCTCGCCTGCGTGCGTGGATGGGGGCCATCGAGCAGGTTAGCTCAGGACAAGTTGGCCTGGTTGAAGTTCTCATCGCCTTTGGAGCGCAAGTTGTGGTTCCAGCAGTGGGCTCCAGACTCCGGAAGAGAAGAGCCGAGGGGCCAGCTGGATGGCCGTGCACTGGAAGTGAGTGCAGCAGGTGCACGGAGCGGGGCGAGGGAGTTCAAGCCGGGGCCTCAAACGCAAGGGAATGAACACCCCCACGACGAAAGAGGGTCGGGGCATAAGCCCCCAATGAAAACACGAGGTGGCAGCAGTGGGAATGGAGCGCCTCGATGACGAATGTTGCTTGATTTACGCCAGTTTAAGGGCGGCGACGTTGATGGTTGACGCACGTACCTACAGCCACGCCCGGGGTCTGTGCGTCAAGCGTTTGAGCCGTCGCGTAGCCCAGCATGGCTACGGCGGCGATGAGGGCCACCGCCCACGTCAGGCGTCGCGCCATTGCACAGCGCGCGGCTCGCCTGGTCCCGCGTTTCCAATGCTGCAGGCCACAAGGCACGAGATCGGGATTACAGCAGTGCACGCATGGTGTTAGATACTAGTGTTAAGAAGGCTGTGGAGGGCAACGACGAGGACCAGGGCACCATTCGCATATCGCTGTCGATCGACATTTAAGAAGGCAACCTGATGAACCAAATGTATGAATTAATAAAATTATAGATGTACTGAAGGACAGTGCAGTGCAGAAGTGGACTTCATCACGGTTAGACAAGACACAATACCGTAAATACGGCGGACACTTCATGCATGTACAGAACCATCTGCTTGAATACAAATAGTAAGTTTTAATAAATAATAAGCATTATTTGTTTAAATACATTCAATCAAATGTAAAAATTTCCTTATCCTGTAGACTTGCGGTACGGCCTTGCTGACTTCCCGACCGAACGATTCCCCTGAAGGACGCGACAAGGCTAAGGCGAAATGCCACGGATACAAGGTGATGCACATATATAACTCAATGTGCATTTTTTGATTTGGAAAGCTTCATACAGGGTAGGTAGGACATGACGAGCCGGGTAGAACATGCTCTAAATACTGCAGCGAATCGCGACCCCCAACAGCACTCAGATTGCGTGCAGCGTCACCTGGATCTCCGGTCTCACCTAAAAGACAAAAGCGCCACGGATCGCCTCCCTCAAAGCTCCTCTGGCCCGACCACCTCGCTCGGGCGCTGCGTGTGGACGTATCAAACACAAAAGCTTCCAAAGGCGCGAGGATCGCCACTTCGCGCTGCCAATTAATATACTTGTTGGATTCTAGCTCGCTCGCGTGTGATAAGGCTTTATTCTACCTGGTTGGGCAGGTAGCCGAATCGTCCACCGTACTTGTGTCTGTTCGGTCCGGCTGTCGATGATTATCCGTCCGTCCAGCCACCTGCCTCTCAGGTTCTGAGGAGTCATTCCGACCGCTTCGAGAATTTTAGTAGGTTCACGGTTTCATCTGCTGCTAGCTGCTGCCGCGTGAACTGCCCCAACTTCTGCCTTGCCTTCTTCAATGCTACGCCCGCAAGCACCCTGCTGACGCCGGCGGCATTCAGCCGTGCATGTGGCTTGGGTCGACAAAGCAAATTTCACTGGCCGTGTCCACAAAATACGTAATAGTGGCCCGTAGGGTTCAATAAAGCAATCAATGTGGCCCTTGCGCTCGTGGAAGTGGCCACTTAAGCCTACAAGTTACCTTCGACGTTTCACGAATCGAAGAAGGCTCGACTTCCGTCCGGGGTATTTTGTAACCGGGGTATTTTACAGACGCTGTGTTCCAGCCATAATTCCGCGGACCGAGATCTAGGCGGCTAATAAGCCAGTAGTCCAGACTTGGGTGTCCTCTTACGGGGGCATGGCGCCCTGGCGCCATGCGAGCGCATCACGGGCCGGCGCTTCATAGTTGGGACGGTACCAATAGATAACGAGCGAGGGGTCAACGAGGGGTGTGCCAATGCGCACCGTGCTGGCCAACGAGGGCACCGCCTACCCTCGGGTGGTGTGGGTGCGCCGCTGCGGATGGACGTGCTGGTAGAGGTGCGAATTAAGGTATTTTCATAACCTCGGAACGTTTCGACGTGCGTGACAGTCAGGCTGGTTCAGGGGCAGCGAGATTTGCAGACGCGACCGTCCCAACAACCGATGGGAGTGAACATGGACAGAGACGAGTGGCATGCAATTGGAGGCATTTCCTGGTAATGGGGAGCGCAAAGCAACTGAGGAGGTTCCTGTTGGCATGCCCGATGCCTTCCATTCGCTTGCCGCACACGGGCTTTCGTAAGAGGTAGTTAGGCAGGGTTAGGCCTCCGAAATAAAAGGGCGGGCGGGCACCTTTTCTGTGGCAGGGCTGCTCTTCCCATTCCAATTAAGCACTACATGCATATAGATGTATATTTATTTATATTTCATAATTTCCTTCCGCTGATTATGGTGCGGGGGGTTACAGAGGGTTACGCGCAGTTAATCAGGGTTATTCCAGGATAAGGGACGGCCAAAAGATACTGACAGTCGTACTATTGATGCAACGCTAGGTTGAAACATACACAATAATTTTCTTCGAGAAATGAGTGTTAAATACGCCGAAGTGCGCTGAAATTCTGCGAGTTCCTTTTTGACAGGTAGAAATCGCATCGTTCATTCCACGCATCCACGGCCTCAGCTTATTACTAATAAGATTATATCAAGGCGCTGGCAGAACGGCTCGTGACTGCGCAAGCAGTGGCGAGATGTTGTCGGTCAGGGTCGGTCGCAAGTCCGCTCTTACCAGCTCTTACTTTACGCGGCGGGCCATGAGCTACAGATATCAAATGACTAATCATGTGCCTAGTCTGCATGTCTATCGTTGTTGCAGAAAGAGCTTTCTTTGTTCCCTAGAGAACGTCCAACCAGTTGATGAGTTTATTGGCAGTCGATAACTGCAAATGGGTGCGTTTTGCTTTTCGGAAAAAGGGAATCAGCGAGTATTAGGATGGCGCAAGCATGACCTGCCTTTGCACGCATTTGCCGATAGGAGGCATAAAGCGCAGTGTACTGCTTTCTGCCAGGGGCGCCGGGCGGGGGAGGGGTGGGGTTGCAAGGATTCCAAGGATTCCAGCCGAACACGTCACAGATGCTCAAGGCGGCGGCGCGCTGTCCCTCTCTGACCAACGCAGGCTGCACCATGGAGCCACCTGCACCAAATTCGGGCCCTCAAGTGCAACTGAAGGCGCGTAACGTTAAGCCAGGGGATGTCGCCCAAGGGAACTGAAACGGCTCCGGGAACTGCACATACATGAGCGATCGAGCAGGCCCGCGCGAGCCTGCCCGAGCATTAGCTGCATTCAACTCAGTCTGATCTATCGCAGGTACCTCTTCGCCCGTACGACCCCTAAGCGGTGCGGCAACTACTTAAGAAACCAAACTACAATTGCGCCCTTTCCGTCGATTCATTCCTACGCTGCACCCAACGGTCCTGCACATGCACGTGCACCAGCCCGCCCACGGCAACCTCTTCCGTTTGCTTGCTCCGCAGCTGGGCTGGGGGCAGCCCTACCTGGCGCTCAACGACAGCAGCATCCCCGTCGGCACCTACCTGAACACCACCATCCCGCCCCAGTTGAGCCGACGCGATCACTTCATCATGGCAAACGCCCCTTCCGGATGGAGGGCACCCGCCGTTCAAGGCCTTATTCGTGTGCCTCTTTTTGGCACACCTCTATGCTCTATCTTTCTCCGCAGCAGGACAACGTCGCGGAGAAAGATAGAGGTGTGCCAAATAAAAAGAGGCACACGAAAAGGGCCACGTGCGGTGCGCCCGCTTGCGATTGCCAGAAACAACAACCGGCATCCGAACCACAAGTGTTTGCCTGGACTGATGAAGTACTAGCGAGGAAAAACAGTCAGTCGTTTGGCCGGATGGGACGACGGCATCGGCGGCCGCGCCAGGTCGGTCCGCGCGTCCCAGCAGCGGGAAGCCGACTCCATGCAGACACCCACACACTCACCCTTATGGCTGCACCCATTGTAAGGAAACCTGAACCGAGGGCTCAGACTACGGGGAGGAGGGGCCATGTAAACCGCGCCACTTGTTCAGTTCAAATCTCCGTTCCCCAAAGCTTTTGAATAGGTAACGCGCCATCTAGAACGGCTATAATGACAGTCAGCGGTAAACGTTTCGGCCTCGGTTGAGCCGTGTTGATTGAGCAGGTCACAAGCTCACAAGTCACAACCCGTACTGTACGCATGGCCGGGGGTTCTTTCGGGTGTGAAACCCTGGCTGGCTGCGACTCTACCGGTCCCTGCGGCGAGCCTCCGTGCGCCGTGGCGCTTCATGGCATTACCGCGGCCCCATCCAACCCACAGTCCACCGAAGCACACAGTTAACCCAGGCCGTCCCTGGCCCGCCGTCACCAAAGTGCCGACTCATTTTCATTTCTCGGCAATGCCACGCTGCCACCGTCTCTAGCGACCATCAGATGTTTTTGTAGCGCCCATCCTCTATGCATGTATCAAATCACTTGTCCTTTTGAGTATGCCCGCAAGCGTTACCTGGCGGTACATATCGCGATATCGGGACATCGACAGCTGCTCCGAAGGACTCTGGATCAACGGGAACCACATCAAGCCGAAGCACAAATTATCTACGGTACCTAGGCATGACACTATTTTCTTAACGCTCGTGATGACATGTGTACGACGCGTAAACGCGTGTCTCCAGATTAGCATTATTCTTTACTTGTAACCGGTCACTTCTGTGCCCTTCGGTAAATACCCTGCAATCTGCTGGCACTTCATGACTTTAGACGCTGTATTGTGCTTGTCCGCTTGTGGACGGCCTCAACCTTTTCCACGTTGGCGCGCGCATACATGTTAGTGCGTCCGGTTTCGACAGTCGCCGCTCAGGTGAGGCCAGTGGACTTGATATATATTTGAAAAAAAGCTGGCTCGCCAGTACGCTGCAAGGGACTTCTGTCTTCTGCTTGCTGCACCTAGATTAGGGTTTGCCGAGTCGTGGTTCTTTCCGCTTTTCCATTCAGGAGCTATGTTCACATCAAAACGACTTCGCGGCGGAAGTAAAAAGACGTTCCGCTCCACTGGTGTGAAGAGGTCCTGGTGTGTCGTAGTCCTCGGGCATGCAGGAAAAGCTCGCAGAAATCCCCTTGCATCGGTAAGTTGGGCGTCAGCTACCTTGTACTGTGTTGAAGGTTAAAGATAACACTGGGATTGCGTTCCGTGTCTCAGCTGGGACTCAGCGTGCACGCTGCTGGTATCAAACGCGTTATGGCTCTGCCCTGCTCATGTCATTGCAAGCGTCTACAGCAGAGCGCTTATAGCAGGGGGTAGCTCAAGTCGATGGCCCTCTTACAAAGACTGTACCGAAGCGTCGGTGGGTTGTTGAGCTATCGGCTTTGGGTCGGATCGGGTTTGGTAACAGGCTTGCGCACGTGTTGACCAGAAGGCCACACGACTTCGCTCCGCGGGTGCCGCACGGGCGGCTTCGCCTATACGACTCAGTTGATGGCTTGACTTTTGGGGACAATGCACGCAGCCGCGCTGGGGAGTCAACGTAGGGCCAAGGTAATGCAACCCCGCCAGTCCCCACCATGGGATCATGCGTCAGCAGTGTGAAGACATCGAGGGACCCACCTATCGACCTGGCCGTTGCCCATCCCCCCGCCCCCCCGACGCCGTACGTCACTTTGAAGCTGTAGCTGAGTTGTGAAGCCATAGCTGAGACACGCTAACCCCCGACAAACAGATCTAGATGGTGTGCATTCGCCGGTACCTGACTTTCCTGATGCCAACCTGCCTACGAAAACCAAGACTATACTTCAACCTCGCCAGCTTGCCACTGGCCTGTAGCCCAACCGGCAGCTCCCACCGTGCCATTTCCTGATCTTTCCTGGAAAAACCGCTCTTGACCGGGGACCCGATGTTCATGTGGTCAGCTGGTCAGTATGCATCGTGGCTATCGTAGATCCTTATAGTATGAGGTCGATGCCCACCTGTCGCATGGGGTCGTAGCTCAAATGGTAGAGCGCCCGCTTAGCACGATGCCTAAGTGCCCGAAACTGCGGGAGGTAGGGGGATCGATGCCCTCCGACTCAAAAGTTTTGAACGTAGTGATTTGCCTCGGTACGATGTCTTGCTTCACCAGTCAGGGCTTCAGTTACATTTACTCAATCGCTACATCCCCTTGCTGACTTCACCTGCTGCGTGAGCGCTTAGTATTGCCGTGTGCGTGGCAGGTCTCTGCAGATGGCGACCATTCCCCTTCAATTCACCGACGAATCCATACATGGCATGCATCCATACAAGCCGCCGCGGGAGAGCGAGCCCGGCAGCTTGCACTACGCTCAGCTGCGTGCACACATCGCTGTCGGTCTGTTCCACGCAATGCGCCTACCTGCTTCCATGTCTGTGTGGTTGACTGCTGGCGGAGCTGGCATGCATCTGTCCTGGTGCTTTGTCCACTTCATTGGACAGTACAGGCGAGTGAGCCAGCGGGATGGCTATGGATGTGTGGGTGCCACAGCGAGCAGTGTGGCAAGGAGATGCCACCGACTGTGCCGATGGCGGGGTAGGTACATTTGAAGGGATAAAGTGTGGGTGGGAAAGATGGAAAGGGGATCGTGACAGCAAGAGATATAAAAACGGCTGCGATTGAGCGCAAGAGAGCGGGCTAGCGGCGTGGCCCGGAGTGGCCTGGGTGACCTTTGTGGGAGGCTTGTTTCTCAATGAATTAACAAGCACCAGTGGTATAGTCTAGCATAGGTCCTTGCCACGGGCCAGACCCGAGTTCGATTCTCGGCTGGTGCAATTTTGTGCTTTTGGGAGGTCATCTTTAGTCTCACCCTCTGGACGTTCGTTCCTTTGCGCGGGAGACAGGATTTAGGTACCCTCGCCCTTGTATTAGGCAGTGCTCGTCCACACGCATGATCGAGGCGATGACATCTTCCCAACGTCATGAACCTAAATGGACTGAATTCTTTCAGGTGCAGGCTGCATACCGTATCACATCTCGCCCACCAGCTGTGGAATGCTCACTGCAGCTGCGTCGGTTTTTTTGGCCGAAGTCCTTTCCGTAATTCCCCCTTCAGAGAGCTGCACAAGTAGATGGCGTTCCGGCTTGACGCTTAGAGGAGACACTGGCGTATTCGTCATGTCTCCCCTGCGTAGCTGCTGCTGTAGGAGCTCTCCCAGGCTCTTTGCACCGGTGAGTTGTGGGACGGGCTACGGCTCAGATTCATGTCCTCCATTCGTGAAGCGGAAAGGGCGCTGCTCGGAGGCACGCCCCGCATCTCACCCGGGGTACCGGTAATATGTTGCACCTACCTCTTGGTGGCAAATACGCGCTTATTCGTGACGGCACAACACGGGCACAACAGCGCACGCACCCGAGCGCTCAGCGGCACAACCCGGCGAAAGGATGACTCGCTTGCAATCAGGGGAAAGGGCGGGGTGCTCGCCCGCTCCCCTTTCCTTGGGTGCAGGCGAGTAGGGCGAGAAGGAGTACGATGTACCCGGAGCCGCGCCCGCCTGAGCGAGGCAAAGAGTAGCACGTGAAAAGCGGCACTGCGTGAAGGGCAACTTCATGCCCGCACATCTCTCCCAGATGAGCATGATTGTGACGGAAGTACTTCCGCTGCCCCGTGGCTGAGTGCCGCCGCCTGTGCCGCCCTCCCCTGCTCCCCAGCACCGTTCCTGCCGCCGTGGCGGACAGCTTACCGTATCGCTGCCGCTGCGGCCTCACAGCCGCCTGTGGCCACCAAACCCGCCCTCTGCAGGCCTCGCCTCCACCGCCTTCCCACAGGCCCCCTCGGCCGTCGACGCCGCCGCTGCAGCCGCCGACGCCCAGCTGGCTGGGCCCCCGGCTTCAAACGAGGGCCCCAAAATGTATGTAGGATGTGCATTTTGGGGCCAGCTCGTGGTTGGGTACGTAAGTGGCGCCAATATTGGGAGGCGCGCGTCTAAAAATGCGCGGGAGCTAGCGAGGTCGTCTTGCAAAGGTTTATCCTATTTTTCGGGACGGTAGTGACTAATGGCAGCACGCAGGTGTTGGTGCCGCCGCTGACCCGGATGGCCGGAGGGGCCGGGCTGGGAGCCTGGGATTAGTCCGGCGGGGGAGGACGAGTCGTAGCCATGATTGTACGACATTAGCGACATGATGGCTCGCGGCTTGAAGGAAGGTTGAGACTTGCGAGCAGCCGCATGCTGCTGCCTGCCAGATTACATGATGCGGTACATATGGTACCGCCTTACGGTTGTGGGAGCTGTCGGTATCGCGGCGGGTGAGAGAGGCTCTCGAGTGGATACCGGTATGGACCTGGTCGGTTGCCGTACAGGAGTGCAGGTTTCTTTGAGCTTCGGCTCATGCCCCCTGAGTGGTCCTCCCTCCTGCTGGAACGGAAGACCTTGAAGAGCGTGTTCGCCAAGGCCTGTATTTCGCACTTGCTGAAATAGTATGTAATAAGTGTGACGCCGTTGGGTGCGTGTCCAGTCGTCCGCGTTTCAGCTGGTCTCACTCTTCCTTGGGTACGGCATGTTACGAGCAAGTCGAAGTCGGCTGCTCATTACACGGCACGCCCTGCTGATGGAAACGGCCCGCCCTGTTCATGGCGGCGTTTCCTGCATACGCTGACAGGAGATTGGTGGTCATCAGGGCAGTCGAGGAGGGAGGCGCCCATCCAGACTAGACCAGACAGCAGAAGTCAGCCATGCTCCATCCGTGCGTGGCCGGTGCCGCAGCAAGGACCGTAACGTCCGTACACAGTGTTATCCTGTGTCCGGGCTCCGTGGCTTCGACGAGCCAGACTTCCTGTCGAGACACACGCAGGCGATCCGATGGACAAAGTCAGCTGGTCTGCCGCCGCCTGTTGCACCACCGGATGGACAGGCCCAGAATCGAAGTCGTGGCATAGAAAGATCAGACTATCGCTGGGTGCCCGCCGGCACCCTATGGCTCACGCCGATAAGCCTAAGCCGATAGACATACCGAACTTCCGAACTCCTTAATTACCTTCCAGGAAGCCACTCGGCTGCAACCCAACAGCGCCCAGCAGCCGTTTCTCACCTTCTCCATGAGATATATGTTTGCTTTCTTAGTAATCGCAAGCACCAATAGCACACTGAGTGAAACAGAATCAACGAAATTGGTCAATCTCGGGTTCAAATCCCGGTTAATGCACAGGGTCGTAGCTCATACGGCAGAGCGCCCGCTCAATGTACGCTAGGCGTCGGAGCCTGCGGAGGGTGGTTGGGAGGCGCCACCCATCCACCCTCCGCAGCCTCCGATGTGTAGCGACAGATCCGCGGGAGGTAGGGGGATCAATACCCTCCGACTCTGTTTTGCTTCGATCATTCCCAGGCCCCTCCTGCCCTGGACAACAACTACCGCAGCACCGCACGCAGGACGAGATGCACCCATCATGCACCCACGACATGCAACCAAGCAACGCAGGATGAGACCCGATCCATGCCACGTCCGTGGACAAGCAATTTATGTCGGAGTCCTAGGCAACCGAAGATTAAGTGGCCTACACTGTGGCGTCCTTCAGCCGCCTGATTGTCCCTAGTCTCAGCTTCTGCTGCAGCATCGGGGGTCTTTTCTAAATGCAGCCCGGGGAGGGGCGGGGCGAGTTGCTGTCAGGTCTCACTGTTGGCGTGCCTTTTTGTGGAAGGGTAGCTGGGGCCCGTCGCTCGTTGGGTACCGCGTTATATCGCGAACCCTTGTGCTTTCCTCCGGGCTTCGCTCGTTCCTGTCTGGGTGGCTCGTGCTGTCTGGCCTGGTTGGGCTTTGCCTTAGCTAGCTAGCCCTGGTAGCTTCCGCGACAGTACATGGCCAGCTGGCCCGTTGGCTCTACTCTTCCGGAGTCGGGAGCCCGCTATAGGAACCACAACAAGAATACGCCGTAGCATACAGGGGACAGCCGGCCGAGTCTGGCCGAGTGATGAGCGCCAATACGTCTGCATCCCTCGATCGTGCTGCAGTTCCCTAAAAGCCTCAATACCAAAGAATTTCTGAGTTGTTGTCAATGACTGTTTCTTTATTGAGATATTGTCACATACATAGAGACACATGTGACATGTCGTGACATCGACAGCTGCTGCTCCGGATCCGAGAGAACCGCATAAATGCATCATACCGCACAATGGCTGCCGAACGCCCAAACCTTACATCCATTACATTCATAGGTGAATACGCGCAACTGCTTATTGATTGCGTCCATAGTCAGCATGTTTTTCTGGCTTAGGCAGCGCTGGACTTGTGGCGCTATGGCTCGTCGTCTTCCGGGACTCACCGGCCACCGATTATTTTCAGGACATTAGGCACTATGTTTCTGTGGAATAGTGGCGCAGACTGCCTCTTACCCGCTTGATGGGTGGCCTCAACCTTGTCCACGTTACCACGACCGGTTTCGGCAGTTGCTGCCATTGAAAGGTCAGCGGACCTGAGCTTCTTGGGAAATGAAGGACTTGGCTAGGACGCCGCGGGATATCTTCAGCAGCAGTCTTGCCTGTGCGAGCTCGCTGCAATGACACTAGGGTTTGCTGACTCTTGGTCCTTTTCCACGTTTGTCATGCAGAAAAGATGTATAGAGGACACAGAACACAGATTTATGGCGCAGTTTTTCAAGTGGCTTTGGTGTGGTCGTCGTTCCTGCCGGAAGATTTTGCAGAGCGTTTCGCCATGGCCTGAACTTCGCACTGGTGGGCTGGGCTGATATAGTATTCAAATGTGCGTTAGGACGCCGCTGGGTGTCCAGTCCGTGTTTCAGCTGGTGTCGCTCTTGGGCACGGCACGCTCTGCTGATGGAGACGGCCTCGCCCTGCACATGGCAGCGTTTCCTGCAGCACGCTGACAGGACGAGCGTGGTCATTGGCATAGTCCATTTCTTTGATGAAGTATCGCGGGCCGCGTCTTTTGGGAAAGGCTTGCGCGCGTGAAGATCAGTGGGTTGCCCTACTTCGACCCCTGGTGGGTTGTCCACGACGGGGGTGGGCGACCCAACCTCACAGGCGACTAGACCTCAGTCGTTGGCTTGGGAACTGTTGGGAACGATGTGCGCAGTTACGCATGCCCGTACGTAGGGCCGTTGCATTGCAAATTTGCAACGCCATCCAGGGTATGATCAGATGGGTGCTCTACGACTAGCCTGGCCAACCTGACCGTAGCCCCCGAAGCCCAAAACAGAACAGCCGACTATATCCTGCATCTTTGTATCCTTGTTACACAAGTAGTTGCCTTGCTTCTCCCCGCCATAAGCTGAAGCCTTTCTGAACTTCCGAACTTTTTACCTTGCAAGCCACTGCCTTGCCGTTTGCAACCTTCCAGGGCGGGTCTCATCAGATTCGTCCCAATTGGAACGGTGGACTGAGGTATCATCAAGCACCAGTGGTATAGTGGTAGCATAGGTCCTTGCCACGGACCAGACCCGAGTTCGATTCTCGGCTGGTGCACGGGGTCGTAGCTCAAATGGTAGAGCGCCCGCTTAGCATGCTGCGCTAGGCGCCCGAATGTGCGGGAGGTAGGGGGATCGATGCCCTCCGACTCCATTTTATGGGGATCATCTCTAAGGTACAAAGCGCACAGCAGCACCTTCCGCCGGAGCCCCAGGCAAGCTTGAGTGGTCTACAATGTGTCCTTCAGCCGCCTGATCCCCAGTCTCAGCCATCTGCTACAGCAGTGCTCAGGGATCGATGTTCACGAGAGGGTTGTGCCAATTGCAAATTGTACCCATTCTCATTCCACTAGCAGACATTTCCTTGAAGGCAAGGGCTCGCTGCGGCTCAGACAGGAACTAGCAAACCCGGGGGAAGGCCCAGGAACCCGTGGCAACTAGAGAATGAGTTGTCAGCCTCCATACACTGATGGGACCCGGTCACCGGCGCACCAACAGACCTGACAGCAACTTGCAGGCTGCAACTGGATAGGCCCTGTACCCTAAACAGGCCATAAGTGCCCCAACGGAGCTATTGCTGCTGTCATTATGTTCCGTTTGCGGCCACTTCAGCCGTAATGCACACCAAAACCTCATCAAACAGCCGCAAGAAAGGGTGTTGGTGCCCAACCAAGTCTACCGGTAACCCGTTGCGAAGTACTTGCAAAGCCGCGAAGCTCCGAAGGCGGCCCCAGAAGAAAAGGGCGCATGGCTGATGCCTCTGTCGGAAAGGTTTGGGCCAGGCGGCGGCAAAGCAGGGTCGGCTTTCATGGCTCCAGCCTGAAATAGCGCCTGTGCTCCACGGTGCATTCCTTGGATCGCACCGACCTCCATGCCTTTGTCCTGGTGCTGTGTCCATCACCACCTGTTTTGCAGGAGCGTGAGCAGGAGCGGGTGGATATGGCTGGGATGCATGGGCACCACAGCGAGCGGCATGGCGGGCGGGGTGATGCCGCCGGCTGTGTCAATGCCAATGGCGGCAGACCAGGTGCAGTCGAAGAGTGCCGAGATTAGGGATTGGATGGAAGGAAGGGAAGGCAAGAGGGAGTTGAAAGGGGCTGACAGCGGGGGAGCAGCGAGGTCCAGATGGTTCTGTGGGCATGTCTGGATTGTGAAGTATTTGAAGATTTCACCAAGCACCAGTGGTATAGTGGTAGCATAGGTCCTTGCCACGGACCAGACCCGAGTTCGATTCTCGGCTGGTGCACGGGGTCGTAGCTCAAATGGTAGAGCGCCCGCTTAGCATGATGCGCTAGGCGCCCGAATGTGCGGGAGGTAGGGGGATCGATGCCCTCCGACTCCATTATTGACTCTCGCAAACTTTGGGAGCTTTTATACGGCATTGAGGTCCAGCATGTTGTCAGCGCCTGGACATTGCGGGCGAGAGGAGGGGGCTGGGGGCTCGCGCGAGCGGCTCGCCTCTGCTCGCAGCAAGGCCTCCTTAGGGCCTTCCATGTCTCCGGTGGAAAAAAGAGCAAGATGGGAGCCCAGTGGTGTTTGACCTTTTTTGGGGTGCCCACAATTGGGAACACGGCCTGTGGATGTGGGGAATATCCATCATGAGATTGGATTTTAGGTTTCCGCTCACTGCCGTTGATTCTGGGCCTGTCCTGTGGCGTATGCAGGCTGTTGTTCAGCAGTTTACGCAGGTAGCTGCGCTGAATGTAGTCACATTTGTCACAGTGGGCTCCAGGATTCCGGAGGGGTACAGCCGGCGGGCCATCCGGCATGGCACCCGGCAAGGGTTTCGCCAGTTCTGCCGTCGGCTAGGGGTTCGCCTGCAGCAGGGGTATTGCCATGTATGTACCACGGGCACGGGACGGACTGCCAGGAAGGCGGACTCTGCACTTCTCCCTACTCCCAGCAGGCTTACGGAGAGGGCCGTCAGGCACGCATGGTCGTTGACTTCTGGGTGCAGCTTCTGGGTTAGTTCCTCGGCTGCCTCGGGGATGCCTTCCGCCCGGATCTGCTCGCTCCTGTCTGGATGGGTAGCTCTGTATCGCCTGGTATCGCGATCTGACCTCGACTTCAGTAATCGCCCCCGCTGCGGCGCGTGGCCAGCTGGCCTGCCTTTCTCTTCATTCCCGAAAGTCTGGAACCCACTGCAACAACAGCAACAGATACGCCATGGGGTGTCCTCTGAAGTGAATGAAGTACGGATTAAATCAGTGCATCGTCTGCTGACCGGAATCACCCATGAAATGTTCGAATGGCGGTTTGGCAGTCAAAAGTTATCTTTGGTGAATTGTACTGCTGGCGGGCGCAGCGCTGGGTCGATAGTTGGGTGTGTGGGATTGATGACCCACGGGTCGGCGATTGACGTGTTGTTGGACGTCGGGGGGCAGGGAGGCGCAGTCCAACGGCCCTGCAGTAACCTTGTCCCTTGATTCCCTTGTTTTCACTCGTGAACCTTATCACCGAATCCCAAACCTGCCGTTCCAGTTTACGCCTTAATTCGTTAGATCGTCACGCTTCCTCCCGTGTTCAGCAGCGCGTAAATCAGCATCTCCCAATACCATAGCTTCAGATTTCGGTTCAAGCAGCTCTCCCTTAGTTTGCCTCAGCTAGCAGCAGTCAGCACCGCGCTCGACCAGAAACATCCTTTTCGGGGCGCACGAAGAGCTCATTCTGTTTCGCTTTGAATCCTTTCCTGAACGCCTCTCCACAGGGCCACAGCTGTCTCTCGTCGCGGCCTCTTGCCGGCCAAAGCGCGGCCGCTGGAGCAGAAAAAACAGCCCAGAAGATACATCAGCAGCTCCTATTTCCTATCTCAGCTCGCGTCGCGTGGACTTCGGGTGTTTTCCTTAGGGCGCCGAAATACTTCTATCCTTCCCTCGAGAAACGAGGTAGTTCACAGCGCTCGCAGCCATGTTCCATCAGAAGTTGGGCGGCCTGCTGGCGAGCCGGCCCCCGCCGCCCGAGGACCTCCCGCAAGAGGCCGCCGCCCCCGATCCCAAGAAGCCGCGCTACCCGCTGCACCTGCAGCCTCGACTGCCGGGCATCACCGCCGCCGCGCCGGGCACCACACTCGGCCGCGTGCGCGCGATAGTGATGTCGGTCGTGTGTCGCGTCGACACCGACGACCCGATCCGCGGCACTAGAATGCAAGGCGACAAGGCCGCCTTGTACGTCCTGGAGGACAACGGCGGCGGCGGCGGCGGCGGCGTGCTGGCGACGCTGCTAAATTACATTTCCGATGACAACATGGTGACGCCGCGCTTGGTTCGGGCGCTGGGTCAGGTGGTGGAGCTGAGCTATCTCAAGGTCGGAGGCTTTGCGCCGCCAAAGCAGCGTGGCCGCATCGCGGCGGCGGCGGTGGCAGGCTACGGCTACAGCGGACAGGGTCACGGTTACGGGTACGGCCAAGGCGGGTACGGCCGCGGTCACGGCCATGTCGGCAGCGGCGGCAGTGGCGGTAACGGCAGTGGCGGCGGCAGCGGTGACGGCAGTGTGCGGTACAACCCGGCCTTCTCCGTCACGCTGCAGGTCACGGCGGCGACGCAGGTGCACATCGTGGACACCAACGTGGTGGGTACCTGGTACGAGTGGGGGGGGGGGAGGGAGGGAGGGAGTACGGGGAGGTAGGGAGGGAGTGGGGGAGTGAGTACGTATGTGGGTCTCATGGGGTGGCAGTGGCGGTGGGGGGGTCGCGAGTGATGACCGAAGTCGCCCGTCATGGTCGGGTTGGGTTGGGGGCGAATAAATGGCGGTCGGTGGGGTCAGAGGGGCGAGCAGCCGGCCAGAGGGCGGGTGGTCTTTTGAGGGGCATCTGCGAGGGAGAGTTGCCTTGCTTGCAGGCACGATTTGCACCCCGCCTTGCCTTTGCGTGTGTAGACGTGCGTGAGCTGTGGTGCGTGGGCTGCAGCATGCGATGGTTGTGGCGGTGGGGTGCAGCGTCCCTTGCAGGCTGGCCAGCCACACCGCGCGCCACCCTTCCCCCTTTGTGGCCGCCGTTGCGTCGCGCCGTCGTGGCGTTGAGGCAGTGCTGTGTCCCGCTGTCACAGTTTCGCGAGCAGCAGTAGCAGCGGTAGTGGTCGAAGCAAGAAAGTCCGGACCAAAGCCTCCCCGCTAGCGGCCGCGTGACCAATCCACAGAATGCCGCCCGCGTGCCGCCAGCAGATGCGGTACAGTATTCCAGCCCGCATACGCACGTGTCCTGTCACTTGATGTGCGCTGTACCGCATGCCTCTTAACACGCGCTGACCTGATCTCGTACCACCCCCTCCTGCCCCTGTCCTCCCTGTCCAAACCCTAACACCTCCCCCTCAGGAGCTTCCGGTGGTGGCGATTGGGCTGCAACAGCTGACTCTGGACCACGAACCCCCCAGCGAGGATCAGTGGGGCGGCCGCTACCGACGCAATTTCCTGGTGCTCCCGCAGCAGCCCCTGCCGGCCGCCGAGGCGGGGGCGGTGGCGATGGGACAGCAGCCGCTGCTGCAACTCACGGCGGCGGTGGTGGAGCGGGACGCGGAGGGCCACCCGCACGTCACGCTGGATGTGCCGGTTCAGGTGCGTGGGGGGGGGGGAGTGGGCTGGTAGGGTGGCTGGGTAGATGCGGGGAAGGGCGGGGGTGGCGGGGACATCGCCGACGTTTGGTGATGTGCGGCGCGTGCGTGCGGGCATGTGTGCGGGTGTGCAGTACGCAGCAGGCAAGCGTGCCTCCAACCTCCGGGTTTGAAGGTCTGTTCTCGGCCGTTGACGGTCTTTTGTCATGTTGCCCCCTGACGGTCGAGTGTCAACCCCTTCAGACAAACAGTCTGTCTCCTCCTTTGCTCCCTCCTCTGCTCACCGGGCCACTATATCACCCCCCGCCCCCTCCCCCGCCCCCTCTCCCTCCGCTCCCGCCCTGTCCCGCCCCCCCTCCCCCGGGTCACACACGCCCCCAGGTGGAAATGTACGCCTGGTCGCCCGGTCAGCGACTCGCCTTCGCTTCCCGCCTGCAGCAGCCCCTGACCAGCCGCCGCGCCGTGGCATTGTTGGACGCACACAAGGCGCAGGGGTCCAACCTGGCGGCGGGGGTCACCACGGGCCCGGAGACGGCGGTGGTGGCGCCCGACAACGGGAGGCGCGCCACCTCAGAGCTGATCGAGGCGGCGATGGTGGAGATGCTAGACCAGGGGGTGCTGCCGATGCTGCCGCCGCCGATGCCACTGTCACCGCGGGGGGCACCGCAGCCGCCGCCTCTGGACCCGCTGCTGCTGCAGGGGCTGGCGGCGCAGGCAGCACAGCCGGAACCACAGGCGCAGGAGCAGATGCAGGTCGAGGGGCAGCTGCCGCCGCCGATGCCGCTTCCGGGGATGATGTCGCAGGGGCCACAGCCGGAGGAGTCGGCGCCGTCGCCGCCGCTGCTGCAGGGGCTCGCGGCGCATGGCCAGCAGCAGCTGCAGCAGCGGGAGCAGCGGGAGCGGGAGGGCGAGGCGCGCGTTACGGCGACGCTGACGGGGACGTTCGTACCCGACCTTCACTTGCCGCTGGTCAAACTGTGAGTGGAATCAGCGGTTGCAATCCGCGGTGGGCGGGCGGGATGGCTGTTACGACAGTTACGGCAGTTACGGCAGTTACGGCAGTTAGCTTCCGTGCGATTCGGGAAAGCCTGAGGGCGCTGAGCGCAGTGACTCGTCGGATTGCGAACTACACTCTTGAGACTGACTGACTGACTGCTGAACGAACTTGCTAGTCGTGCGCGATGTCGGGAGGGTTCGCGCTTCGATGGTTTGGTTTGGTTCACCCGACGGTTCACATGTTCATGATTGCCCGCGATCGTATTCGCCAACGAATCTACGTTCGTTAAATTAATGCCCATAGGGCCCGTCAGAACCCGTACCACACATACACACAGCAACTGCAGGTGTGCGGAACTTGCGCTCTCGCTTGGCGGACTTGGTAGCACGGCACGGCACAGCATGACGGCGACCCACCGCTAGTGTAACCCTCCTAGTGCCCACCACATAATTCACACGCCGCGCGCACGCCACCTGCCAGTTACCTGCTGCCCTACATCCCTCCCATCTAATCTCCCTCCCCCACCACCACCAAACCTCGACCCAACCCCCACCCAGCACCCACCACCACCCGTCTTCCCTCCCTCCACTGCCCCGCACGCATCGCTGGGTTCAAGGTCCGTTCGCTGCCGCCCTCTCCGTCCCTTCGCTGCGGTACCCTCCATCCTCCTTCTTACCCTCCCGCTCGCCGCCTGCTGCCTTCTGTGCGCTCTTACCCATCCCGCTCCACTCCGCAGCTGCGGCTTCTGCGGCGACGAGCTGCCCCTGCTGCCCTTCTCACGCTGCTCCCGGGAGGCATGTACCCTCGCCGGCTCCAGCGACGCCGGCGACGAGAGCCCGGCCACCCCCTCCCAGCACGCCACTCCCTCCCAGGATGCCATGGACGCTACGGACGCCGCCGCCGCGGCTCCCTTCCACGCGGGTGTCGTGGGCTGCATCGTCAGCGCCACCGGTGAGGCTGTGCTGCCCAGCGGGGAGGAGCGGGAGGTGGTGCCGGCGGGTGTGGGCGCGCGGCTGGCGGGGGGGCTGTTCGGCATCGCGACCTTCGACGCGGCGGTGGACCGGGACCCGATTCTGGTGCTGTGTGAGTTGCACCCGGTGCGGCGGCGCTTCCAGCTGGAAGAGGGCGAGGTGGTGGGATTCGAGTGAGAGCTCACGCGCCCCGTATTTGCCCGCGTCGTAAGGGGGTGGGCGCTGGGGAGGAGTCCTGCGTGCGCCGGGCTCAGAGACACCGCCACACCGCAGCGGCGTGGCGTATGTGGCGGGACGCAGAGTGGGGTGGAAGGGGTGGGGAGCGGCGCGGCGTGGCGTGACAGAGCGGGGCTTTGGGCTCTGTTTTGTTCGAGGGTGTCTGGGGATTTCCTGGCAAGGCGGGGCGGGGCTCTACGGACAGCGGCATGGCTTACGTGGCGGGACGCAGCGTCGGTGGGAAGGGCAGGGCGGGCCACAGCGCGGCGTGGCGGGGCTTTGGGCTATGTTTTTTTCTGGCGGGGCTTTGGGTGTTCAGGGATTTACTGGCACGGCGGGGCTGGGCTCCACGGACACCGAGGCGGCGCCACTCCGGGCTCTGGACTCGGTGCACTTGCGGCAGAGGTCCGATTGAGGGCATTGGTGGTGCTGCAGAAGGGGGGGGGACGACAGGGCTGGTGCGCCTGCTGCTTAGTGCCTGGTGCGGAGGTGTTGTTGTCTTTGATGTATTTGTTGTCTCGTTGTTGTTTTGCGCTTACAGGGACCCTTCCAAACGCTCGGAAGGGTCTGGAAGGGTCTGGAAGGATGGGTGCGCAGAGGTAGGGGCAGGGGTAGGGCCATTGGGCCGTCGGGCGGGATGTGTTTACGCTGAGCGCTTGTTTCTGCCAGCAGGCGCGTCTTTTCCCTCTTTGTTGAGTGGGAAGAGGAGACAGGAGAGGCAGTGGAGGAGAGGCAGCAATGTTGCCTGGCACACTGGTGGTCGCGGCGGTCATTGTTGTGCTTCATTGTGGTTCGGTGGCCGTTTTTGTTATGTCAGTTGTGTAACAGTCGCGAACAGGCGATAGCAGTGTCGTAGTACTTGGATGTAGTACAGCGGCCTAGGATATATTACAGCGGCCTAGGATGTAGTACAGCGGCCTGCAGGCTGCAGGCCTTAGTTCGGAGGGTAGAGCCAGCTGGCGCTGTCGTAGGACATGTCGCACGTGGACAGAAGTTCCGCTGCCGCCCATCGCTGCGTTGCGTGTTGAGGAGTGCCACCTGAAGTTCTGTCGATGGGTCGTTGGTCGTTTACCGGTATTGTAACCGTTTCCGTTGCATCCAGATTTCGTCCGGTGACCAGCTGACCAAGTACGTGCTACGATCACGTGCTGTGGGCTCTCCGTTCTGAATGAAACGCTTTGAGTCTGCTGCGGTACGGCAAAGCAAGAAGCCCCACACCCGTTTACAAACTCTGGGCACGCACCTCACCAACTATCGCCCCCCCGCTTGGGAAGGTACAACTAGAGCAAGGGGGTAAGGAAAACGCCGCTGAAACTCTTCTGCCGGACGCCGCTGAAACTCTCCTGCCGGACGCCGCTGAAACTCTCCTGCCGGCCGACGCGCGCCTAACCGCGACGCCGTTTGCTACTCTCCGTGCCGGCCAGCGGCCACCAGCGCTCTGCCCAGCTGCCTACTGCCCCGATTAGCCTGCGGCAGAGCACACCCATCTTACCCAGTCGTAACCGTCTACTTGCAACCCACCACTGCCATACGCAGCGCTACCGACCGCTTAATATGCACTTTGACAGCATCTGACTTCAAGCGGCCATTCGCCATGATCTCAATGACGCCTGCGTTGGCGGCGGCTGTCGCCCCCCGCATCGCAGCTCGAAGTTAAACCTTAATGCTAGCAGCGCCAACTGGCCACTAATACTGCGCCCCTCCGGCATGCGTGTACACCATTAATGGCGGCGATTGCCTGGCTGTTGTCGCACCGTATTAAAACCCGCCGCCGTGGTGACCAGGCCTGCAGACATCGCAGGACCGCCGATAGCTCCAGCCAAGCGATATGCAATCTGCGCTCTTCCGCCGTCCAAGCACCCTGAACCTCTGAGGGACCCCAGGCGCCGCCGAAACCCGTGCCGCTGGCGTCTGCAGAGATTGGGCCCCGCGAACTCCCCCCTCACCAAGTCGAGCTCGCAAAACTGATCCATTTGACGCCATCCCACACGGATGGAACCGACTGATGAGGCACCTCTAACAAGAACCGAAGGCCTCCCACTGCCGCATCAATCACGTCATTCAACACGCCAACCAGTGCCGGGTGAACTTCCTCCACCAAACACGGACCGAATGCAAACTCAAACTCTGGGAAACGGAACGGGCTACAGAAGGAGGCCCGTGCCAGAGGCGGGAGCGCCTGCCGTCACACGCCCGGAACCCTCATTTCCATCCAAGAGAAGCGGAAACGGAAGACACATGCTACCCGAAGGCCCCCGACGGCCCCCGGAGGCCCCCGCATGCTCCGAAACGCCAACGGAGGCCCCCGGAGGCCCCCGAAGGCCCCCGAAGGCCCCCGGAGGCCCCCGAAAGCCCCCGGACGCCCGGAGGCCCCCGCAGGCCCCCGAAGGCCCCCGCAGGCCCCCACAGGCCACGGGAGGCGCCCGAAGGCCCCCGAAGGCCCCCGTAGGCCCTCGGAGGCCCCCGAAGGCCCCCAGAGGCCCCCGAAGGCCCCCGGAGGCCCCTGGAGGCCCCCGAAGGCCCACGAAGGCCTCCGGAGGCCCCCGGAGGCCCCCGAAGGCCCCCGAAGGCCCCCGAAGGCCCCCGCATACTCCGAAAGGCCCTCGGAGGCCCTCGGAGGCCCCCGAAGGCCCCCAGAGGCCCCCGAAGGCCCCCGGAGGCCCCCGGAGGCCCCCGCAGGCCCCCGCAGGCCCCCGGAGGCCCCCGGAGGCCCCCGGAGGCCCCCGAAGGCCCCCGAAGGCCCCCGAAGGCCCTCGGAGGCCCCCGAAGGCCCCCAGAGGCCCCCGAAGGCCCCCGGAGGCCCCCGCAGGCCCCCGCAGGCCCCCGGAGGCCCCCGGAGGCCCCCGGCGGCCCCCGAAGGCCCCCGAAGGCCCCCGAAGGCCCCCGAAGATCCCCGGAGGCCCCCAGATTCCGGGGGCCCCCGGGGGCCCCCGGGGGCTCCGGGGACCTTCGGGGGCCTTCGGGGGCCTCTGGGGGCCTCCGGGGGCCTCCGGGCGTCCGGGGGCTTCCGGGGGCCTCCGGGGGCCGTCGGGGGCCTTCGGGGGCCTCCGGGGGCCTCCGTTGGCGTTTCGGAGCATGCGGGGGCCACCGGGGGCCTCCGGGGGCCTGCGGGGGCCTCAGGCGGCCTGCGGGGGCCTTCGGGGGCCTCCGGGGGCCTCCGGGGTCCTTCGGGGGCCTGCGGGGGCCTGCGGGGGCCTGCGGGGGCCTGCGGGGGCCTGCGGGGGCCTGCGGGGGCCTGCGGGGGCCTGCGGGGGCCTTCGGGGGCCTTCGGGGGCGTTTCGGACCATGCGGGGGACTTCGGGGACCTGCGGGGGCCTGCGGGGGCCTGCGGGGGCCTTCGGGGGCCTGCGGGGCCTTCGGGGGCCTGCGGGGGCCTACGGGAGCCTTCGGGGGCCTTCGGGGGCCTCCAGGGGCCTACGGGAGCCTTAGGGGGCCTCCAGGGGCCTTCGGGGGCCTTCGGGGGCCTTCGGGGGCCTGCGGGGGCCTTCGGGGGCCGTCGGGAGCCTTCGGGGGCCTGCGGGGGCCTCCGAGGGCCTCCGGGGATCTTCGGGGGCCTGCGGGGGCCTGCGGGGGCACCGGGCACCGGGCACCGGGCACCGGGCACCGGGGCACCGGGCACCGGGCACCAGGGCACCGGGCACCGGGCACCGGGCACCGGGCACCGGGCACCGGGCACCGGGCACCGGGCACCGGGGCACCGGGCACCGGGCACCAGGGCACCGGGCACCGGGCACCGGGCACCGGGCACCGGGCACCGGGCACCGGGCACCGGGCACCGGGCACCGGGCACCGGGCACAGGGCACCGGGCACCGGGCACCGGGCACCGGGCACCGGGCACCGGGCACCGGGCACCGGGCACCGGGCACCGGGCACCGGGCACCGGGCACCGGGCACCGGGCACCGGGCACCGGGCACCGGGCACCGGGCACCGGGCACCGGGCACCGGGCACCGGGCACCGGGCACCGGGCACCGGGCACCGGGCACCGGGCACCGGGCACCGGGCACCGGGCACCGGGCACCGGGCACCGGGCACCGGGCACCGGGCACCGGGCACCGGGCACCGGGCACCGGGCACCGGGCACCGGGCACCGGGCACCGGGCACCGGGCACCGGGCACCGGGCACCGGGCACCGGGCACCGGGCACCGGGCACCGGGCACCGGGCACCGGGCACCGGGCACCGGGCACCGGGCACCGGGCACCGGGCACCGGGCACCGGGCACCGGGCACCGGGCACCGGGCACCGGGCACCGGGCACCGGGCACCGGGCACCGGGCACCGGGCACCGGGCACCGGGCACCGGGCACCGGGCACCGGGCACCGGGCACCGGGCACCGGGCACCGGGCACCGGGCACCGGGCACCGGGCACCGGGCACCGGGCACCGGGCACCGGGCACCGGGCACCGGGCACCGGGCACCGGGCACCGGGCACCGGGCACCGGGCACCGGGCACCGGGCACCGGGCACCGGGCACCGGGCACCGGGCACCGGGCACCGGGCACCGGGCACCGGGCACCGGGCACCGGGCACCGGGCACCGGGCACCGGGCACCGGGCACCGGGCACCGGGCACCGGGCACCGGGCACCGGGCACCGGGCACCGGGCACCGGGCACCGGGCACCGGGCACCGGGCACCGGGCACCGGGCACCGGGCACCGGGCACCGGGCACCGGGCACCGGGCACCGGGCACCGGGCACCGGGCACCGGGCACCGGGCACCGGGCACCGGGCACCGGGCACCGGGCACCGGGCACCGGGCACCGGGCACCGGGCACCGGGCACCGGGCACCGGGCACCGGGCACCGGGCACCGGGCACCGGGCACCGGGCACCGGGCACCGGGCACCGGGCACCGGGCACCGGGCACCGGGCACCGGGCACCGGGCACCGGGCACCGGGCACCGGGCACCGGGCACCGGGCACCGGGCACCGGGCACCGGGCACCGGGCACCGGGCACCGGGCACCGGGCACCGGGCACCGGGCACCGGGCACCGGGCACCGGGCACCGGGCACCGGGCACCGGGCACCGGGCACCGGGCACCGGGCACCGGGCACCGGGCACCGGGCACCGGGCACCGGGCACCGGGCACCGGGCACCGGGCACCGGGCACCGGGCACCGGGCACCGGGCACCGGGCACCGGGCACCGGGCACCGGGCACCGGGCACCGGGCACCGGGCACCGGGCACCGGGCACCGGGCACCGGGCACCGGGCACCGGGCACCGGGCACCGGGCACCGGGCACCGGGCACCGGGCACCGGGCACCGGGCACCGGGCACCGGGCACCGGGCACCGGGCACCGGGCACCGGGCACCGGGCACCGGGCACCGGGCACCGGGCACCGGGCACCGGGCACCGGGCACCGGGCACCGGGCACCGGGCACCGGGCACCGGGCACCGGGCACCGGGCACCGGGCACCGGGCACCGGGCACCGGGCACCGGGCACCGGGCACCGGGCACCGGGCACCGGGCACCGGGCACCGGGCACCGGGCACCGGGCACCGGGCACCGGGCACCGGGCACCGGGCACCGGGCACCGGGCACCGGGCACCGGGCACCGGGCACCGGGCACCGGGCACCGGGCACCGGGCACCGGGCACCGGGCACCGGGCACCGGGCACCGGGCACCGGGCACCGGGCACCGGGCACCGGGCACCGGGCACCGGGCACCGGGCACCGGGCACCGGGCACCGGGCACCGGGCACCGGGCACCGGGCACCGGGCACCGGGCACCGGGCACCGGGCACCGGGCACCGGGCACCGGGCACCGGGCACCGGGCACCGGGCACCGGGCACCGGGCACCGGGCACCGGGCACCGGGCACCGGGCACCGGGCACCGGGCACCGGGCACCGGGCACCGGGCACCGGGCACCGGGCACCGGGCACCGGGCACCGGGCACCGGGCACCGGGCACCGGGCACCGGGCACCGGGCACCGGGCACCGGGCACCGGGCACCGGGCACCGGGCACCGGGCACCGGGCACCGGGCACCGGGCACCGGGCACCGGGCACCGGGCACCGGGCACCGGGCACCGGGCACCGGGCACCGGGCACCGGGCACCGGGCACCGGGCACCGGGCACCGGGCACCGGGCACCGGGCACCGGGCACCGGGCACCGGGCACCGGGCACCGGGCACCGGGCACCGGGCACCGGGCACCGGGCACCGGGCACCGGGCACCGGGCACCGGGCACCGGGCACCGGGCACCGGGCACCGGGCACCGGGCACCGGGCACCGGGCACCGGGCACCGGGCACCGGGCACCGGGCACCGGGCACCGGGCACCGGGCACCGGGCACCGGGCACCGGGCACCGGGCACCGGGCACCGGGCACCGGGCACCGGGCACCGGGCACCGGGCACCGGGCACCGGGCACCGGGCACCGGGCACCGGGCACCGGGCACCGGGCACCGGGCACCGGGCACCGGGCACCGGGCACCGGGCACCGGGCACCGGGCACCGGGCACCGGGCACCGGGCACCGGGCACCGGGCACCGGGCACCGGGCACCGGGCACCGGGCACCGGGCACCGGGCACCGGGCACCGGGCACCGGGCACCGGGCACCGGGCACCGGGCACCGGGCACCGGGCACCGGGCACCGGGCACCGGGCACCGGGCACCGGGCACCGGGCACCGGGCACCGGGCACCGGGCACCGGGCACCGGGCACCGGGCACCGGGCACCGGGCACCGGGCACCGGGCACCGGGCACCGGGCACCGGGCACCGGGCACCGGGCACCGGGCACCGGGCACCGGGCACCGGGCACCGGGCACCGGGCACCGGGCACCGGGCACCGGGCACCGGGCACCGGGCACCGGGCACCGGGCACCGGGCACCGGGCACCGGGCACCGGGCACCGGGCACCGGGCACCGGGCACCGGGCACCGGGCACCGGGCACCGGGCACCGGGCACCGGGCACCGGGCACCGGGCACCGGGCACCGGGCACCGGGCACCGGGCACCGGGCACCGGGCACCGGGCACCGGGCACCGGGCACCGGGCACCGGGCACCGGGCACCGGTCACCGGGCTCCGTGCACCGGGCACCGGGCACCGGGCACCGGGCACCGGGCACCGGGCACCGGGCACCGGGCACCGGGCACCGGGCACCGGGCACCGGGCACCGGGCACCGGGCACCGGGCACCGGGCACCGGGCACCGGGCACCGGGCACCGGGCACCGGGCACCGGGCACCGGGCACCGGGCACCGGGCACCGGGCACCGGGCACCGGGCACCGGGCACCGGGCACCGGGCACCGGGCACCGGGCACCGGGCACCGGGCACCGGGCACCGGGCACCGGGCACCGGGCACCGGGCACCGGGCACCGGGCACCGGGCACCGGGCACCGGGCACCGGGCACCGGGCACCGGGCACCGGGCACCGGGCACCGGGCACCGGGCACCGGGCACCGGGCACCGGGCACCGGGCACCGGGCACCGGGCACCGGGCACCGGGCACCGGGCACCGGGCACCGGGCACCGGGCACCGGGCACCGGGCACCGGGCACCGGGCACCGGGCACCGGGCACCGGGCACCGGGCACCGGGCACCGGGCACCGGGCACCGGGCACCGGGCACCGGGCACCGGGCACCGGGCACCGGGCACCGGGCACCGGGCACCGGGCACCGGGCACCGGGCACCGGGCACCGGGCACCGGGCACCGGGCACCGGGCACCGGGCACCGGGCACCGGGCACCGGGCACCGGGCACCGGGCACCGGGCACCGGGCACCGGGCACCGGGCACCGGGCACCGGGCACCGGGCACCGGGCACCGGGCACCGGGCACCGGGCACCGGGCACCGGGCACCGGGCACCGGGCACCGGGCACCGGGCACCGGGCACCGGGCACCGGGCACCGGGCACCGGGCACCGGGCACCGGGCACCGGGCACCGGGCACCGGGCACCGGGCACCGGGCACCGGGCACCGGGCACCGGGCACCGGGCACCGGGCACCGGGCACCGGGCACCGGGCACCGGGCACCGGGCACCGGGCACCGGGCACCGGGCACCGGGCACCGGGCACCGGGCACCCGGGCACCGGGCACCGGGCACCGGGCACCGGGCACCGGGCACCAGGGCACCGGGCACCGGGCAACCGGGCACCGGGCACCGGGCACCGGGCACCAGGGCACAGGGCACCGGGCACCGGGCACCGGGCACCGGGCACCGGGCACCGGGCACCGGGCACCGGGCACCGGGCACCGGGCACCGGGCACCGGGCACCGGGCACCGGGCACCGGGCACCGGGCACCGGGCACCGGGCACCGGGCACCGGGCACCGGGCACCGGGCACCGGGCACCGGGCACCGGGCACCGGGCACCGGGCACCGGGCACCGGGCACCGGGCACCGGGCACCGGGCACCGGGCACCGGGCACCGGGCACCGGGCACCGGGCACCGGGCACCGGGCACCGGGCACCGGGCACCGGGCACCGGGCACCGGGCACCGGGCACCGGGCACCGGGCACCGGGCACCGGGCACCGGGCACCGGGCACCGGGCACCGGGCACCGGGCACCGGGCACCGGGCACCGGGCACCGGGCACCGGGCACCGGGCACCGGGCACCGGGCACCGGGCACCGGGCACCGGGCACCGGGCACCGGGCACCGGGCACCGGGCACCGGGCACCGGGCACCGGGCACCGGGCACCGGGCACCGGGCACCGGGGCACCGGGCACCGGGCACCGGGCACCGGGCACCGGGCACCGGGCACCGGGCACCGGGCACCGGGCACCGGGCACCGGGCACCGGGCACCGGGCACCGGGCACCGGGCACCGGGCACCGGGCACCGGGCACCGGGCACCGGGCACCGGGCACCGGGCACCGGGCACCGGGCACCGGGCACCGGGCACCGGGCACCGGGCACCGGGCACCGGGCACCGGGCACCGGGCACCGGGCACCGGGCACCGGGCACCGGGCACCGGGCACCGGGCACCGGGCACCGGGCACCGGGCACCGGGCACCGGGCACCGGGCACCGGGCACCGGGCACCGGGCACCGGGCACCGGGCACCGGGCACCGGGCACCGGGCACCGGGCACCGGGCACCGGGCACCGGGCACCGGGCACCGGGCACCGGGCACCGGGCACCGGGCACCGGGCACCGGGCACCGGGCACCGGGCACCGGGCACCGGGCACCGGGCACCGGGCACCGGGCACCGGGCACCGGGCACCGGGCACCGGGCACCGGGCACCGGGCACCGGGCACCGGGCACCGGGCACCGGGCACCGGGCACCGGGCACCGGGCACCGGGCACCGGGCACCGGGCACCGGGCACCGGGCACCGGGCACCGGGCACCGGGCACCGGGCACCGGGCACCGGGCACCGGGCACCGGGCACCGGGCACCGGGCACCGGGCACCGGGCACCGGGCACCGGGCACCGGGCACCGGGCACCGGGCACCGGGCACCGGGCACCGGGCACCGGGCACCGGGCACCGGGCACCGGGCACCGGGCACCGGGCACCGGGCACCGGGCACCGGGCACCGGGCACCGGGCACCGGGCACCGGGCACCGGGCACCGGGCACCGGGCACCGGGCACCGGGCACCGGGCACCGGGCACCGGGCACCGGGCACCGGGCACCGGGCACCGGGCACCGGGCACCGGGCACCGGGCACCGGGCACCGGGCACCAGGGCACCGGGCACCGGGCACCGGGCACCGGGCACCGGGCACCAGGGCACCGGGCACCGGGCACCGGGCACCGGGCACCGGGCACCGGGCACCGGGCACCGGGCACCGGGCACCGGGCACCGGGCACCGGGCACCGGGCACCGGGCACCGGGCACCGGGCACCGGGCACCGGGCACCGGGCACCGGGCACCGGGCACCGGGCACCGGGCACCGGGCACCGGGCACCGGGCACCGGGCACCGGGCACCGGGCACCGGGCACCGGGCACCGGGCACCGGGCACCGGGCACCGGGCACCGGGCACCGGGCACCGGGCACCGGGCACCGGGCACCGGGCACCGGGCACCGGGCACCGGGCACCGGGCACCGGGCACCGGGCACCGGGCACCGGGCACCGGGCACCGGGCACCGGGCACCGGGCACCGGGCACCGGGCACCGGGCACCGGGCACCGGGCACCGGGCACCGGGCACCGGGCACCGGGCACCGGGCACCGGGCACCGGGCACCGGGCACCGGGCACCGGGCACCGGGCACCGGGCACCGGGCACCGGGCACCGGGCACCGGGCACCGGGCACCGGGCACCGGGCACCGGGCACCGGGCACCGGGCACCGGGCACCGGGCACCGGGCACCGGGCACCGGGCACCGGGCACCGGGCACCGGGCACCGGGCACCGGGCACCGGGCACCGGGCACCGGGCACCGGGCACCGGGCACCGGGCACCGGGCACCGGGCACCGGGCACCGGGCACCGGGCACCGGGCACCGGGCACCGGGCACCGGGCACCGGGCACCGGGCACCGGGCACCGGGCACCGGGCACCGGGCACCGGGCACCGGGCACCGGGCACCGGGCACCGGGCACCGGGCACCGGGCACCGGGCACCGGGCACCGGGCACCGGGCACCGGGCACCGGGCACCGGGCACCGGGCACCGGGCACCGGGCACCGGGCACCGGGCACCGGGCACCGGGCACCGGGCACCGGGCACCGGGCACCGGGCACCGGGCACCGGGCACCGGGCACCGGGCACCGGGCACCGGGCACCGGGCACCGGGCACCGGGCACCGGGCACCGGGCACCGGGCACCGGGCACCGGGCACCGGGCACCGGGCACCGGGCACCGGGCACCGGGCACCGGGCACCGGGCACCGGGCACCGGGCACCGGGCACCGGGCACCGGGCACCGGGCACCGGGCACCGGGCACCGGGCACCGGGCACCGGGCACCGGGCACCGGGCACCGGGCACCGGGCACCGGGCACCGGGCACCGGGCACCGGGCACCGGGCACCGGGCACCGGGCACCGGGCACCGGGCACCGGGCACCGGGCACCGGGCACCGGGCACCGGGCACCGGGCACCGGGCACAGGGCACCGGGCACCGGGCACCGGGCACCGGGCACCGGGCACCGGGCACCGGGCACCGGGCACCGGGCACCGGGCACCGGGCACCGGGCACCGGGCACCGGGCACCGGGCACCGGGCACCGGGCACCGGGCACCGGGCACCGGGCACCGGGCACCGGGCACCGGGCACCGGGCACCGGGCACCGGGCACCGGGCACCGGGCACCGGGCACCGGGCACCGGGCACCGGGCACCGGGCACCGGGCACCGGGCACCGGGCACCGGGCACCGGGCACCGGGCACCGGGCACCGGGCACCGGGCACCGGGCACCGGGCACCGGGCACCGGGCACCAGGGCACCGGGCACCGGGCACCGGGCACCGGGCACCGGGCACCGGGCACCGGGCACCGGGCACCGGGCACCGGGCACCGGGCACCGGGCACCGGGCACCGGGCACCGGGCACCGGGCACCGGGCACCGGGCACCGGGCACCGGGCACAGGGCACCGGGCACCGGGCACCGGGCACCGGGCACCGGGCACCGGGCACCGGGCACCAGGGCACCGGGTACCGGGCACCGGGCACCGGGCACCGGGCACCGGGCACCGGGCACCGGGCACCGGGCACCGGGCACCGGGCACCGGGCACCGGGCACCGGGCACCAGGGCACCGGGCACCGGGCACCGGGCACCGGGCACCGGGCACCGGGCACCGGGCACCGGGCACCGGGCACCGGGCACCGGGCACCGGGCACCGGGCACCGGGCACCGGGCACCGGGCACCGGGCACCGGGCACCGGGCACCGGGCACCGGGCACCGGGCACCGGGCACCGGGCACCGGGCACCGGGCACCGGGCACCGGGCACCGGGCACCGGGCACCGGGCACCGGGCACCGGGCACCGGGCACCGGGCACCGGGCACCGGGCACCGGGCACCGGGCACCGGGCACAGGGCACCGGGCACCGGGCACCGGGCACCGGGCACCAGGGCACCGGGCACCGGGCACCGGGCACCGGGCACCGGGCACCGGGCACCGGGCACCGGGCACCGGGCACCGGGCACCGGGCACCGGGCACCGGGCACCGGGCACCGGGCACCGGGCACCGGGCACCGGGCACCGGGCACCGGGCACCGGGCACCGGGCACCGGGCACCGGGCACCGGGCACCGGGCACCGGGCACCGGGCACCGGGCACCGGGCACCGGGCACCGGGCACCGGGCACCGGGCACCGGGCACCGGGCACCGGGCACCGGGCACCGGGCACCGGGCACCGGGCACCGGGCACCGGGCACCGGGCACCGGGCACCGGGCACCGGGCACCGGGCACCGGGCACCGGGCACCGGGCACCGGGCACCGGGCACCGGGCACCGGGCACCGGGCACCGGGCACCGGGCACCGGGCACCGGGCACCGGGCACCGGGCACCGGGCACCGGGCACCGGGCACCGGGCACCGGGCACCGGGCACCGGGCACCGGGCACCGGGCACCGGGCACCGGGCACCGGGCACCGGGCACCGGGCACCGGGCACCGGGCACCGGGCACCGGGCACCGGGCACCGGGCACCGGGCACCGGGCACCGGGCACCGGGCACCGGGCACCGGGCACCGGGCACCGGGCACCGGGCACCGGGCACCGGGCACCGGGCACCGGGCACCGGGCACCGGGCACCGGGCACCGGGCACCGGGCACCGGGCA